>JAODJW010000084.1:312261-345344 GCA_026777045.1 Hyperopisus bebe
CTCCCCCCCCCCCCAAAAAAAAAACTGGCGCTATGAGGACATGAAGCTCAGCACTGCGACTGTGGAGCCCATAAATCTTTACTGTTGTTGTTGTTGCCGTCGAGAGATGACCTCCATGCTGTCATTGAGCTTTGATCAGCGTGAGCGTCTGCAGGAGTGACGGTAGGCAGATGGGCGCAGGTTCCACTAGTGCTGCTCTGGCTCTGCTCGTTAGCAGCAAATTTAGAGCCTTAATACCCAGAGCATGAGCCGTAAACGTTCCACGGGACGATGCCATCAATATCAACAGCCTCTGAGTCCGACCACAGTGATTTACAGGGTGCAAGTGTGCGGTAAATTTACAGATTCCTCTTGTATGCGGGTAGCTTCCCAGCAGCAAAACCCCAGCATCTACCAGGCACGCCTTCTGTGACCTTTACGAGATCGAATCTCTCCTAGCCTCATAGCTCCGGCTCTGATTAATGCTACAGTCCCTTAATTTTGATTCTCCTCCACTTCAGGGAGAAGATTTGGTCCCTACATTTGCCTCCTGACCTCAGTCTTAAAGGTATTTCCCTCGATATGAGCTCGGCAAGTGAAAAACAGATGTATTTTGAAGGTGATGGCTGGTCTCCTGTGATCATGAGCGATGATAATGGGCTCCATACGTGATAATCGGCTTCAATGAGGGAATCTTTCCTGGGCCAAGTGACACACAATCATGCACCCTGGCCGGTCTCTCGGCACTCTGCACAGAGCACAATCTCTCTCCCGCAGGCTGTGCCCCGGCAGTGAGCCCCTCGCATGCATCCACAGCTGGCTCTAATTATATTTCAAAGCTCCAAGACCAGGCCTTTCTTATCCCGTCATCGAACTTCAACCGTTGCGCCCTGCACCCGTGCTGAGGCCAGAAGGGCTACGAACATAAAGATATGAAACATTCTCTGATTGTGGGGGGGGGGGGGAGTCGGCATGTTACGAGAACCCAAAGCTGCCCATATTACGTGCTGCAAAGATGCGAGAACGATTCTCCGCCATTAATCAGAACCGGAGAAATCTTTTGACATCAGGACCGTGCAGAATAACTGGCGACAGCCATTTCGTTCAGGATGCTTTTCACGGCAGTTTGAGGATTAGCTAGTGAATGGAAATAAGAGACTAATAAAAAAAAATTACTAATAAAAAAAATTACATTAGGTCTAAAATCATACTACTTATTGCTATTGTAAAACTGTTCTTGCATAAAAATAATTGAATTTTGGTGAATATTCGTAGTTCGGGGAATGATTTTGTAATGCGTTACGCAACTTCACCTGCAGACTTTTGAGTTTGTAAGCGGATTGAGTGAAACGTGTTTTCCTGCCGTCTTGCGTCATCGGTTTTATTTTCACGGCTCGCTCACGGCGCATGTGGGACGGTGAGCCCGCCGCCTCCGACCGCAACGTCGCATCAATCCGTCAGGGTGACGGCGTGCCACCGACCCGGTGGCTCTGTCGACAAGCATTAGCGGCCCCATGAGCCAAGGTGCAGCGAGCAGGTGTGACACTCCTATGGTGAATCTGCTCCTCTGCCAGCCAACCCCCACCCCCCCATCCTTACCGCCGCTGAATCTGCAGCAGGGAAGAGGCTCGTAATTATGATGGATTAGACTGCGGCACCCCGGCCCTGCCGTGCGGTAATTGCCTCGCAGATGCCGCGGATGTGACACGCATTAATGGCCGCTCTCACGGCGGCCCAAAATCGACGCTGCCGGCGAGATCTATATTTGCTCCTGGGGAGAAGCCGTGATGTCGCTCGGAGCGTGCTTCCCGTCCTCGCCTCTGCCTGCGGGGGTTCCTCGCTATGCCACGGGCGACGCTCTCCCTGCCGAAACACGAGGCGTAGGCGCAGAGACAGAGCACGCTTCGGATGTGTCAAACCGCTGTGCTGATGAGGTCACTGCGTGTACCTCAAAAATTTGCCACAGGTGAAGGCTTCAGTTATTGGATTTCAGCAGTGGCTTCTGAATTTTTAAGGGCAGAGGACTCGTCGCACATATACATCAGGTGTCATTCTGAATGAGCTGTTTTAAAACAATACTTTGCGCATTGGGTGCATTGCTTTAAACAGCCTAGAAACGCTTGACCACTTCTGAGCTGTTAATTGTGTAACCCCCTCCCCATGACAGGCATCACACAGCAAGAAGCGGAAAGGAAGTGTAGAACTTGCGCAATGTGAAAAGAGGAGATAGGGCTTGCTTTCTGCTGAGTTGGCGCTCTTCAGCACTGGGCTCGTGAGTCACATGTCTCAACGTCCATCAGTCCACATTAGAGTGAAGACAAGATAGTCCGTCATGGCTGGCTAAGGGAATGGGGGATCAGTCAGTTATTTGCTTGCATTGGATCAAGGTTTGTCCATACTAGAATACCCCAATGATATCTTGTGAGAATGTTTAGTTAATAGCAAGTTATATATTTTGGTATCACTGGAAGGTGTCTCGATTTTTTTGTTAGTCATTAATGTCTTTGCTCCTGTATACTTAGTTATCCAGATACATAGATTTCTTTGGGGATCCTTAGGCAGCCAGTGTTTAAGATAACACACAAGTGCTGCTCTAAGCTTGGAATACAAATACCCATAATGTCTGTTTACCAGAAATCACAGAACCAACAGCCAGACTGACTAGCTGCCTAGTAAATGAGCTAGTTGCCGCCACACTGTACGTCTCAGTGATGCATTTGCAATTCTTTGTTGAGCATCTCATGTGGTCTATGCATCCTGCTATTGTTCATCTCAACAGAAGTATGTGAGTTATGCTGATAGGTTTTCATTATTGAGCAGCTGGTAGGGTTTCGCTAACAAGCATCTGGTAGGGTTTCGCTAACGAGCAGCTGGTCGGGTTTCGCTAACGAGCAGCTCCTTGAGATAAAAGGTGAAGAGCTCCCTGGCACAGCCGCTGACATGCTTTGCTATTCCAAAAGAGCCAACAGTGGCATGAAACCTCACTGATCCGTAGCAGCTGAATGTCGCCATGGCGACCCTCATCAATAAGCTGCCAGGATTCAATGCCAAACATTTGGGGGGGGGGGACCTGCGGGAAGTGAATTGACATTCATTCTAAATGCAGGAAGAGTTGGGGAAACATCAAAATAAACACACCAAAGTGATTTTTATTTTTAAGCATACAAGGCTACAGAATATAGCAGCAAGGGAGGCATTACCAACAAGTGATAATACAAAGGAATACATCCAGACAATAGAAAAAAAATATGACAGTTGCGGCATCCAATGAAAATGACTTAATAGTTTCCCTGAGAATCTTGCAGGCGTACAGAAGTCAGCTTTGTTGTTTGAGTGTTCGGCTTGCTATGCTAAGACAGCTTCCAGTGTGTCAGCTATTTCTATGGAGAGCTTCTTATCTGTGGCATTAAATGCCAAAGTCATGCCCTGGACACTGTTTAGGTCAGGGGTCTCCAACTCCGGTCCTGAAGAGCTACTATCCAGTAGGTTTTCTGTCCCACTTGGCTTCTGATGAGCCACACCTGCTCCTGGTATTTACCTGAGAACAGGTGTGGCTCATCAGAAGCTGGGTATGATAGAAAACCTACTGGACGGTAGCTCTCCAGGACCAGAGTTGGAGACCCCTGGTGTAGGGCAATGTGAGGAGGAGTCCAAAAAATGTGAATAATTTCCTGCAAAGCCATGACCCTCGATATATGTAACCATTTCATATGCCCAAGAAGCTGTAACAGAATGAGGTCCTTATTCTATCTTCAGTGTGCACGCTTAAACAAAATAAATGCGGTAGGGTATTACTTTCTGGTGCTCAATGACCCATGGATCTCCTAGTGAAGTTCATCCACCCAACTGCCGAGCAGACATGCAGTGTGCCTTTAGCTTTCTAGAGACACATTTCTTGGCCGGTCAATCTATTTTGAGATGGTCAACCAGGGACACTGCGTGAGCATAGGACAGCTGTAAGCAAACCGTGTCAGGATGCCACAAATGTTTTGGCAGTTTTTGAACTGCTACTGGAGTCTGGCTTACCGAAAATTGCCATGCACGCTAACTGCTGTGGAACAGGACAGACAGTTAGGTCTGTAGAGTGGTCATGTGGTCACCCACTATCCTACAATGACCTCTGTTGCTTTCATATGTCACACAATTGTACAATCTCAAAGTACATTTGGAAAAGGGATTTTAACTCTGTACCAACCATATCCTGTCACCCACTGTCCATTTCCTGTCACCCACTGTCCATTTCCTGTCACCTACTGGTGTTTTCTCCCCTGATAATATTGCCTAAGGGTACCCAAATAAAATCATAGCAATGTCTTGAGCATTTCCAGAAGGTGGACATCCCTGATGTGCTGAATCAAATGTGCTGCTGGGTTTCTCTTTGCTGTTGATGTTGCTTTGAAGGAAAAAGAAACATTTATTCACCTACACCCAGATATAACTGTAACTTGTACTACTCACAAAACCTCACATTGTGTCTCTCCTTTTATCTCTTCCTGCCAGGACGCAGAGGGGGCAGCCTTGTGGATGGACCCAGAGTAGGCCAGATGGAAACAGAAAAGGCCAACCATGAGACGGAAGAAACTCTACAGCTAGTGCAATTCAACTCCGTTCTTCAGCCGGAGAAGCTGGTTGCCAAACTGCAGAATGGCAGCCAGTCGGAGATGCCATCCCATCAGCTCAACGGGAATGCCGACTGTCACCACTTCAAGCGTGGTGCTGGAATCAACCGAATGAAGAGGCTTCACGATAGCTGCACCAGTCCCGCTGATGCGCAGGATGTTTTTGATCAAGGCTCATGCTTGACGAACGGAGAGCTGAAGCACGCGATCTGCGAGCCAGGGCTGCAGGAGCTTCATCAGATCAAGAAACTGAAAACGGACTCCAAGACGAACGACGAGGACGATGCACTAGCAGAGGACGCTGCTCTGGCCTCATGGGATAAAAAAGAACAGGTGGATATGGAGAGTGAAGCAATTTTGCCAGGACTTACAAAGCCTGCAGAGTTCACCTGTGACGTCCTGCTGACGGAGCAGAAGCTGGAGAAGAAAAATTGCAGCTTCTCCAATGGGGACATTTTCTCACTTTCAAAGAATAAACAGGTGCCAATTCCAAATGGTGCTACAGTAAACTCCTCCTCCATGGGGGACACGCCTGGTGAACTTTTAGAGAAGACGTTGTCTCAGTATTACCCGGATCATGTGTCCATTGCACCCCAGAGCATCACAGCTCAAGAAAATGACATCAGGAGACCACTGGCAAGTGACATGCCTAAACAGGCGACCCCATCACCGCCCCTTACCTCAGGTGTACCCATTTCATCCCAAATGTCCGTCTCAGGACATCAGAACCAGATGCCGCTGGAGATGTGCAACAGCAATGTTTATAATGTTCCCTTTTCTGTTAATGGGTATCCCAGTCATGTTGGCAAAGGGCACCACCAGCAGCAGGACCAGCCCTACCATCTCAACCCAGACAGACAGGTTCCTGAGGGAACTGGCATTGTTCCACCCACAGAAGCAGGCAATGGCTCACAGGACCAGAATGGTGATGGCTGCTTCCAGCTAGCAGACCAAAAGGAGTACCTGAAGCCTAATCACGAGTCCTTGCCTCTCACAATAGCACTCAAATCCACAACTCCAATGGAGGAGGCTGGCAGATTTAGCCCCTTTTCCAGTGGCACTGGGGCAAGGATTCCAGAAACAGAGGATTCAGAGCCTAGCCACCAGTTCCAGGGTGCACAGATGGTTCAGTGGCCTGGGCAGTACGCAGCAACACAAACGGATAGACCCAAACCATCTGAGACCAGCAGCCAACAGGAGCCCCAGACTTCTATGGCACTAACTCAGCCTGATCCACCAAAGCCCAATGATATATCTCTTAGCTCCACAGAGAAGTCATCACTTCCGTCTTCTCTGATAGCTAGTCAAATGCTGGGGACTGAGACAGAGAACAAAATCCCTTTTAATGAGGACGCAAGGGAGGCCACGTCACCACAAGGGGGCACTTACCGCAAGGTGAACTGGATTGATTTGAATTCTTCGCCACCTCCACGCCCGCCAGGCCCGCCATGGTTGTCATGGGAAAGCCTACGCGCACGTTCGCAACACGAGTCGGGGAGAAGCGTGCCAAACCACGGTCAATCTCCGGGCACCGGCTCAATGATGAGGTTTCCTGTGGGGTTCTCCATTCAGTCTGGCTTTCAGCAGCAGGGTAAGCAGATGCCAGAAGCCTACAGCCCTGGCCTGGCACAGTCTGAAATGCAGTACAATACCCCCTACACCCGTCCCAGCCAGCCAGTGCAGTCTCGAATTCCAGGCAATCAACAACACGTTCCTTCAGGGCGCAGTGGTTCCCCGGAGCCAGGTGAAAATCCCTTTGGCACCCAGACACCGCGAGAGCACTTAGAAGAGCACAACCAGGATATAGAGGACATCCTGTCCCCAAATGTTCTGCAGAAGCAGCAATCACCACCACCTCACCCACCACAGACAGCCATGACCCAGGGTGCCCCACATCAAGATGTATCTCAACTACAGGACTCTATTAGGAAGCAAGCTCAGACTCATCCCTTGGATAGATTCAAGCTAGAGGAGTATATGGAAAACCAGCTTAAACCTGATTACCAACCTCAGAATCAGGCAGAACAACCCCAGGTAACTGGACCGAACCCATCCGGTGGGAACAACCCGGGGATTTTTGGGCCAAGGCCAACCAGCACACAGCCTCCTCCAAATGATTCACTTTATGGCAGCGCAGATGGTGCTGTGGCTCAAGAGTCGACACAGCAGCAGATGCATTATCCGCGGCAGCTAAGCCACACAGAGTTCCAAGAGTCACCGATGCAACCTCAGTTATCACAAGGTGCTTTAAACCCACAGCTGTCAGGGCAGTCAGCCTGCCCAATGCAGCCCAAGGCAGAGGTGCGGGAGTCTTGCTCTCAGTTTCCACGGGGGCCACCCCCAGGATATCCATACGGGGACCTCCAAAGTCGGTTGCATCTTTTTCAGAGGCAGGGCCTTACTGATGGCCGGCCTCTGCCAAGGGGCATCAGAATCAAGGATGGCCCAAGGTGTGCAGTCCCTCTGCCACAACAAGCCCAAGGAGCAGAGAAGACCACCATGCCATCTGTGAAGCAAGAGCCCACACAGGTACCGTGTGGACAGGGGCAGAGGACCAGCATAATCGCCTCCATGGAGCAGCAGCTGAAGCAGTATCAGCATTCTCTGCACTTTGAGAGGACGTCTTTGGTAATGAAGGATCCCAGCAAGATCAAAGTAGAGTCATCGGGGGCAGTCACTGTCCTCTCAACCAACGCAAACTTGAGTGAGGCAGAAATAGTTGCAGCTCTGAAGAAATCTCCAGCAGATAGGACGCCAACAAAGAAGGAGCCTAACCTCAACCTTTTCCTTGAATCTCCCATGAAATTGCTGAACACTCCTGTCAAAAATTTGTTGGACACCCCTGTGAAAACTCAATATGACATTCCATCTTGCCGTTGTGTTGGTAAGATCCCTATAGATATAATTTGATGAGCCATCAATGTAGAGTTATGTGCTCCATAACTTATGTGTTTAATTTTCGATTTAGCTTTTGATTCATGTAATAAATGCTGATCCAGGATTCAAGCAGAACCTTCACCTTTTAAAGGTTATGCAACTGTGGGGAGCATCACAGCTTTCTAAGGAAATGAGCTGGCCGTAACATGTTTGTTTGCTTTGACCAGAGCAACTCAGCGAGAAAGATGAAGGTCCCTACTACACACACCTCGGGACAGCACCGAATATCGCCAGCATTCGGGAGCTCATGGAAGCAAGGTGAAAACTTAGACCCTTACTTGCTTTGCCTCAGGTGTGAAAATGGTAGCCCGCTGTTACTGAACCATCTTCTACTGCTTTGTTGGTCTTCTACAGGTTTGGACAGAAGGGGAGCTGCATCAGGATTGAAAAAGTTGTGTACACAGGGAAGGAAGGGAAGAGCACACAGGGGTGTCCTATAGCTAAATGGGTAAGCCTAGTTAGTGAAGCGCACGGTAGGCATGTATAATCATGCATTATCTCTGTGGTTCCCTAGTAAAAACAATTAGACCCCCCCGAATAGCTGACATCGCTCATTGATTTAATTGTGTAGTACGATGTCTGTCACAGCATGCAGCTAAGTCACATCTCTGATTGTTAGCGCCCCCTAGAGAATAGACAATGGCACAATTTTTTATCAGTAATTCCTACATATTCATAGGATGTTTGTTTACATTTTTTTCTCTTCACTGTTAATGTTCTTTGATGCTATTTAAGGTGCAGCTGCCCAGAAAATATGAGGCATGTGTTTTACTTTCTTGGCCCGGTACCCTTACTGGGGGTCTCAATGTGTCACGGTAGGTGATTCGTAGGTCCAGTGTGGAGGAAAAGCTTCTGGTGCTGGTGCGGGAGCGAGCGGGGCACTCATGCGCGACAGCCTGCCTGGTCGTGGCCATCCTCATCTGGGAGGGCATTTCCACCAGCCTGGCCGACCGTCTCTACAGTGAGCTGAGCGAGACGCTGAGGAAACACGGAGCCCTCACCAATCGCCGATGCGCCCTGAATGAGGAGTGAGTGACATGGATCCGTGGTGTTGGGGGAGCCTGTCTGTCACCATAGATATGCAGAGTCCTGGGAGTCTCCCTTAGACTGGATGGGTATCTTTAGCCTGACATGGAAGGTAGGCGTTAGTCTAGAGGAACTTAGACTACCAACTCATCGGGGGGGATTAACTTATATGAAGTCCCTAGGCTGACATCACCACATACACTCTGGTGTTGCTGTCCCATTTCTCCTGAGGCGGGACCCTGATGTCTTCTGCGGACCTAGGCTATAGCATATGATAGCTTAAACACTGACCCATGCCTGCACCTCCCCTCATCTGAGTTTAAGTAATAAATTTTAGATATTTTTGCATTGCCGATGGAAATATCTGCCAAACTCCAAGACAATAATTATAGCAAGTATGCGTATATTTAACACATAAGAATAGTTCAACAGGCTCCAGTGGGAATTTGCCGACAAGGGGACGCTTTCAGATGGCAGACCAGGAGACCCACGGACGGAAAAATAAACAGTTTACTGTGCGATGAAAGATGTCCACGGAGGCCCGGGTGCTGGAGTTAGCGGGGCAGCCCGGGTGCTGGAGTTAGCGGGGCAGCCCGGGCTTTCTGTCAGGGTGTGACGGATAGCGTGGCCGGGCCCGAGGGTCAGCGAGCACACCACATGAAGGGCCCCTTGTTTAGGAAATGTCAATGGTCCCCTTCATCCCCTCCCACGGCGGTCTCTCGGGTGGGTGGGGGGTGTATAGTCCTTGTCCAATCTGAATGGAATGTGTGAACCACAGAAAAGCAGTTGAAAATTATGTGGCCACGATTGTAGTGCCTGATAAACATCTTCAGCATATTGTTGCCTTCTTTGTGTAATTGGGAATTGTGTACCATCTTTATTTCCTTACCGACATGACAGTATAACTGCCTCAACATGCCCTCTGGCCATAGGGCAGATTCCCAAACAGGACGGAACATCTTTCCGGGGTGTGGGTGCCTGTGCTGTCTGTACAAGACTAATGTCAGTCATTCTCATCCTCACTCTCCCAGCCCTGGTGCAGTCAAAACCACTATCGTCTACTTCCACTCTTAATTACAGAGCAGCTGCTTAGTTAAACACAGTCATCTGTGTTTAACCTTTATTTTGTGTGACCAACACATCCTGAATGAAAAGAAGCCTTTAGGGGCTTGACATACACTGTAATAACAAAGTTAACCCTAAGCCAGCTGGACCTTAGTTAGAATACTGAATGTTCAAATCAGGGATGTAAAACATCAGTTGACTTGTACCGTCATTAAACAGACATAATGCTTGGCTGTCATTGTTATAGAACAGTGTTTCCCAATCCGGTCCTCAAAGTCCAACAGCTCCCTCCAAGCTCCCTGCCAGCCAGTCCACATTTTCGTTCCCTCCCAGCTCCTACCAGGAGCTAGGAGGGAGCAAAAACGTGGACTGACTGTGGGTCCGCAAGGACCAGATTGGGAAACACTGCTATAGAAGGTCACAGACAAGATTCAGAAAATTAGACATTTTCAGTACCAGGAGAAACAGATGTTATAAACAAGGCCTCAAAACCTGCAGTGGGTGGGATTGCTGTAACTGTCAGTCACTAGTAACATAGTCGATGGGCAGTGAAATAATCCATTAGTGACTGATGGTGCACTCATCTCCCACACCATGAGTTTCCAAAGCCTGGTCTATTTCATTGCTACTTCCAGTGTGATGCCATCTTTCCTTTTTCCACTTCTTCAGGAGGACGTGTGCATGCCAGGGATTGGACCAGGATATCTGTGGGGCATCGTTCTCCTTTGGCTGCTCCTGGAGCATGTACTACAACGGCTGCAAGTTTGCCAGGAGCAAAATTCCCAGGAAATTCAAACTCCTGGGAGATGACCTGAAAGAGGTGAGTCAGTACAGGACAGCAAAAATGGGGTCGTCTTTTTTTTTGTCCAATAAATCAGTTTTTGTTAGTTTTGAGTTTTGTTGGTCATGTTCTGCTTGGTAGCAAAGTACATATATTTATATATTTAAACGTTTTTTTTTACAGGAGGAAAACATGGAGAAGAACCTACAGAATTTGGCAACCCTATTAGCACCCACTTACAAGCAAATGGCCCCCGATGCCTATGGAAACCAGGTTAGCATTGCATGGCTCCGCCCCCTCATAACCATAACCATAGCCAATGTAAAACTTCTGAGTGGTCACAAGGCAGGTCTATCAGAGCTGGGTGATAGTTCAGCTGTCCGTCTTCTGCTTGACAGATTGGACTCACCCATAGAAAGGTTTAT
This sequence comes from Hyperopisus bebe, assembly GCA_026777045.1. Lineage (NCBI taxonomy): Eukaryota > Metazoa > Chordata > Actinopteri > Osteoglossiformes > Mormyridae > Hyperopisus > Hyperopisus bebe. The sequence goes on from JAODJW010000084.1 coordinate 323,094, forward strand.
TAGTACATTTTAGAATAAAAACATCAAAACTATAAAAGAACACATGGAATTATGCACTGACCAATAAGTATTAAACAAAAAAGTTGGGGGCAGCTCTGTGGGTTGGGACCCAGAAGGTTGCTGGTTCAAATCCCATGGCTGGCAGAGTGATGCCACCATTGGGCCCTTCAGCAAGGCCCTTAACCCCAACTGCCCCAGGGACTGGCTGACCCTACTGTCTCCTCCATGCCAGTTTCATGAGGTGGTCTCCTGGGATACTTTTCCAGCTGTCCTGAAGGAGGTCCCACATGAACACTTATTGGCTGCTTTTCCTTCACTCTCTGGTCAAACTCTTCCAAATCCATCTCTACTGTGTTTGGGTCAGGTGACCAGGTCATGTGATGCGACACTGTCACTCCCTTGTAGGCAGCTTGGCATGTCTAAACTTTAGACATAGATCTTCATGCAGAGATATTGATCAGAGAGAATGCTAGTAATGGATGCAGAACAGCTATAGTACACCATGTCGTGGTTCTAGCTGGTACTAACTGGTTATGGTGGGTTGTTTGCCTGTAGCTTCCAGCTGCATGTAAAGGCAATTCCCAATAAAGACATATTCTGTTTGTGCCCCATTTGTTTCATTTTGCTTGTGGCTGAATTTCTCGACCATGAGCTGCAGCAGAATGGCAGCACTGAGAAATTTGAGGAGAATCAAAAACACTACTGGTCTGATGTCACTGTTCCCTTGCAGGTGGAGTATGAGCACAGGGCTCTGGACTGCCGGCTGGGGCTGAAGGAGGGTCGCCCATTCTCGGGGGTGACGGCCTGCCTGGACTTCTGTGCCCATGCTCACCGAGATCTCCACAACATGCACAATGGAAGCACAGTGGTGAGTCCCGGAGCGACCCTAAGGTCCCGGCAAAGAGTCGCTTCTTTGGTCTATGACAGCATGGAAGCAAACACAAACATCTTGCAGTTCTGTCCATATGGGAGAGGCAAAGCGCCACGACTACGACTATAGAAGCTCTTCTCCTCAGTTCCGAACACCTGACTCCACTGACTCAAGTCATTCACTTGATATGTCCCTCAATTTAACTCGAAAGCTTTGCAAAAAAAAAAAAGTTCCATGTCACTGAAAATGAATTTTACTCTACATTGTTTAACCTTTACGTTTAAGCCTCACAGACTTATTATTAAATTCTGGGTAACGTACCATAAGAACCTTCCACTACTCATTGATAATAAATATCACAAATCTTTTTAGGGGATTATGCAGGTGCTTAATATAATTTTGAGAAGATCACACTGTAATTTTATAGGAAACTATGTCATTTTCTCTATTCAGGGTATAACAGTATTCCCAGTGAAAGTACATTACATTTCAAACACTAAATACTTGAAATCGCAGTGCATACGTTTTCTGTGGTGCAACATGACTTGGGCAAAAAAGTAAAAATCAGACCTGTCATCTTGCAACATTATGCATCAATGGACATGAGCATAGTGAGAAAATACTTAGGCTCTTCCTGCACTTCCAGGTTTGCACTCTGACACGGGAAGACAATCGGGAGATTGGGAAGATTGCAGATGATGAGCAGCTCCATGTGTTGCCGCTTTATACGGTGTCCCCCACTGACGAGCATGGCAGCGAGGAGGGCCAGCAGGCCAAGATGAAGTCGGGTGCCATCCAGGTGCTAAGCTCCTTCCGTCGACAAGTGCGCATGCTCGCTGAACCGGCAAAGTCGTGCCGGCAGAAGAAACTGGATGCTCGGAGGACAGCGGCAAACAAGCCGTCTAATCCCGATGCAGCTAACACCAAGGCAGAAAAGACCCTCCAAGCAAAACTCAAGCAAGGCACTTACGAAAACCCTGGTCAAAGCACTCCTGTGTCAGGTACGGGTGAGGGCTAGCATTTAGCAAAAGCAAGTGACTAACTGCTTTGTTTGCTGTTCCTTGGTTTCTCATGTATTGATCTCTGTTGCCTCAGGTTCTCTTCCGGGTCAGGGTCAAATGGTAACCTCCCAGCCTGGTCATCAAGCACACCCTCCTGCCATTCAACAGCAGCAGCAGCAACAGCAGCCCCAGCAAACCCATCCCCACCCCTACCCTGGGTCTCCCCATCCAGCCAGCTACCCAAGGTTTGCCAATCATGTAGATTCATTTCCTAGCACTTCTCAGACAGCAAACACAATATATCCACAATCCCCAGTATCTAATAGCCCTTACTCAGGCCCTTTGCCTGCACCAAACACTTACCTGAATGGATCAAATCCTGCAAACTCTTACACCGGTAATCCTCAGAACCCCAGCAGCCTTTATCCAGGATACTTCTGCAGAGGTAGTATGCCCATGGACAGCTTCCACCCATATTACGGCTCGAACCCAAAGCACCTTGACATGTACCGGCTTCAGAGGCCCCAGCTATACCCACAACAGCAGTATGGTGCTCATCAGGGCTATGGGGTTAGCTTTCCTGCCCGGTACAGCGAGTCAGGTTTACAAGCGAATGGTTACGGTGGCTCTGCCACCAAATCCGGCATTCATCCCATGGGTTACCCAACGTATAGTCCCAATGGTAGTCCTAATCCCCAGCTCCTGGAAGCCATCTCTCGACCTCCTCTGGAGCATCCAAACCTGGATTATGCCAACACAATGAGCAAAGGCATTCAATATGGTGCATACCCTAATCCCTACCTTGCCCAGAACTCTACCATCTTCTCCCCAGGCCAAGGTCCACTTAATATGCAAAACAAACCTAATGCAAACTTGCACAGCATTAGTGCTATCCCTCAGGTGCTTCCACCTCCGGGTAGGGAATGCCCAACCCCCACACAACCAGGATGTGGGCTCCCTAATGGAAATGCCCAAGAAACCCAAATAAAACAAGAGCCTGGACCACAACCTCCAGATCCCAAACAGAAGGAGGATGTGTGGTCAGACAATGAGCACAACTTCCTGGACCCAGAGATCGGGGGTGTGGCAGTAGCCCCCAGTCATGGCTCCATCCTCATTGAGTGCGCCAAGCGGGAACTGCATGCCACCACACCTGTGAAGAACCCCAACCGGAACCACCCCACCCGCATCTCACTGGTCTTCTACCAGCACAAGAACATGAATGAGGCCAAGCACGGGTTGGCGCTGTGGGAGGCCAAAATGGCCGAGAAGGCGAGGGAGAAGGAGGAGGAGGCTGAAAAGCATGGTGCCGAAAGTGCACCAAGCAAAAGCAAGAAGGTCAAACGGGAACATTCCGAAACGGTGGAACATGGAGAACCCCCGTACAAGCGCTTCATCCAGACTCTCAACCAGAGGTCCATGTCTTGCACCACAAACACGTATGTCAGTACAGCTCCCTATGCTTACTCCAAGATCACTGGGCCTTACAACCGCTTCATTTAATCGGTTACCTGGGTTTACGGTAAATGGACACAGGGCTGTCATGCCTGTACTATGGGTGCTGTGTCATATCGAGGCCTCAGTGTCTCTATGTAGTTTCCTACTTCATAAGAGTGGCTGCATTTCGGTATCCAATACGGATCTGCGAAAAGGGTTTAACTAATTGCAAAATACTGTAGAATACACAGTTTGCTCAGCTAGAATCAGGTCTCCCTCTGATGTTTAAGCTTTACTAACAAATATTTATGGCAGTATTTATTTTGTTTTTCATAATTTTACACAACATACTGTACCGAACTTCTGGTGCTCTGTGTCCTATACATCAGGACGTATATTACTGGAAACAAAGTTTCAATTTGGTGGCTTTATTTTTTTTTTAACTAAATAGATATCTTAAAGTAAAATGGCATAGAGTTCTGATTTCGTGGATTATCTGATTCATGGTGCTAAAAATTGAAGTGTGTCTTTAAAATTTGCCTTCATAATGTATGAACATCTGTTTGTATGTTACTCTATAAGGTGAACAAGCAGTTCTCTCGAGTGATGTTTTCTACAATTTACAGTTAAGGTAACATGCGTGTTCTAAAGCACTTTGGCTTTCGTAAGGTAAAAATGTTTTGATCTTACCTTCAAATCACACAATTGCGTTTTAATGTCAAAAGTGTGAGATGGACCATGGACATCCACATTTGTTTTCATTGTTGGCACAGTATAATTACATTTAGGTCGTATATTACAGCTGGGATGGCACTGGATGCAATTTTCACACAAGCATTTATCATGGTGCTTCTTTGACATTTTAAAAATTAGCATTTACATTTCCTTAAATACATTTGTGAGCCATTCTAAAGGTGCGTTTTTCGGAACAGTAATATTTTAGACATAGTGATCACCAGCGTGTTTGCTCTGCAATTCTTTCACTTCTTTGTAAAAATAATAATAATAATAATAAAAAAAGTTTTGTGGCTGACCGCAGGGAGATGCTAGAGCCAGTTTGTTTGCAGTACTACATCTCCCAGAATGCCACATGATAAACGCGTGCAGCTGTAGAACTTCAGAGAACGAATCACAGCAACGTACCTGACCTCTGGCTTAACAGTTACACAAATTATGTGGTTGTTAAAAAAGATTCTCTTATTTTTTTTGCTGCATAGTGAGGTCCGTGGAACAGGGTTTTCTGTATTTGTGATGATTTTACTGGCAGCTGTCCTGCTGTGGGGTCTTCTTAATCATTGTAGGTTAGTTGTATAAAAAAGTAAAAACTTTGTACAGTAAATTAAAACTATTAAATTTACGCTTTAGATTTTAGTACTGTAAAGAAAAGTAATATTTCATTGGGTTTTAGCTGATTTTGTTTCAAATGGTGCTATTCAACCTGCTATGAACCGTGTACAATGTGAGAATTTTTGTCAGAAAGATGGTTAACGAAAGGTATGCCTACTTGTCATATACCTCAGAACTATTTTGGCAATATGATTATGATAAAGATTAAGCTTTTTTTCCCACCATGATCTTTATAAAACACACCAATGAAACTTCATATGTTTATCATGCATCTTCACGTGCAAATGTTCAGAAAGTAAGGCGAAATTTGTATTTTTAAGCAACATCAGGGATATTTCAACACAGTCTTCGTCTGCCGAGATAACTTGTGTTCATCCCACCTTTTCCATTCATCCAGGGATTTGACTTCTGTCTTTTAAAACCCCTCAACTGTAAATATTTCAATGAAAAAAAAAAGGTTTGTTTTTCAAGAGAGAAGCTAGTGGGTAGTTGCCTTGTCCTTGTGTTTTATTATATCTGTTTGCATACTTTCAAGGTGCAACCTGAACATACATGCACTGAGTTGACAAAAGGGAAAAGTGTGGCTTTGATAAACAATGGTATGATGACTTTTATTAATGAGCAAAGCCCAGGGCAGTTTTAGCAGAAATGCACATTGTGTGCCAGTGTATGGGTAAAGCAGAGATTTATTTATAACCACTAGATAATTAGCTTAGTGGACTAAGTCTCTGTGCCTGTGATTGGAAGGTTGCTGGTTCGAGTCTGGCATCGGCACCTCTGTGGGTCCTTACGCAGGTCTCTTAACCCCCAGCTCCCTTTGTGGCCCGCTTGCTCTCATCTACAGAGAGCAAGTTGGGGGAGGCGTGAAAAGAATTTCCATAAGGGGGTCAATAAGAAGTATCTATTATTTGACACATGCTTTTCTCTTTACAATTCATTGTGATTTTGGACGGACAGCGGTTCTGTGTAACAAGAGTCCCATCTGGAAACATTTATACACAAAACTTTTTCTGAAAGCACTTCATTTATTTTCAGAAAGAATTTGAAATTAAAATTACAACACTACAATAAAAAGGTAGTTTAATGTAAATGTGTGTTAAATGCCACAATGTATATATCACATAATTGTATTGCAGAAGTTTAAATTTTAATTTTGAAACCCTTTGATTGTTATACAGTATGTCAGTATGGAGAGGCCTATATGTCTGACCTACCCCAAGGACTTCACTTTCAAAATAATACAACATAGATCAATCCCTAAAGTCAATATTATTATTACTGATATAACATGACGTACAGCTGTCCGTATCCATGAAATAGAGGCATGACAAAAAAAAATCTGTCACAATATATTGCCGTTTCCAGTACTAGGTCACAGCTACTTAGATCAATTAGATACGTTTTCATAAATATCTTTGGTAACACTTTATTTAAGGCCATGTTCTTAGTAATTTATAAACACATTCATAACAAATAATGATGCATTCATAAAGCATTATAAACATGGCTATATTTCTCAAAAGGCATAACATATATCCATATGTATTATGCATTATGAATGCTTTATGAAGCTCTCATCTATAATGCACTATAGATACCTTCATAACACATTATAATGGTTGGTATAAGCATTAATAATGCTTTGAACTGCATTGTAAAGGTATCTATAGTGCATTATAAATGAAAGCTTCATAGGGCATTCATAGTGCATAGTAAACATGGCAATAATGTGTTATGCCTTTTTATAAATAAAGCCGTGTTTATAATGCTTTATGAATGTGTTATCATGCATTATGATTGTATTTATAAATTACTAAAAAAAAAAGGCATTAAAGTGTTACCAAAACGTTTTTTTGCCTGTTTGGTGAGACAATGAAATGTAACGCTCTATGTATGGGAGTCTGGCGGCAGGTTTGCGGTGGACCAAGGAAGAATTTGGAGAACGCAGTGGGTGTTTAGCATCGTCATACTTGAAGTGACTGGAGTCAACATTACTTGAATGACTATGAGGTTGACTAAAGTGGGCGAGCTCTCACATTAAGCTAGCAGTCATTGTACACAAGTGTCTGTATCTAGCAGTTAGACACTAAATAAGGAAAAAAAAAAAAGATACACAAATTTGTGTTATTTACAATTTCTTGCCCTTATTTTCTACTGCTTCTCTTGTTCCCCCTGATGTTTGGTATGATACACAATGAAATTATGGACAGATATAAATACTGTAAGTATTGTAATGTATTGAATGCAGTTTATTTGAAAGCTGTTTATTGTATCATTACTGATATTGCTGAGATGTGGGTGTTTTTAATAAAATTTATATTTATTTAAAGCACCTTCTGGAGGTGATATGTGTCTTTTTCCTATGAATGTGAGTGTGCATGCATGCATACATACATTTCTATATTATTGGACTGGGTAATAAAATGAAATCTTTTAAAAAGGAAAGACAGAATTGTGGTTAGTCAATGAATTAAATGTTCCAATTCCTGGAATTCTGAACAGATGCGTTTGTAAAAATTTTAAGTATTCATAAAATTGATTCGTTGTATATGATCAGACATTAACAGTTCCAGATAAGAAGCACTGTTGACAATTACTTGTCCCAGGTCCATTTATTTGGAAAAAAAGGGTAAATGCTAATACTGGATAAATTACAAAAATGAAAATATGCTTTTTAGCAAAGGAACATTTTGGTTTTCGAAGGCAAAGAAACATTCTGAGTATCCGTTTCAACAGAACATGTTCGCATGTAAAGGTCATTCAAAAGCATCGGAAATACAGATAATCCCCTTTAAGGAATATGTATTACATTAATCAAAATTACAAATAAGACCTTAATCCCAGTTGGTGGAGTGTGCATATCAGGAAACCAAAAATTTCATTTTTGTATTCTCTCTATGGTGCTTAAAGCCATTCAGTCTGCTTCAGTTAAACACATTTGGCAAACTCCCTGGGAAAATTTCATCTGCTAGAAAGCAAATCATTTCTGATCGCCATTAAACCTGCCTCTCCCACAAGTGATGACAAAAAAAACATTTAAAATAACCACTGTAATGGACTCGAGGCAATTAAGGAAAACCTAATCTGCCCGTCGGCGGCTAGAAATAAAGCAATGTTAAGCTTTCCGTCGGAAATAATTCCCATACAAAAAGGTATTTCTTCTTTACAAAACTAAACATAAAAGCATAACAAATCAGTTTGGTTCTTCAGAACAAGAGTATTTCAATGCTCCAAGAGGGATGAATTCCCATAAACAGCCTTTGGCTTTCAACAAGGCTTGGAGGTCACTTTGACAGAAAGTGCCATTTGTCCACTGTAAAAAAAATATATACATGTATATAAAAAAAAAAATAAAAGTCTGTGCATTTCACAAAAATAAATTCTCCTGAGCACTATGGAGATTCAAACCCGTGTCCCACACCTAGCTCCTTAACCACTACCCCAGGCTACGAACATCTTTGAAACTTGTGCTATAGATGAGAAGGACAAGTATCCAAACAGTGATAGGTGACAGTTAAAAGGCGGTTACCTTCGCTTGGGATAGGAGCGGCATCTCCACACGCTGGAGCCTGAGGGGTAGGGAGGACAAGGAAGTAAGGGGAGGGGGCCAGGCGCTTGAACGGAACTCCTGCAAGTTCCCCCTCGAGCTCACATCCCACAAGTGTGAATATAACCTAGCTGGATCTCAAGATTCAGGGCTTCAACTATTTGCGATTTCACATCACGCCTGAAACGAACGCGACGTGGTCCCGTTTACAGGTAAAGGACGTGGTAAACGCAGGCGGTACTGACCGAGGTCACCACGTCGCTGGCTTCGTTCTCCGTACACCTGAAGGGGCTCTCGCACACGGACAGGTTTGTGCTGTCGGGAAGGAACAAGGCTACTTATTCACCGGGATTCAAACATCTCCGTTTTAAAAAAGTTCAAATGATGAAATTCACAGAAGGATGACAAATGTAATACTGAGAGATGAAGGCCTCGGGAGGCCAACCATTGGCTGAATGTACAGCCAATCAGAGCACCCTGTGTAAAAAGAAAAAAAAACCTCTTAACTCACCAGTTTATTTCCCCTCCATCTGTCTGTTTCTGTACCAGTGCCTTCCAGTACTCGTGAGTGGACTTTATAACTTCAATGGCAAAATCCTGAAATCAGAAACCCCACATCCCCCCCCACCCCCATGGGACGTCAAATCTTCCCTGCATGTGGGTTTTAGAGTTTACTGCCATAAAATATAAATGATAAAATTACGACGCCATGTAGCATTTTGGGTACCTTGTCCCTGATTTGACCGTTGAAGGCAAACCGGTTCTCTGGCTTCCCATCCGGAACCTTGTACTTCTTAAACCACTGGACCGTGGCTTCTAAATGTCCGGGTCGGCTCTTCTGGACATCCTCGATACCTGCAGCGAAAAAAGCAGGAGAATGGTGATCAAATGCAATGCCGACTTAGGGAGAACATCCGCGAGCAGCAAAGCATCTGGTGAGGGTATGCAAGTGGTTCTGAACCAGGAATTTTGAGCTCACTGTTTAGCATGGAGGCATCCGGGTCCTCCATGTTAATGGCGATTACTTTCCAGTCTGTCTCACCCTCGTCGATCAAGGCCAGTACTCCCAGGACCTTCACTTGGATCACCTGTCCTGCAGAGCACACCTGGGGGCACATTTCAATGCGGGCCGGTTCAGAAGACCAAATGGCAATTTTATCGCATCATTTGCTGCCGTCGTGTCTAACCTTCGAGCCGATATCGCAGACGTCGACGGGGTCGTTGTCACCACAACACTTAGTGTCCTTGTCTGTGTGGCATGGATCTTCCCAAGTCTGATGCAAAAAGAGGCCACGCTTTAATTAAAAACCGACTTCCTGTCTGAACGGTTACATTAAAAAAAAAAAAATCTTCACAGGTACTTCAGCTTTTGCTCTTCTCTACGTATTCTTAGGATGGGGTGATTCCACCCATGATCGCTTCTCGGACATCGCTAACGTGGCTGTGAACCTACTTCTCACCTGCGGGAGAGCACCATAGTTCCAAATATAACCCTTGTGGGGAAAGACGTTGGCGACATATCGAAGTTTCCCTTTTTTCACGTCCTGCTTGATCGGGTTCAGCGGTTCTTTGGTGGCAATCTGGGGGGAGAACACCGATAAACCACCGGCACAGGGGAATGGATCCAACACAACTCAGGTCACTGAAAATCACCACACCACACCAACAGCGATGGATGTCAATTTTTTAATATGCGTAGAGAAAGAAGAAAAACTAACAAGATTAGACCATCCTCTCCCGGCAACTTTATTCGCAATTGTATTTATTAGATTCCCAGAACTTGCACGGCTTGAAATGAAACAAATTTTCCAGACGCTCGAGCCCCTTGGTAACTATTTGCGAAAAATGCTTAAATATCATCGCGACCACCAACGGACGGTATTTTTAGGAACTTTATTACTACAAGTTAATCAATTCTCTCTTATTGTTTCCGAAGGGGGTTATTAGCTAAACCAGATTCTATCTCTGCTGGAGAACGGTAAGACAGTGCTGAAGGGCACAGGAGATATTTTCTATCAGACTCAGTGAAGACATGGTATGACAAGAAGGAAATGAGATGTACGTCAGACAACCGAATGGAATAAGCAGGCAGTGGGTGTACATTTCCGATCCTCAAAAAAAGAAACGTTACTTGCCTCCATTTTGGCGTTTGACCAACGTGGCACCTCCACAACCATATTAAACAGCACCTGGAAGAAATGGAGGATGCAGGAGAAGGTTCTTTTGATGTGAATGCGGAAGACTGGCCAACGGGAGGGTGCACCAACAATACTGGGAACTCAACATGCACCATTCACGTAAAAATTTCAAGGTATTTTGTTATCATGCGTACGGACTATACTATTAAGTTATTCTTAGCTTCATACTTCCTACTGACCACTGTGCCCGATAAATCCAAGGCAACAAATACAAAACGAAACACGGAATACAAAATAGCAGCCAACAAAAAACAACAAATCACACAAAATAACACCATCATTCAAAGGCAGTTTGCGTATTCCTACAAGAATATTGCATTGGGGTCAATGTGGAAAATCGCACGGGTAACATTGTTGCAGTCTTCACAAGCAGTGGTTGAGCTCAAGGGCCAGAGACCTACCTCATTCTCGCTCATCTTCACTTTCTTCGATGAAGGAATGTCATTTTCCTGCAGAGGCAGACGTAGCTTTAAACATCTGAACACTGCAAGACGTACGGTGAGATCCGAGCAGTTCGGAGCATAGGCTTACCAGCTTGGACAAACACACAACATGCAGGCTGTCACATGACATGCCACACATCCTTGATCACTGAAGCAGGGCATGCTGACAACACTCACAGTCCGTCTAACGGCCGTCAAAAAGGCCAACACAGACCACTGTTATCCCGGCATCCGATTGGCTCCTATCTGGTTTGGAAACGGGTGGAAATGTAGGCCACAGCGCTATTGACAGGAACCCAGGAAAAACACTTAACCTTTCCCTCTGTTCAATTAACATTTTCCCCCTGTCGGTTTAAATTATCTCTTTCGAAAGGTTCTCGTGCTTTATGGTTGGAGGCAGAGAAATCAATACAGAAAAAAAAATGTCTCCACCCCACATTTTTCTGCCTGGCATTTGGCCCCCTTAAAAAAGGACAGTAGATTTCCGAATGTTCACTCTCTCTTTTGATACGTCACTCTAGAATAAGACTTATTTACAGTGTATTTTTTGGGATAAATGGATAGCATGGATCACATGGATTCTGAGTGTGTGGTTCTGAGTGGGCGACAATGCATCCTCACACCTCCAGGGTTGGAGGTTCGAATACCACCTCCACTCTGTGTGTGGAATTTGCATGATCTCTTCACGTTATGTGGGTTATGCCAGGTAATTCTGCAGAACAGAGACATGTGGGTGGGTGGAAAGGTGTCTCAAAATTGCCCACAGTCTGTGTGCATGTGCCCTGCGATGGACTGGCATCCCATCTAGGGTATCCCCCGGCCTGTGCCCTGCCATGGACTGGCATCCCATCCAGGGTGTCCCCCGCCCTGTGAGGTACTGGCATCACATCCAGGGTGTCCCCCGCCCTGTGCCTTGCGATGGACTGGCATCCCATCCAGGGTGTCCCCCGCCCTGTGAGGTACTGGCATCACATCCAGGGTGTCCCCTGCCCTGTGCCTTGCGATGGACTGGCATTCCATCCAGGGTGTGCTCCCTGCCCACCCCACCCAGTAAGAAGCAGTAAGAAGGTGGGTGGATTATATAATATATGAACAGCACAGTAATGGATCAAGCAGGTTCATTCAATAATTCCCAGAATGAGATCAATGACATACATCTGGGATTTCAACGCCACATAGAATTTAGTGAACCGCACAGGCATAATCAAAACATTAGGGAAAATGTATGACAATTATTTACTTGCTCAGCAGCAGCAAACAGAGGAATGTCATGGAAGGGCGAGATGTACTTCCCATCCGACGTTTCTGAAGAGAACAAGATTAAAATCAAATCATTATCGATTCATCACTGATTACATTCAATTATTTTAAAAGCCCTCAAACTTACAATCAAAATTATACAAAAAAATTTACAGGGAGGGGGTGGGGGTTTATATTTGGGTATTGCCATTTAATAGCACTTCAGCTGTTAACGGCTAACCACAAACAATTCAAAGAACATTTCTAGGAATATTAGCTCATCAGTGATGCATCGATTCCATGTGAACACCTGCATGTTAAAAGCTTGAAGGGAGGAAAAGTCCACGTGACCTTATGCAGATATCAGCTGACATCAAACAAGTCATAATAAAGAGTGGTACCATGTTTGTATGTACACAGTATGCATGCACTATATATATGAGGAAATATATAAACAAAAAATGACACTATATGAAGGGAGCAGCCCTTTATTGACCCACATTTGTTGTCACCACAAGTTTTACGTCCTGGAACACGTTCCAACGTGTTCTGCACAGGACTTAAAGCGCGCTCAAAAAGGTATGACTCTGCGGGGATTATTTAAGGATACAATCCCACATCACTGGTCTAAAACCAGTAGCGCAACACCATGTCTATAACGCATGTGTGTACCAATACCGATACCGTTCCAGCACGCGCGGTCACAGGGTGACTTTGTCAGGTCACGTGGAGACCGCGAGCTGCCGCTCGTGACGTTAAACGCAGCGCGCCAGGGCGCGTGAGCAGTTCGCTCGTCGCAAAATACGCATCTCTGGCGCCGCTCACGTGCTTGGTCGTAACCTCGACCTGCATTTTTATATAACCGAATAATTGTCGGTATGACTCGCGAATGTCTCTCTAAAAAAACGCCGTTTTTAGGTCATGGTGAACAAAGTGATTAAGTTAGCCACCCTGGCCGCTTTACCCCCAAGCACCTAAATAACGAAGAAATAACTGTTCAGCGGGGTATTCAGATGGGTATTTATAAGTTGAGACGTATCCGCGGCTGCCGTTGTGGAAAAGGAGTAATGCGAAATGGTGAATGTATCGACTGCAGTTAAATGTCGTTTCTAAACCAAAGCCGATAGTTAAGGATTGTAGTTAAAGATGCATGCGACGCGGTCCCTCGTAGGCGTCATGGTGAATATAAAAACCTCTAATGAATGAGCGCCGCTAAGCTGTCGCCATAACTTACTAAAATAAATCCTGTAGTCGGCTGAGTTCGGGCGTCCTCGCTCTTCTGTTAAGTAGTGCACCATTTTTCTTAAGTAACAAAGGGACCCTTTTGAAACAAGCCCGTTCCCGGGGCTACGCCGCGGACCGTAAAGCAAAGCAGAGATTCTCGAGCATGAGCCCCAGAGCAGACGCATGCTGAGCCGCTTCTAATCGGCGCAGCCTCGGCGTTCTCTTCCTGCCCGCGCCGCGGCCGGTCTACGAGCGCCCCCTAGCAGGCGCTCGGGGTACTGACGCCTCCCCCTGAAAGAACATGGGCGACCTCTGTCAGAAAATGGCTGACATCCCACAGCTAGGAAGCGTAACCTACGCCATTGCAACGGCATTTACCGCAGAGGTCAACCAAATAATAACCTAATTACACAGTGGGTTTTTATTAATGTGACTAAATACGACCCATGTAGAGACAGCACTGCATAAATTACTGTAATAGTCTACAGTTCAGATAAATGGATTTAATGTTTTACTGCCCATAATCTCAATGGCTTGGGATACAATAATATTCATGCTGCACCTTCCTTAATTTCCTGTAGCTATGTTAAATGTACATTGTATTATCTGTGCAGCATTACGATCAAAGTCCTGTCCTCCGCCTCAAGTTTTGGGTGGGACTGTACACTTTTTCAGTCAAGGTCATCACGATGCATTTTACGAGCCTTGGTTTCTGAAGGACTGTTTACCTATAAATACAGGATTTCTATGTGTGTGTGAGTGAGAGACACCCCCACCCCTGTGAGTTACGTCATACTGGTTAGTCAACAGTAGACTGCTGTAGGACAAAGACACCCCCACCCCCAGTTTAATAGCCTGACTTGCTCAGTATTGCTTATAATATTGGTGACATTGTGGCCATTTCCAGTAGACGAATGATGCTTCATGGCCATTGATCTTTTTTGTTTAACTTTGACTGCATCGGGGGTTAAGACAGTCTGAGCCAACTGGGTTACAGCACTTATCTCCGCTGCTGGCTAACGTGATGCACGTTTCTGGAGCCAATTCCCACTGAGCGCCCTCTCCGCCGCCGCCGCCGCCGCTCGTCTCGGCGATGGTCACCATAGAAACAGGCTATCTGCTTTGTAATCCTTCCCTGGTGTCTCTTTCATTTCCACCTCATCACGGAGGAAGTCGTTTTGATGGGAAATAATTACGGCTGCGTTTAGGGGCTAAGTCGTTATCCGCTCTGCGGGCCAGCGCGGTGTTCAGAAAGTACACACGCACACACACAGACACACACACACGCGCGTACGCCTTCTCTGTTGCAAGCCGCCACTGTGTGCATTCTGTTTGAGCTGCAGATGCCGTGCTGTAAATTAAGTTGCTCTGTTGTACTTCACCCCGGCCACAGGACTGAGATGTCAGGCCTTCAGAAATGTCAGCGGTGAGCAGCACAGTAACCGTTGCCTTGGTCACAGAGCAAGTCATTTCCCGTTCAGCCCCTTTTAGCTCCTGTGTCTGCGGTCATGACCGTTTATCCGTTGTGGTCTTCTCTCTTCCCTGCTTACAGGTCTGGCAGCAGGCGGGTAATTTACTAGTGGGGGAACATGGATTTGTGAAGGGACAAAAAAATAATTGACGGTTCCGCTCCTAAGAGGAGCCGTCTGCTATACCATTGAACAAGGTCCTGACTGGTGTCAGAAAGACACTGAACTGATTCCTTCAGTTGCATGAGTAAATCTATCATCTGCATTTCAGCATTTCTGCTGAGGTTGTTAATAGTAATAATTATAATTAGGTCGCCAGAATGTAATTATATGAATCAGTTTTTCAGTTGTAGTCCAGTTCTGAATGACTGTCAGCAGAGAGCACAAATCTTCTGGAACTTCTGTCCGCACATGTACCTACACGTTAACTGCAATGCGTGATAGAACTTCCTATTTCCAATAAAATAAATGCTCCTGTATGTGTGTAAGCCACTTCCTGAATGTGGCAATTCACTGAATTTTAAAAACATTAAATTGGAAGTAAATAATGCTTTGAAAATGATAATTTTTATTATTTCTCACGCTGCAGTTTGAAAGCAGTGAGGCAGACAGTCAGCGCCGTATATGGCTGCATCGGAGCTATATAAAGGGGAACGAGTCGATGATCTGTGCAAACTTCAGACGGGTCTGGAAACATAATATGGTCCTTTAATGCCTGCACTTCAGAGGGGAGTAAAATGCATTCATTATTGTGACCAGGAATACGGTGCCTGGTTGTCAGTCATTGTCTTTGCGTGCTGCTGGTGAATATACCTGTCTGACCTGATCTGTGAGAAGCTGGCTATGAACATTCCTCTTCCTGCATATGGGCCACAAAGATAAAAATCAAATACAAAGTTCTGCACTGTGCTGTCGCACATCTCTTTTTCCTGATTTTTCGTCTTCAAGGCAACTTTGGACCCAGTTAAACAGGAATATTAATCATAAATGTCTGATTAGCTGGCTAGGTTAGTTACCAAGTGAGTTTTATTACATATTTTACTTATGTATACATGCATACCTGCTTCTGGAGATTGCAGTTTATCCTGTTATTCTATTTTGTCTCTTTTTTTCTCAGTGACTTGGTAATTCCCAGGTAAGAATTTACCCAGATGTTTAAAAACTCAGTTACTACTGAGTCAAAAATTACTTTTGAATTATTTAACATCCATCAATCCAATCCATCATCCAATGGTTTATCCCGGACGGTGTAACTTAATGTCTTCGTTACCTGCAGGAAATCTGTGCCTTATGCGCAGGAAATGCAAGCTCCACACACACAGAGAGTGGGGATGCAATTCGAACCTCTATCCCTGGAAGTGTGGGGCAGTGGTACTGCTCACTGAGGCAGCAGGAGTAATAAATTAATATCCCTTAATAATACATGGTCATAAAATATCTAACCTCAAGTAAATTTTACTGTTAAAATAAACCTTTATCAATGTTATAAATCAGGCAATTAAACACTGCAAAGCTGCTTTTTCAAAATGGTCTCAGCGGCGAGGAAGTAGGGTACCCAAGAGAGAATACATCTTATTTGCGGTGTGATGTGCGTCAGCACAAGTACATTCTGATCCTGTTTGCCACATTAAACTGTTTTCTTCTGCTCGTTTACTTTTCCTGGTTAGTATTACCTTACTGACCCACACCTTTGTTCAATATTTCCCGTGCTGGTCTGTAGGAACACACATCACCTGGTGTGAGTGGAGGTGGCCAAAACTGACATGTGACCACGTTATAAGAACGTGAAGGTTAATTTTAAACCATTAGGTGAGAAACATGCGCGTGTTACTGACCGATAAGAACAAATGTTGTATTGGTCTGACTGAATTCCCCCCCCGCCCAGCAATGGAGTCTTTCTATTTGGGTACCTTGAAAGAGCGCAAAAAATATTGGAACGGAAATTAAATCTAAATAATCTGGAGGCAACACATGGGCCCTGGTTTCAGTCGCTCACTGTCTCTAGGACGTCGAAGGAATGAAGGATGGGAGGCAGGAAGTGGATGGGAGCTGACAGATTTAGCCGAACGCTTGTTGTGCGTCCGCTCCAGTCGGTGTTGGCGTTGAGCCTGGACCTCGGGAGAGCCTGACTGACGGGCACCGACTCCTTCATATGCAAATACGGCCCCCTGCAATTTACATCTCTCATGCTTGCAGAGATACAGACGTTCGTTTATAGCCCACCTCCAAGACTGTAGGAGGTTAGTCGTTTCATTCGCCTGATCGCTCGTCTCGATGTGCTGCCTGCATGTAAATTGTTTTTATTTTCTAACCTGGGGAAAATCCACAGGCCACAGTCACTCGCAGTTCCCCTTGCGCTTGTCTCCTTCCCCTAGCTGACTGCCCCCCCCCCCTCCCCCTTGCTGTACCATGAACGCTGGTCTCTCTGGTGGCAGGTAAGCCATGGCAGGAGGGGAGGGGGAGGAGCTTGGCAGGTCTCCTGCGACAGGTATGCTAGAAGGTGGGGCGGGGCCACCTGTATCAGAGTCAGCCAGCCGGTCTGTGCTGCGCTGCCACTGCTCCGTAGGGTAGCTCACTCCGCTCGGGCTGAGCAGGGTCAAGGGGGGGAGGGCTCCGGGAAGGCTCCACCATGGAGCCAAAAGAGGCCGGGGGAGACGGCGGGCCGGCTACCGGTGAGAAGAAGGTCCGGAAAATAAAAAGACCGGACAGGCTGTTTGTGAGACACTTAGAAAGGAGGAAGACCGACACCATCGTGGATGACGATGTGGCCAAGGCCGACGTCAACATCAGCACCTTGGTGCGGAGGACCCAGTCCGACAAAACGGAGTACAGCACCAAACTCAAAGGTAAACCCACCCGTCACGGTCCGGCGGCTCTGCGCGCGCCAGCCCGATCGCCGGGGCTGCCTGTGTCTGAGCAGCTGTCAGCGGGAGGTCGGGGGGAGAGACAAGGAGATTCCAGGACAGTGATATTAAAACACAAAACAGAGAGAGAGAGAGAGAGAGCGAGAGGGGAACAAGCCCTGAGCAGGTGATGCTCAACACCTGTTGCGTTGTTATGTGCCAAACCTGGAGTGACTCTCGTGGGATGATGTCATACATGCAAACTGTGTACCAGCCTCAAACAGGATGGAAAGACGACAGGCCGGCAGTGGAGCATTTTAGCCACATTACCTCGAAGACACAAATTACGATTTAGCTGTGAAATTTGTGATGGTCCAAAGGGTGCCCTCGGGAAGCAAGGTCAGATCCCAGATCTGGGGGGAAAAGGACATAGAAACACAGTACAGGTGCGCCCCCCCCCCCCCCCCATGCAAAGGATGTAAACGTGCTGATTTTTCAATACCGTACCTCTCTGACCCGAAGCATGCAAAGGTCACATGTTACCTGTTTGTCAGTGCCTGCTCAGCTATGTGGGGCTGCTTGGCGGTATGCCAGCGGGCTTCCCCGAAAATCCGTTTGTTCCCCATTATCAGCTGCTGTTGCGCTAAAAAATACAACATACCAGGTCACCATCCCGGCCTCTCCAAAGATAAGTGGTCGTCATCAATTCAAGTCGAGGGCTAGATATTCGCTGGTGTGTTCTGTAACGTTAGCAATACATACATGTAGTTCAGGAGACCTGTCAGCTGACACGCACATTGAGGATTAGAAGAGGTGAAAAACCATATCTAAGGTTGAGTTTCACAGCTTGGTTTGTTGGCACAGTTACTGCATGTCTGTGCAACATGCTGTTATCGACAACAGATTTTAGACTGCAAAAAACAGCTGTGCATTGTACGTGAAAGCGTTTACGATCTGGGAACGCAATCTGTTGGTAAAATTACCCATGCCTTGGACTTAACACAGCTGACCAAGAGCTGTGTCATCACAAATATTGACACATCCCAGGCTACAGAAAAGGGAAATGGCTTAGCTGTTCCTCACGTCTGCGAAACAGGTCGGTCGAGTCTCGCGTAGACACTTAAAACCCTAAAAACGATTGATACAGGTCAGCTGTTCGTATGTGTAGGACACTGCCTCCTTTCCGATGTATAGACAGAGGACAATAAAGAGCAAAGGAGAACGAAAACATACGCCGGCAGAGTATATATTTACACGGAGTAGAGGGCAGCACCTTAGCGCTAGGCCGGAGGGGCCCAGTCTTACACAGGAGTTGACTTTTGTCTCGCAATCTCATACAGTAGTGATGCTTGCTTTCATCCCTCTGGCTTCCCGTTGAACACAGGGAGATGCCTTTTGCTGACAAAGGCTCTCAGGGGCGCCCACGAGGTAGAATGAAAGAGGCATGTAGCCACCAACATGTGCCCCGGATAGCTTAGCTTAGCGACGAGCCGGCATTTTCCGAACCGATGGAAGGACAGGCCTGTTATTGTTGGCTTCTCTGCTGAGGGCCTGCTGTAGCATACTCCGTTTTTTCGGCTGGGGATGGGGGGGCGGAGACATGTGATCCAGCCGGCCTTGTCCCACGGGCTTCCACTTCATCGTCTCAAAGGGCAGCTTGGTAAAAGACGTGTATCCTCTTTCATGGGAACTCCTGTGCATGGAATCGATCCCCCGAACACAAGTGGAGCTGCGCTAAATGGTTTTATTCACCGCCAAGTTATAATATTACCATATTCACTACAAGCTCGCCCTCAATATGCTCCCCCTCTATAACCTACAGGTTTAATTTCACCAGTGGGGTGGCATTTAATGCCACCAGATGGAGGCTGTCTCAAGCGGGGGTGACGGCGGAAGGGGGGGGATTAACATTGGTAACACTTGTCATCACCGCTCTAGATATTGCAGGAAAGTGTGGAATACCATAGATGCAATGATGTCGTCAGTAACAAAAGGACAACTTCATTGGCTATTGGCTATTTTTTGGAGGATATGTATGTCATTTTTAAGGACTCTATAACCAAGGGTGAAGGGCAGTCGCGGAAAACAGCTCATTTAAATTGGATTCTCTTATCAGACTCCGGCTTGCTTTCCAAAGCTCTAGGTCACGGTTGCAATTGATAGTCTTTGCCTCTGTTCCCCTAAGGGCTCCATGGGCAGGTGACCCATGTGATCTATCAGGCCGCATCACTTCCTGTCTGCCGCGACACATTTCCGCCGCTCCATTAGAAGCAGGGCCTTGGGTGAACCTGGAAACAAAAACCCTGCCATTCATACCCACAGTGTTTATCTGAGCAGCGCTAAACTTCTGTGAAGTCCACTTGGGCTGGAATTTAGGAAATTCCCCCCGTTTGGCCCTCCCCTGAAAAACCTGCCCTTAAGAAAAACGAAGCGCGAGTGAATGGAGGCTTTCTGAATTTGTTGCCGTGGGTGACAACGCCGCCTATGGCTCGTGTCCAGGTGTTGAGGGGAGGCGGAGCGCCGCATGTCGTCAGGCAGGCCGCAAAGCGGTGGACGTGGCCCAAGGGATACCACCCAAGCTGGAACGGGTGCAAAGTCCCAGAAAGCCAGAATGCATTGCATCACCGAGTCCTGATTGGCTGTGTAACATAACACTGGGGAAAGAATTTGAGCTGTATGCTAATGAGGCACAATGAGGTCATTCCTGTTCCCATATTCACATTCCACCTTGACTCTTTGTAGTTACACAATTGATAAGAAGTCGATTACGAAAGTGCTACACCTGACTGTCATGTTTAATTCAGACGGTTTGAAAGTATTATGTATTAAGTAACTGTTCTGGTAGGACTGTGTGACATGTGTCTTCACACACCTTCATTGACTAACACTCACACCCAGGCAGGATGCTGTGGACAGTGAACTGGATCGTGCATGTGCAGTTAGTTCTATTTAATACCACACAAAAGATCATGTAAATGCTAACCATGTTCTCAGTGGAGAATCCAAACCAAATTAGGATGCATTATCCGTGGATAAGTGCTGGAATTAAAGCAACCAAAAAAAAAAAAAAAGATGGTAATAGGCCAGACGGTAAAGCCAGAGAAGCAGAGTTCAGTCTAAGTGTCGCCCGTTTTCAGGAAAAATGGAACCCCAGCCTATGTCCTCCACCTCGTCCACCACATCTCTGGACCTAGACCCAGAAGAGCAGCGAGTCAGGAAGATGAGCAGAAGGTCGAAGGTCATTCAGGAGCTGTTGCAGACTGAGAGGGACTACCTGACCGACTTGGAGCTGTGCATCAGGGAAGTTCTCCTGCCGCTTCGAGAAGCCCAGGTACCCTTCCGACATCATTAGAGCGTAAATATTGGCGACCCTTAAAGCATCCTCAGGGAGTTTTACAATTTCCCAAAGAATACAAACCATGTGCTTACTGGCGGCACAGCGATCCCCAGTGCGGCCTTCTGCTGAAATGGATAACATCATTATTTTTGGTTATGACCCTGTCCCACATCTTAAATATGGTATCCGCTCATTATAATTAATAAGTAACGGATCCTTTAACAGGCAATGAATGGAGGAGCCAGACTGAGGATTAGCATTGACTCGTCGGGGGGTACTGACCATATGGCCCCCCCCCCCCTTCTTGGCTGCTCATCCTCCCCACAGGTGGTGGAAGTGGACCGTCTGTTCTCCAACATGGAGGCCGTGCGGGACCTATCCTACAAGCTGCTAGGGGACCTGCGGGAGGCCATGGCCGAGACCAACCCCGAGGCAAAGGCCGTCGGTAATGTCCGTCGACAAAGTCTCAAGCTTATGAGGCAGCCGGCGTGGTACAAGTATTTGGAGAAGGAAAAAACAAATGAGAGGTATGCAAAGCCGGCCCAGTCATGTTTAACTGAGGAGTCGCTCTGTGTGTGTGTGTGTGTGTGTGTGTGTGTGTGTGTGTGTGTGTGTGTGTGTGTGTCCGCAGGTGACATCTTCATACAGGTCAAAGCGGAGCTGGAGGATGTGTACAAAGAGTACTGCTACCAGCACGACGACGCAAACGCCCTGCTGAAGACATACGAGAAGGACGAAGAGATCAGGCAGCATTTCAGGATCCGTGTCTTAGCTCTCAAGTAAGCGCTCAGCTAATTAAATTCCTCTGGGTTTATCTCGGGAACTAAATCTCATAGGAACACTTGAAAACGTATTTGGGGGAGAAAATATGAAAAACAAATTCCCCAAATGTTTAATGCTTTAAATATTTCGCGCAATATCTAAGCAGCATAGTTAAATACGTTCTTTTTCTGTCTTTCACAGGAAAATATATGACCAGGAGTAAGTACTTGACCTATTACTGTTAAGTGATTAATGTGAAGTGGCGCACCTGACATAATTGATGGATTAAAGGATTAATGCTTCAGTGGTACTTGCGTCCTCTCTCTTTTCATCGAGGTATTATTCATCAGCTCCAAAATATGATTTATGGTTTGAGTAATGCCATCAGATGACCGTGTGGTCAGCTGACGGAGCGTCGGCACATACGATACGGGTACCGCCACATTCCTGTGCGACGCCACATCCGCCCGTTGCTGCGTTTGCAGGGGCAAGTCCAACCTGCTGGACATGGGCTCACTGCTCATCAAACCCGT
>JAODJW010000084.1:384296-397497 GCA_026777045.1 Hyperopisus bebe
CCTGTAAGCACTGCTAAATATTACCTATCCAAATATGTAATAGTACGAAATGCCACAGTTCAAAAATTACCCCACCCGGCGGACACTGCTAAGCCAGGCGTGGCGGCCATGCTGCTGATCCTGATAAAAGGAGGATCTTTCCCTAATGGTGAATCGCACCGGGTGTGGAACAAAACAAGGGAAAAAAAAAAAAGGGACAATAGGCACAAAAAAAAACAATAGATACACATTTACTACCGACTCCCACTGCACAAGTACAAGTTGCAGACAGCATTTGTGTGGTGTTTTAGTACTGAATAAATGTTTTCAAAATCTAACGAGTGATCTGTGTGGTCTCAGCATACCCCAATACACCAGTATATACAGGGGATTCTTCACCCTGCTGGGATTTGTCTATCTGCTTCCACCAGTGATAAGATAAACAAAACAGGTGAGATAGGACTTGTTGTAGGAAGTGGAACGCCTCTCAAAACCACCCGCTTTGGAGAGGAGGAGATCACCTTTGCTTCCCGTTTCGTGTCGTTCTACAAATTAGGAGAATGAGATTCCGTAATAGATGACAAGAGATTTTTACATCTGCTGCTTGGTGTCGCGGTTAAGCCACAAAGCCAGGCCATCTGCCTCTTAAAGTCATTGCGAATGCAAAATTATTCATTGGAATGGACCATCGTTCGCCAGCGATCTATAAGAGTCCTCTTTATCTGTGGATGTTGTGTTTTTAAATGCTCAGCGATAAGAATTCTAAAGGAGAATCACAGACCACTGATCCCTCAGGACCGCTATTGATGTTTTCAAGAGCTGGGCAGTATGCCGATTATTTATGGAAGGCGACAGTCTCAAAGCAGGATTAGTACATCAACAAAGAACGGCGGGAGCGAAGGCCGTACGGATTCAAGGTTGCCGCGAACTTTGAGTGACGTGGCCGGTCGAGATGAAATGTTTTCCTTAATCAAAGCGAGGTACTACGTGCTCTGCGTTTCCAGCGTCCCGAGTGATTTACCCAGAACTCAATGGGTAATTCTTGCATGTCTGCATGTGTTTTATTTTTTGTTTAGGTTTTTTTTTGCTGCTGGTTCAACACCACCTTCCTTAAGCATAGCAACGCGTTTGCCGATTTTTTCCGTGTGCCTAATCCCTTCATTTGTAAGTCAAAAGCTTGTCTGGCTCACTGATTAATACAGCAAGATTCTTGGCAAAACTTCTCCTAGGGTTGACGCAGGCTAAGGGTACAGACACTTCCTATCTTTGGCTGTGTGCCTGGAAGCCTTGGATCCTGGGTCAAGGTCCCTGGCTGTCCCATGCCGCGACTCTTGGGGAATGCCGACTCGATCCCTCCTCCAGCTATAGAGATCGCTTGCCGTCTCAGGGACTCATCTGAATTCCGTGCTCGCAGACTGTCTCGGGGTGAGTGGCAAGGCGCACGACACCTTCAGGAGCCAGATTTATTTCAAAGGGATATTTTCTCAGCATCCCCCATGCCCCCGCCTCCCATTATCGTTGTCCCTGCCCCGGTACGTATGACAGACACATGGAGGCAGACGCCTATTGAATATGCAATGTGGAGGACTCAATGAAATGCGTTACTCTGTGGGAAGGCTGAGGTTTACCTTGTTTGTGTATAATGCGCTATGCTGTAGGTCACTCTCTAATCAGCTAAACCATCCGGATTTCTCCCATGTATGCTTCAGTATTAATTCCTCTTCCAGCCACTAGGGAACATGAGCACGTCCTGAAGTTCCTCAGTATTAGGGTCCCATCGGGCTCCACTACGCTTATCAAAGATTCGACTTTTCATTGTTTTTTTCCCCCTCCTTCTTAAAGACACATTTTGACGTCTGGAGACTTCCCCACATCCATATCAGGAATTTCACATTTCATAAGTGGTCCGTTAACTTAAATCTAGGATATATATTACTGCGATGTCCTTTTGTGTTTATAAAAACAAACAAACAAACAAACAAACAAAACACAGGTTTTTGTACTAAAATCTGTTGGGCTAATCTATCAGAAATTACAGAGTCAAACAGTTCCAAATTTTCCCCCGACTTTTCAGTTTAAGGGGGGTAAAAAGGACTTCTTGTTTAAATTTAACACTGGTACATGACCCAGCACGCTCTGACAGAACGCAGTTAAAAGGGTTCGTTATCTAAAACTAATCTTGAGATTCAGGTATGGATTTGGCTGGCCGGGAAAAACTCGAGTCCTCCAAGCTTCTAAAACGAGCAGCAAAAGTAAACAAGCCGAATTTAATTCATTTGCTTTATCGCTTAGCCAAGGAGAGATAGAACGTTTGCTGTAGAATTAAATGAAAAAAATGCAGGTTTCTGCGGATTCTCTAAGTACATGTACATTATTATTTTTTTAAACATGGCTTTCCTGAGACATTTGTCATTCTGAGAAGGACATGCATCACGCTGTGGATAGTGTTAAGATAACTGAAAGGCTTTCACCTCTGGAGGTGTTTCAAGCCAACTGCCTTACTAATTGGTCACTAAGTCACAGCCCAGTAGCCTACAGCTGTGGTTGTATTGGAGACTGGGTTCTGTGCTTATCCAAATCCCAGTTGGGGGCCGTGAAAGATTGTGAACGAAACTGAGGTACATTAAAGTGAAAATGGCTCAGAGATCAAGTGAAACGTCTACCGAGAGACAAAGAATCGATGGCAAAATTATGGCAATTTGTACGTCACAGCCATAGTAATAAAACCTTTCAGGGGGTGGTTTGGTAAAGCTGAACGAATATAATGGTTTGTGTAGCTGTTCTCTACTACAGTTGGGATTTCATTCAGGTTGATTTAACTGGACAAATTGGGAACTTTTTTGAATGCCTGTTTTAAATGGCTTCAGAGCAAGTAGGTGTGTAAGATGCTGGTTGTAAACAGCCCATCGCCTCATCGTCCATCATCACCTGAGGAAAATACGTGAAAAGGCACAGATCTCAAGCAAAAGAATTTCCAAAGATGAGACGGCATGTTTTTTTTCTCCTCGCAATATCAGTACCGGGTTACCGAAATTTCTTACATACGAGGCTTTGAGTCATGAAACTTTCATCGAGGTGCCCCGGAGGCAGAGCACGTGGTGCATGACAATGGAAAAAAACTGAAGTGCAATCAGCCTCCAAAAATGCCATTCCCTAGATATATAGTAAACAAGACATCCTCTCTGTAATATGAGCGAGTTGATATGTAGTATCTACCAACATGTGTAAATTAAGGTGTGGCGGCCCTACTTAACTTCCCAAAGTTTATCCATCTACTCTTGGTTTATTACCTACAAGGCACACGATTCCGCAAAACTGGCTTTAATTTAACTGAGCACCACGCCAGCAGTCCGTTTAAGGCAGAGCATAGGTGTCAGATACAGCTAATGGGGGTAATTTTACCCAGTTCCAGCCCAGATCGTTTGCACGGGTCTAGCTGAAAGGTGCGGTGCCGGCCGCAAACGATGCGAGGCGTGCAACGTACATCATTGCGTTAATGACTTGTTTTTTTTATGAGTAGTGCTAAAAGTGTACGACCTGTAGTGTAGTGTGTGCAGATAGAGAGGGGGCCGTAAGGTGTGTATCAGATGGGTCTGTGGTCGTGAGTGGGAAAACTCCATACTGCGCCGGTAGAGTGCACTCCGCTCTTGACAGATCCGGTTTCCCCCCTGTAAATGAAGTGTGCGCAGGGCACCCAAACCGCACCGGCTCTGAGGTTGGAAAAGCTCCCCGTGCTGATTTTCCTCGTCGGTGACAGTGTTTGAATGCGGGGATCCGCTGCCTGACCGCCAGTGAGGGTTTCGGGAAAGCATCGGAGGACGCATTGGTCTAAGGATGGAAGTATGGGTGAAGTTGACGCTTCTGTGCGGCTGCTGCTTCGGAGCGATCGCGGACTTTGACGGCAGGTACGGACAGTGTTTATATGTGCAAAGTATATACGGCCAGTGTGTTGTGAATGCCGTGCGACTCGCTCATGAAACGGCTAGCGTTTTCCATTATTCCTGGGAGAACGTGTTTCTGCAGATACATTAAACAATTTACATTTAAATATATATAACTTAACTGCATTGGCAGCAGAGACGGGTATATGTTATATATGTATTATGCTGCTTATAATTAATTTTAGGTTTACAGAGACTTGGGGTGTATTTTATTGAGTATTAATTTTCATAACGATAAAAACGTAAACAGCTTTGATTCTACGGCTTATTTTGCACGGACTTCTGAACACGTTTGTAAACCATCGGAAATTTCTACCATTTAAAACGTATTATCTGTTTAGAGCTGCGATTCGCACTTGTTTTCACCGTTGATTACTGAATAAGATATAAACGCATATATGCATCTGTTATTTACAAGACGGTGAAGTTTTAAATCCCGGCAACACAAAACGTGCGTCTGTAGTTCTTGTATTAGTAACAAGTGGGGGGGGGGTTGCTTACATATTTCCCCGCTGATCTTTGGGAAGTGACAACCTTCACGTTGCTGGGTGGTTCAAGTCCAAACACGATTGGGGTGAAATATTTGAAGAAGCGGGACAGGAAGGTGCCGAAGCTGAGGAATGCGCTCTGATCCGGGACGGCCGACGTGCGCAGTGCCGCCGCCGCAGTCGGCAAGCTGTCCTCACCTATAATCTTTGGATACCACCTCCTTTAATTATCCAATAGCAGAGAATGTCAAGTAATTTTACTAATATTTTCGTTCTCGTCCATTAGATTACATTGGGTTACCGCCGCTGGCTTTTTGTTGCCATTTCCCTAAGAAGTTGCCATTTCTACCAAGCAAATATTGAAATTATGTCCACTTGACTTTAAGGCTTGGAAGACATTTAGCCTCCTTGAGCAGTTCGGTCTGATCTCCTTTAATTATAACCTGGGGGTTAAAAAAAGTTTAATGTCGACGCTTCAATCCAACCATCAAACCACAGCGGTGTTTATTTTTCTAAACTGAGTCAGGCTTGCTCAGCCGTGCTTAACTCAGTCGTTCCTGCATGCTGGCTGTTCTCCTTGGCAACTTGATAACAGCTTTCGATAACACACCCCGAGAGATCCCACATTGATGTGAATTATCTTAGGAAGCGCACGAAAGATCAGCATGCTACTGAAAACGGGCTTGAGAATCATTTGTCTTTTGATATTTCTACCATGACGGCCTCGGGTCTCTCAGCTTAATTTTGCCGAGTTTGTCTCCACTATTAGCGGACCGCCAACCCCTGGGTATCGCACTCCGGCTGACAAATCACACTCAGCCATCACCGCGAACGCTTTAATGAAAAGGCTGTTTGAGACGTATGCGCCCGGGCGTCGTGTTACCACAATGGGCAGAGGTGCAGCAATGTGGGCTTTGCAGATGGCGAGAGAGCAGGAGCATCCTGTCTGTGAGCTCACAGCTCCTGTCTCCGATCGACGCAGACTCATGTGTGCACCCCGCCCCCATTAACGGGGGTTTTGTTTTGTCTGCTGGAGTAATATTAGACCGCTGGGCGAACATGCGGGCGGCCTGCGGGTTCGTAATGGCTTTCGGTCAAAGCGCCAGGCTGACTGTAATGAGTATATGGATTAACCTGAAGGTGTCGCCTATTAGCGGCAGAGCTGATGGAGGGCTCTGTCAGAGCGCCCGTTATTTGCCAATTTTCGCCATTAGGAACCGGCCCAGGCTCCTTGCTCTAAATTCATGGGGAGAGTATGCCCAGAGAGCTCACAGCCAGGGTCTCGTCCGTGCTCGCTGGGGGTCAGCTGTACGCTGTGCCAGTGCCGCCTAGGAAGCATGGCCTTCTGGGGACGCACGCATAGTGACGGCTCTTCAGTGATACTTCCAGGATACCATCATGGGGTGGGCTTTATTACCAGCATTAAAAAGTTGTCGACCTGTGGGGTGGAAGTTAATTGTCGGGTGAGGCCGATCTTGTTCATATTTGGTCTGTCTCTGTTGGGTGGACAGGCGATCTCTCTGGGTGGGCATGGCTTACCTGTAGCCACACCCCTGTTTCTCTATCCACGCCCCTGCCTCTCTAGCCACGCCCCTGCCTCTCTAGCCATTCCCGAATCTCTCTTGCCACGCCCCAGTCTCTCTTGCCACACCCTTGTCTCTCTAGCCACACCCCTGTCTCTCTAGCCACGCCCCTGCCTCTCTAGCCACGCCCCAGTCTCTCTTGCCACACCCCAGTCTCTCTAGCCACGCCCCAGTATCTCTAGCCACGCCCCAGTCTCTCTTGCCACACCCCTGCCTCTCTTCCAATCAAACGGCATATGAGACAAAATTTCTGCACACATTTTCTTCTCTAGGGGCCCCTTCACCGAATGGATGCCTTGTGAAGGTGTGAGCGCCCTCACTGCGACACAAACACCCACGCTCTGCCTCTCCTGCTATTAATCCATGATAATGTGATGTTAGTCTAAGACCTGATTTAATTCTGTTTCACTCTCAGGTTACAGACCCCATTGTGTTTATTTTCAGTCATTGCGGTAATAAACTGGTCTACATGTCTAATGTCCAGGCTCCCCTGAACCAATTATGTTATCAGGGTAGCGGTCTATAAACACAGACGTCAGTCGCATTTTTTCACAATTGCACAATCTCTACAGGTGTCTTTCATGTATTGCCTGCCCCCCCCCCCTTTACACCCATACTTTATTACTGTTAAATTAGAGGTGTTGTTACAGAAATGCGACAGAGTGCTTCGCATTTTTTTTCCCCGCTGCGGAGAGTTTGTGAATGCCAGCGGGTGGGTTCGCCGCGCTCATGCTTTTTAGACCGCAGAGACCCGCTGTGCTGAGAATGCTGGACCAAAACCCATTACTGCAGCCGGATGCATTAATGCTGTACCTCGGCCGGAGTGTCTCGTCAGGGGGCGTGACCTTTGACCCCCTGCTGTGTACCTGCAGCAACCTGTTGCAGGCGTGCAGCCTCATAAGAGATAGTTTGCATGAACCTGAGTTCCAGCCATTATTTGAGGTATTTGCAAGGTTAGTTTACATTTATTTAGCTTTCATGGGGTCAGATGATCCTTGGAGCAATTTGGGTTTAAGGGCCTTGCTCAGGAGCCCAACAGTGACATCACTCAGCTGACCCTGGGATTTGAACCAGGAACCTTCCGTCAATGTACAAAGTGTCCCGGTATTAGGGCTGATTAACGTGGTTCTGAAATTTACAGCAGTAAGAACACAAAGAGCTTTCCAAGCGCAGGTAGTTAATTCATAATGAGTGGGTTGAAAATAGCAGCAATCCACGTTCTGATCTGATAGGTCACCGTGGTAAATATAGCATATGACCCGTCTTGCGAATGATCGAGGCGACCCGACCCAGCAGTCGCGGTCAAGGAAGATGGCATGGTTCCTTTTTGAGCGTCTGGCCGACCATGTGCTTTTTGGATCCGCGATTCCGAGGGAGGGACAAACAGCCAGCGGTGTGCGGGGGGTGTTTCCGCCATCAGAAAGCTCCGTTGGCAGGTGATGAATGGCTCCCACGTTTTTTGAAGATGCGCTAAGAGACCTGTCGGATCGCACTGGCCGCCATGCGGATGGGCAGCCGGTTTCGCCGTCTCTTTCGGCTGACTGCCGGATGGCAACGTGTTTGGCTCCGGGAGATTGGGACTGTGAAAAAGATGGAGATGACACTCCTGACTCTCTGTCAGCAGCCAGCTGGAGTGACGCGTCCGCCGCTGTCATTTCTGGGAATCGTCTGCAGTTTTAATTAGACTTGGGATGATGAACGCCTTTAGGTATGGAAGGTGTGACACGTCATAGTGTGTGGAGGAGTGCTGTGTCCTTATTAGCCCTTGTAGGGGCCAGTGATGGTGTGTGGCTTAATAAGGACGCTGTGCCTGTAATCGGAAGGTCGCCGGTTCAAATCCCAGGCTCAGCAGAGTGATGTCACTCTCGGGCCCTTGAGCAAGGCTCCATTTGCTCCAGGGACTGTCTGATCCTGCTTTCTCATGTCATTTGCTTTAGATGAAAGCACCTGCTAAACCAGTGTGCTTCATTAAATTTTAGACAAGGGGCACACTTACCTGTGGGGGGGCACTATTTGCTTTTTAAAAGCTCAATAGCTGATAGTAACCTTGATGCTTCATCACTTAATTATTAGTTAACTACGTAGTTGCACATGACTGGGGAAGTTGTATTGCAGCTAGATTTTTTTTTTAAAACTTTCTTTTTCTTAATTAAAAATTAAAAATTAATAAATCTGATGGTCAGCATAATTTGCTCATGTTTTATTCAGTCACTGGCCGCCACACTGGCCTCCACGGCCCGCGAAGTGAAGACCACTGTGCTAAACAAACAACAATGTCACAAAAAATATGTCGTGTTGTGCGAATCATGGTTTGCAGGTCCTTGGTTAAGATTCTGCTGGCAAGCTTGACAGAAGAGCCGCTGCGATCATGCAGCACTTGGTCGAGGTCATCACGGAGCCTTCTAGAAAGAGACGGTCCTTTTCCCTCTCGATCTTAATGCTGCCAAACTTGGCAGAGAGGGAGGCTGGCCCTGGACAGGGCGGGGGGGCGGTGGGGTGGTCATTTTTGTTTTCTGAGCCCTTACAGTGGTTCTCTGGGCTGTTCCTGGCACGCTGGGCTTTGTTTTTGATTAAAGCTAATCCTCGCGGCTCGGACAAAGAATTTATTTCTCTCGGGAGTTTCTAGGTTTTAAGGGGAGGGATATTGTGGGTAAGACACCGAGATTTTTTTCAGGACAGCTTGCCCATTTAAGCGAGGGGCCCTGATTTGTTTAGTGTGCCATTTATAAAAACGTGTTGGCACCATTTTCGTTCGCATCTCATTGTTTTTATGGGTTTCGTTTGCTAGGAAAACGAAACCTACAGGAGAGGGGAGGAAATGCCGGAGGAGGTTTCTGCACTGGGCCGTCGGCTGGTGTGTTGCGTCTGTGTCGAGTCCCCCGCCCTTACCGTGACTTGCATAACCTGGCCATCGGTGAAGGTGGGGCTAATCCGGAGGGTTACATGGAAGGTGTCGTGACCGTACCTCGTCGAGTCAGTGGCTGCGTGGGTCCGTCGCCTCTGTCAAAGCCATCACCGGGAAACTGCTCCCTTTCGCATTGGATGATGTCCTCCATTTTTACGTTACTGACGCGGAACGCTGCAGCATCTTACCGATTTCCAGGATTATGTCGGGCACTTTATACGGACAGGCCCAGCAGGTCCTTCCATTCGGCCTGGCCATACATTCGGATTTGTGTCAGGTTTAGGCCAACATTCCGTCATTCTCCTGGTAAGTAACGCTGGTGCAGATGGAACAAGCTGTGCAGAGGATGGACCTGGCACCAGCGTGCAGCAGTGGGTCTAAGAGGCATAGAGTTTGCTGACCATTTGTTAACTTTGTATTCGTTCTTGTTTAACCACAGTTACGGTGATGATGCCCTTTTCTTGGACAGGTGGCCCCGGCAGATGGCGTCCTCCAACGGCCTGTGTCGTTATGGAGCCCGCATCGACTGCTGCTGGGGATGGACGCGGAGATCGTGGGGACACTGTCAACGTGAGTTCTGCTACTGCTCAGCTGGTTGGGTGTGCCTGGGGCTTCTACTCCTCACTGTGACCTATCAGGAGGCTTCTTCTTTTCAGAGTAACCTATCCGAAAGCTTCTGCTCCTCATAGTGGCCTATCAGGAGGCTTCTTCTCCTCATAGGCACCTATCAGGAGACTTCTAGATGAAGCTGTCACCTCTCATTGCAGCATAATGGAAGCTTCTAGGTTTCTGCTTCTCTTTTTGTAGTCTTTGTGGATTTCTACAGCAAATCGGGGAACCTTTAATGGGACTGTGGAACTGACAGACTGGCAGACAGACAGACAGACAGGAACAGCGGATGGCATCCATGAAGCTTGACAGTCTATGGGGGGAGATTGATCCTCACGCCATATGGGCGAGCGAGCGGGCAGGCAGGCGGGCGTCTTTGCGCAGTAGTGCGGCCCACCGCCGTACTGTAACACTGAGCTTCATGCGGGAAAGAGAGCCTGACGCACATCTGAAGGAGCGAAAAAAAAAGCAGATCTGTAAGGAAAAACTGCCTCTCGGTAAAACTGTCCTGCCGTATAATACCTATCATCAGCCGTTTGATGGATGTGGCCAAGGACTATGAAAATGCCAGTGACTGCACTGTTATCAGCCGCTCAGCACTTTCTGCTATATGCAGTGCCGGGCAACCCATTAGGTGATATTGGCGGCCGCTAGTTTAGCTACACAAAAATGCTCTGAGGGCTGAAGGAAAAATGATTGGTTCAGGGAGATGACTAATCAAATTGTAGAGGAGGCGGGTCCAAGCAACTAGAAGAGGCGGGACCAAGACATCTGATTGACAGTGAGCTGTCTTGGTCCCGCCTCCTCTAGTTGTGTGGACCCACCTCCTCTGCAATCTGATTGGTTATCTCTGCGAACCAATCATTGTTCCATCTGCCCTCAGAGCATTTTAAAAACTCCCAGAGGCATCTTCCAAGGGGGCGCCGGCTTAGCAAGTCAGCTTCAGATAGGGGGGGGCAGTGGTGAAGCTTGTATTGGGCACCACATGAACCTTAACCCAGGCTATGTATTTATATATAGTAATGGGTGCACATTGACCAAACATCATCTGGTTGATGTTTGGTCACTGTGCAAATGCATAACCCCGTGTCGAGTGTGCGGGACGTTCAGTGGCTGCAGGGATGCTGGTTGCCATAACTGCTGCACATGTTTGTACTGCTGGTGTGGACTGCATGTCACGCTAACCCCGGCTTTGCTTTGGCTAACATTTGGGCTCTCCCGGTTTTCACCAGACACAAACACCGGGCAGCATTAAACCCGTCGGTTTCATGTTTCGATGAGTTTAATTCTTTCTTTGTCCTTTATTTCTCTCTTGGCCTTTATCGTCAAAGCCTGAAACAGACAGCATCACCGGCCCTATCAAAAGTATTTAATTCTCCTCCATTTGGAGATGTCTCTGGGCAGGGAGGAGGTCTGTGAAATTGGTGCTTCTTACTGACTGATCGAAGTCTAGCTGTCAGTCAAGCTTGCATCATCGATGCTCCGCATTAGGCCATGTTTACTGAAATGGAGGGTCCTCGTTATAGGCGGCCATCACAGATGCCTGACACATTTTCTTTTTTTTTACAATTTAAATGTGACACTGATGCTGGAAAAGGTCCTTTTTAGACAGACCTCTTCTCGGGCCAACGCCAGGGGCACAAAATCATTTCGTTTTCTCTTCTCTGGTAAGATATTGTGGGCGTGGCATGCCATAAGGCTCCATCTTGCCCGTAACATTCACTGAGGATTCTTCCAGTCTTCCTGTCTTTTCTCCTAGCCTTAGAACACCTTCGTCTATTCCTAACACATCTTCATGTAGACCCAGCAAGCTTGTAGGCCTAACACGCTCTCTTGCGGTCCTAGCTAACTGTATCTCTTCCGGCTAATGAAATAATTTTGATGGGATCTGTATCAGATAATCCAAGTCTCTGTTTATTTTCAACATCACAAATAAACACCACAAACGCCATTTGACCCCAAACGGAAACACTGTTGGAAAATGAGCCTCAACCACCACTCATTTTATGGAAACAGTATCAGCAAAAGATCTGAGTCTTTCCCGTCCGCAAACCTTGGACCCTCTGCCGCATCACCAGGATTGTACGCAGCAGAGGGCTGAAAGTCATTGATTGCAGCCTTGGCTTTGGCTCTAGATTAGATTGCCGTTATCAGGCTTGTGGCTGCCTGGAGTGCTGAGCCTTCCGGCCAGCCTAAATGACTTCTTGCACGGCGTGTCAAACCTAACAAACCCTTCCCAAATTAAAAACTACAGGAACTGAATTAGCCAAACCATTAGTACTCAGGCCTGGACTAACAGCCATTTGTTGCACCACATGGCAATTACAGGGAGAGATACCATTTGTGCAGCACACCAACGTGGCGCAAAAGAGCCAAATATATCATCTGCGGCCTTCTGAACACCCTAATTAGCATCCTTCAGAGATCCTGGCTCTCGCCTATAAGTTCTAGGCTAAGGAGTAAGAATCGGCCATCTCTAATGTAGTACAGAGGCATCCCTGGATAGCCAGAATCACAGACCAGTCCCATAAATGCGGTGACCGGAATGACAAGATGGATTTGACCAGCGTCACACAGATGCTCGTGAGTTTTCAACTGGAAATAATGAGATCGTGCAAGGTTTAAATCATTCGCTTGGACGTCCGTTTATTTTCATCGACCAGCTTTAGTGGAGAAGCGAAGAAGAAAAATGACCGAGAAGATAGCAAAGTTATCTCCGTTAGACGCTAGGCTGACCTAAATTTTGGGATAAAAATATTACATTCCGATACTGTGTCTTTAAATCGTGGTGGCTGTGTTCTCTCATTCAGGGGGAATCTTCCTAATATCATGGATTATTCTGGCTTGCAGCCTGGGCATAAAGTTTCTATTTACTGAAAATGCAAGTCCATTATAGTTAATTACAGCATATTGCTAATTACTTGACCAGAAATGTGATGGAGGCTGGGATTTTCTGAGTGTGCATGTCTCTTGGTTGTGGGTCTCGTTCGTGTCCCGTGAAGATCAGGAGATCCTGTGTGGCCTGATGTGATTTCTTTTTAAGGAAATCTGGAATTTCAGTGTTTTTGTTTTTTTTTTATTGGCCATTTGTTTTTCAGCTCCCTACGTCTTAACACACAGAATAGTCGGGATAAGGTGCCAGCCTCAAGGTCAGAGCAACACATTTCTTTAAATAATCCAGTCCTGCCTTCCTTCGAACACTGGGTTCCCCCGCTTTTGAATATCTCCCTCCTTCTGCAGTAAACATTTGTTTAAGCCCCGCCCCCTTCATCACCCTTCCCCCTCCCCTCCCCCAATCATGCTCCAATCCCCATCTGACACACCCTTTCACCCCTAGTTGCCACAGGTGGCATCAGCAATATTCAAAATGGTTTATTTTTTAATTAGCTGACCTGTCTTGTTGTCCACATGACCACTAACCCCCCCCCCACGTCCCCCCAAAGTTATATATTCAACACCGTGACCAATGAGGTCAGACGCA
Source organism: Hyperopisus bebe (assembly GCA_026777045.1). NCBI lineage: Eukaryota > Metazoa > Chordata > Actinopteri > Osteoglossiformes > Mormyridae > Hyperopisus > Hyperopisus bebe. The sequence continues at coordinate 397,283 of JAODJW010000084.1, forward strand.
CATTGAGTTCCCATCATCCTTTCTCCTGAACCCGTAATGAACCCAGACTGACGGTTATTTTTAAAAAAGACGGCACTTATTTCTGACAGCGACAATTAATTATCAGGACAGTAAAATTTGAACGAGTTAACAAATTGCCACCCACTATTTTGGAGACGTGTTCCCTGTTGTACGCTAAGGGGGGGGGGGGGGGGGCTGGAATTTTTCCCGGGCGC
>JAODJW010000084.1:410573-430437 GCA_026777045.1 Hyperopisus bebe
CCCGCACCCACTCCCCCCCGCAAGGTCCCAGCGGCCCCCACACGGCCAGCCCCGACTCCCAAGAGCACCACGGTGGACAACAGCATCCAGAAGGAGGTCACCTCGAAGCCCAGAGGGGATGTTCATAGTAAGATTCTCTCCTGCTTTCTCCCGTGGGGTAGGGGGTTTGTACAGCGACGTGTCGCTCAAGTGGCTCGCTAACACCGCTCACCGCCTTGGCTGGGAAACACTGTCACGACGATCACTGAACTGTGTCAAACGTGTCGACGCGTCTCAGAGCTCTGCCAGAATCTGCGGCTACGGCCCTGTTATTGCGCCTGAGATAAATAATAAAATCCTCCAGTCTGTGGACAGATTTACCGGGCATGACAAATTCACCGAGGAGTCAGTAATGCGGTGCCACGGACGGCTTCTCGGTTCTCTGTGGTGCTTTCCGTGGGACGTGACTGACGTACGCGACGGCTGGGTTTCCCTCGAGGGGGAGGGAGGCTGAGGTTTCAGGAACTGGCGGCTTTAGGTTTTGTGTTTCCTAACCCCTGCTTAAAAGAAAGGGCTTGTGAGGTCTCCTTTATGTTATCTGGTGTCGGCAGATGACCGCAGGGAGCAGCAGGCAACGTGAGAGGCATTTCGGTGAATTTGGGCTTGTCAGCTGCTCCCACATAACAAAAACGAAACTTCCTGGATTCGCGCCGACAAGTAGGCAGAGCGCTGAGCACCTCGGTCGTCGTCTGACGCGTCGGCGATGTGACACTGAGTGTGGACCGCCAAAATGCGGTGAACGTTTCAGGTGCGGAGGGCGGCGGAGGTTTTAATTCGAGATTGAGGTCTGTCTGACAGCTTGGCGCCAGATGGATCCTAATGACGTGAAAATGGAGAAATGATAAACAGAATCTCTTCCCCCTGCTGGCGCAGTGATTAAAAACAAATTATGGCTAAATAAATTCGGCTAAGGTCTGGCGGATGGCAAGAACGGATCATCTCACATCTCGCCCTGATGTGGGATCTCACCCCCCGCGATGTGGCGATGATGTCAGGTGTCCACGCGACCAATCAGCTGTCAACTGCAGCATTTTATATTGAGAAACCTTATGCATGGGAATGGCGATGTGGTTTAGCCTTGAATGCCACTGTGGGTGGGATTACTTTACGCTTTCGGCAGCTGATTGGTTTATATCAGTTGGAACCTTCAAAGTCACCAATAGGAAGCAGGTAACCCATCTGTGATTGGGTGCACACAGTAATCCCGCCTCTGACTTAAAAATTTCTCGTGGCTGGCACTGCCCACCTCCCAGGTCACCGGCAGGTCCCTGACTACCCAGACCTTTTCCATGAATAAAATAAAAGAAGGACTTTTATCAGATAAGCGCTCATCTGTGAGTTTTTTCGCTCTGTGGCTCAAAGGGAGATGGAAGAAGCAGTAAAGTCATGTTTATTTCAACATGCCTGCTTGATAGATCCTGCACCTTGAGAGTGTACAGGCAGCGAAATGTAGCACATGGTAAATGTGCGTGGAGTCTGATGCATTAACAGAGCTGGGTGAATTCATTAAATCTTTTTTTGGTCTTTGCTGCATAAATTGTGGTATAAAAATAGCCAGTGGGTAAAAAAATAAATAAATAAATAATCTCACTTGCTTGCTCTCTTTCATTTCGCCGGAGTGGTCTCCGAGGAGATTTCCTCGTCTTCCTTGCCAGCGCAGATAAGGGAACAAACGCGATTATCCTGCGGGCCGCTACAGGCCCCGCCGCTGTCGCGCTGGTGCGGCAAGCTGATAACCCGACACCCATCCAGTCACGCTGGCAGGAGGCGATATGTCACCGATACCTTTGTGCTTAAATCAGGACCCGGCTAATTTAGCACCAGGGGGGTCCCCCCTCAGCTTAACCTCCCTTGCTGGTTGAGTGTTCAACATTACCCACGTTCCCCAATCCTGTCGGGGCCCCCTGCGCAAGGGAGGGCTTCTTGGTCATCTGCGTTCTCTGCTGAGGCCCAGCGGAGTGTTAAATCATGGAGGCCGTGTCTCAGGGTGTCAAGGATCAGGTATTTTATGCTTATGTTTGTGGAATGCTGCAGACTCCACTGCTCCCCCTGCTGGAGACAATCTGCCATCGCGCAGTTAAGGATTTACTCATTATGAAAAGAGCAGGCTCCCAGTCAGCCATACAGGAGAAAAGCAGAAAAGGTGGGGTCTAGGTTAGGCTTGAGCTTTGGGATCAGTATGGTTTTAGGCTTGAGTCTTGGACTTGATATATGATTTGGCTTGAGCTTTGCGCTCAGTGCAGGGTTAGGCTTGAACTTTGGGTTCAAAGCTGTCAAGTTCGTTTTAGCCCGTGACCTTATAAAGGTACAAAACTGTAAAGTGTTGGATCACACAAGGACACCCTATGTTATTTCAGTGAGGAGCGGGGGCTTATGGGTAATGTCTGCAGTTACCCACCGCTTGCATCAGAATTACTGTAACGCGAGTGCTTTCCAGTGCTCTCCGCTGTCCTAACAAGGAACTGAATTCCAGCATGAGTGATGACATCAAGTCCTCCAACAGCAGCGTAAGGGAATCTTTTCCCTGTGTCATATCAGTTGGTTGTAGAGGTTTCGTTAAATATACTGCAGATTAAATTTAGAAAACCAGTCTGGTTTGCTGTAGTGGAATCTTATCTGTATCATTAGCTGTGACTCAGGTTGTTTTACTGACATTGCCATGTTATAGAATATTTGAATATGTGAGTGTGTGATTTCTTTAGAAGGAAGTGTAGTAGTTTGTTTAGGCCTGCAGGTGGCACAGTCATTAAGGAATACACACTTCCTATACATAGACTAGTGGGAGTCATAGGTAACATGCTTGGGTTTGCCGTAAACTTCATGTCTTTCTTTGGTATTTCTTTATAGTTCCCCGGAATCAGGGCCAAAACAATGTTTTGGGGTTCGATTACGACGTTGAGTTGGGCAACACCGCAGAAGAGGCACATGACGACCCTGGTAAGCCTGTCGAAAATTGCACAAAAAATGTACATGCAAGACCTAGATGGCTTAGTGCACAATGCAGCCTCTCTAGCGGTGCTGTTTTGGCCCTTCAGAAAAGCCATATCTCAGCTACATAATGTATTGAAAGACAAGTAACATACGGGCCATGAACTATATATCAAATCCATTTCTGTTTGCAGTCAGCCCCGAAAACCACAAAAAACACACCATTCTCATGCCTAAGAGAACAGGATGGCCAGATGCATAGTCTTCTGTAATAGAAAGTTTGGCGACAGATTTGGCTGCAACAAAATCATATGACCTAACGGTGCGAGTACGCCAGGTGTTTGTTTTGGCAAGCGGGACCTTCGTCTCATTGGCCGGGCTCAGCGCAGAGAGGGTTTTCATTGGCTAGGAAATGGTAGGAGAGCTGAGTGATGAACGTGGGTCCCGTCCAGAATCTAATTTGTACAGCGATGTGTGGAATAATGCCGGCTGTGTTTTTGGAGCTGCCAAGTGAACTGTGAACTGTGAACTGGGGGGGGGAGTAGTTATTCAAAGCACTTTCTGCATCCTCACAGTAATACATTTACTTTGTAGTGTAACAGCCGACTTGCAGGGTAAGAGAGATTGGCACGTAACAAGAGATTTCTTTGAATTAATTGAGTAAATCAAATACTGGGTATCTTCCCGTCTTTCCCAATTCAGTCCGCCCCAGCTCTCTTCATTGTTTGGTTTATAATTACATTTCCCCCCTGGCAGCTCTGAAGTCAGTCACGCAGCAGTGTCACTAAGTCCTCGTGTCTCCACATCCTTCTCAGTCATGTACCCAGTGCTGGTGCTTACCACCACTCAAACTACGCATTTGCATGGGGCCATGAGGGTTGAGGGCCCCCTTTTGACCACAAGTAGTGACTACACTAGCAGTCACTTTTTGAGTGGGGGGCCTAGAAACAACAAACTCACCCAAGCATGTAGCCCTAGCTTAACTTAGCTTAGCTTAATTTAACATAGCTTAGCTTAACTTAGCTTAGCTTATTTTAGCATAGCCTAGCTTAACTTAGCTTAGCCTAGCTGGAACCATTGCGTGGAAAGCCAAGAGCTTTCCAGACACCTGAGATGGGTCACACGTCCGTCTACAGATGCTGGTTTCCTGAGCTGCACCTTTGACGATGGGATCTGCAGCTGGATCAGCGACAAGGAAGGAGACCAGCACTGGGAGACCACGGAGGATCCCTCAGGTGACACCTGCACCCCTCATTTGATTGCTACCTTCTTCCTCACTGAGCTACAGTATGCTGACTAGGGGTGTACACAGGGGCAGGGCTACAGGGGCCCCAGTTGAAAGCTGATTGGCCCCTGGAGAGCCCCCTCCCCAAACTCACCAGTTCAAAGCACATCATTGGCTAATAATGAGGATGGCCTCTCTAGAAATTATGGCCCCTTTTATTCCCTCCACCTTAAAAACAATCCTAGAATAACTTGGGTCAGAGTCCATTTGGGTCAGTGCTTCTTATGCATTTTAATGAGGCTGGGTATATATCCACGTCTAAAACTGAAGTGAGAGACAAATCGATTTGAGCAAATATGGAATTGTTTTTGAAAAAGTGCTTTCCTTTAGTGGGGCTGTCTGCATTTTGAAGAGTTATACAAGAATACAGATGTGACGTTACGTCATTCAGACACTCGCTGAAATTGTACTTCGGTTTGAAAAAGTCATTATTAAACTGGAGCCGGAGTCCCTCTGGCCTTTTTGCTTAGATTACGCTCCTTGCTGAAGGGGGGGGGGGATCAAGGAATTTGGCTGTGGCATTTTCAACCAGACAGCAGGGAGGGCTTCTACTTCCCAAGTCCCATGAGGTAACAGATCAGCAGAGATTTAGCATTGGCCTGGTCAGGGGTGAATGCCAGGTGTTTCATGACACCCATGTGTGGCGTTGGGGGCTGGCCTGGTCAGACCCCCCCTTCAGGCAGATGTTAGGTTATCAGGGACTAACGTATGTTAATTGCTTCTAGCTTAAGTTAACCCAGCTAACTGAGAAATCCTGCTTTGTGGAACACTCCAAAGAATGCCAAGAGATCACAAACATGACCATGTTAATCGCTGAGGTAATAACACTTCCATCGTCCAACCACGTAGCCTGGTCAGGGATAGGGGGCCTAGAGCCTATCCCAAACCGCACAAGGCTGGGGGAACAGCTTCAACAGGATGTCAGTCCGTCGCAGGGCACAGACTCATTCATACACACAGTCATGCTCTATGGACAATTTCCAGACATCAATTCACCTAAGTGGAGAGGTCCGGTTGAGATCTGTAGCTTGTCTGGTGAACAGATAAGCTACATATGCAGTTCGGTGGTATTCAAACTTCTGCATTATAAATGAAAACGTGTTGTATTAAAAGCTGATTATGCATTTGCCCTCTGTTTCCTGACCTTGTGCTATACCCTGCCTCCAGGAGGGAAGTACCTGACCATCCCCGAGGTGTGGGGCCGGCGGAGTGGCCGCGGGGCGCGGCTGGTCATCCCGCTGGTGGCGCCCTGGGACGCCGGGGACCTCTGCCTTTCGTTCCGGCACAAACTGTCGGGGCATCACGTGGGCGTCCTGCAGGTCTTCCTGAGGAAGGCCCAGCAGCACAGCCCGGCTGTCTGGGGTCGCACGGGGGGCCATGGCTGGAGGCACACGCAGATCACCCTGTGGGGAGTCGGCTTGGAAAGCGTGAGTACCACAGCGTGATGCTGGCACCAGCCAGCAAGGGGATCGGGAGTGTAGTGATGAACAAAATGATGAAAAAAAAGGCACAAAGCATGCCCCAAAACAACCCAAGATCACCATCTAGTGGGGACCAAAAATACAGCAAATGGTTCATGGAGCTTCATTTGGCCATCACTAGTAACCCGTACTGTTCAGCCTCCTTTGAGTGTGGGTGAATGTTACCTGGCTTAGTACTGGGGTCGGTATGGGGTTGCTGGACTCTTGCTGTCCCTCCTGCATGATTTTATGGTAAAGAAAGACACTTTAGGGCCAGCTCCTCTCAATTCCCGCCTCCGGGGCTCACGCTGTCCACTGCCCGCAGGTGATCCTGAAGGGCGAGCGGGGGAGGAACCGGAGCGGTGAGATCGCGCTGGATGACATAAGCCTCCGGAGAGGCGCCTGCACGGAGGAGCATAGCCCAAGGAGACTGTAATGTGGGGGGGGGGGGCGAACTCAAAAAAAAAAAAAAAACAAAGAAAAAATACAACACTGCCCCCCTCGCCTGTATAACCTGAGCCCTTGCAGGCCGAAGATGCCGCATTCCGCCGAAAAGAAAAGGATGATGTCAAGCTTCAGGCACTCTGCCCCCCCACCCTGGCCCCCATTGTGCTTGTCACCTGACCCGGGGTGTTACAAGACCGAGCAAGAAGAGTCCGAAAATCCGGTGACAACATTGCACCCCTGCGTCTGAAACGTGTCCGAGCCTTGCTCGTTTCCGCGCTCTTCCCCCGAAGTCTGCTAGCAGACAGCGCCACCGCAGGTTGCTCCGTGCACGGCTGCGTCCGAAGACAAGTGCCCACGGAGTCGTGGTGCCGGCGATGTTTGACCGTGGGTTAGGCATCTTACCGCAAAACATCCGACTGTCGTTAAATCCACGAGATGACGTTACAGTGATATGATTGCCGTCTGACATGCGCTTTTGTTTTAATTTTGAGGCTAGTCCCAGAATTCCTTGAAATTACCATGTTAATGGCAGTGTTATTCACTGGCGTCAGTGAAAGTTTTTGTGCTAATATCATGCAAGAAGATTCCCAGCATGAATTTGATTTCCTGATCACTCCATGCTTTGACCAAGTGCTTAACAAAAACAAAGAAAATGTAGAATTTTCCAAAGCATAATTGGCTGAACAGCTTATAAAGCATGTTCAAATTTTCGGCAGAATGTGGTGTGATTGCATGTTTTGCTTTTTCCATATTCAGAGTTGTTTCACTATTTTTTTAACACATTTCAATGACAGTCTGACTCAGACTGTACTGTACCATATCTGTAATTTCAGAATCGACTTTGTTTTTCGTGTTTATTATTATGATATTGGTCTTGAATTATTTTCAAGTAATGAAAGGTATGTTATTGTAAATGTAGCCAAAATGTGTACGTTTCAATAGATTAATGCTTCTATAAGGAAATGTGGTGTATTACTATTACATGAAGTATTGATCTGGAAGTATCGATTATCCTTGTAATGAAAGATGAGTGTTGAAGGTGGAAGGAGGCGTGGACTTTTCAGCCAAGCGCCTTTTTAAATGACGACCTTTGCACCCCACATTAATCTCGAACCTCCTTCCACGTTTGAATTTTATTTAATGGATAGCTGTATAATTTTCACATGATTCGCTTTATGCCACGGTGCTTGTTTTTCGGCCGAGTCTTCAGTTATTCTCGATCGCGTGACTCGTAGATTTTGCAGGATTAGTGTTTTCCGTCTGATTCACTGAAGCCAAGCCGTTCGGGGTGTCGTTCTGGAATATTCCACAGCACAGTACGGTGCAGCTAAACAAAAAACTGCTACTTACAGTAGTTAAAGAAGGAAACCCCTCCCCCCCCCCCCCTCCTGTTTAGAAAATCTTTACTAGCGTCCATCCATCCCTGACATCCTCAGAAAATCACCCTTAAAGGTACTGTACACTTTTCCTGCTGATTTTTAATCATTTATCACTTCAAAGGCTGTCAATTAAAGTATAATTATGCACCTGATTTTTTTGTGCTTTGTGCTATTGAAGCTAATTCATCCGGTTGGATTTGAAAAGTCTCTGCCGATTCATTATTTAGGGAAAAATACCTCTGCATGATTAATTAAAATGCATTATTTGTATGACTTTTATACTATTATATTCTATAACACTCATGCTGACAACATGGGAAGGATTCCAAATATAAAAATTTAATCACAAATTGGTCTGTACTGTATTCTGTGTGTAAGCAAAACCAAAACATTTTTTTTTCCAGATTAATGAATTTTAATTCGATATTAATTTTAATTCACTTTCGCAAAAGTGAATGTAATGAATTAATAGGGCTGATGCAACGAAAGCATGAATCCACCGAATAAATTGAAGCTCTGCATAAAGAACTGGAAATTCTGGGACGTCACATTAATCATAATGATGCACGCTGATCAACAACTTGGCCCACGAGCCTGGCCCTAAACAGCTCTTAAATGTTTGCGCTGTTTACTAATTACGATTGTTACATGCACAAAACCTTCATTTAATAAATATGAAATACATCAATCCGTATTCCATAATGGTAATTCTGGAGCCTATCCCAGCTTGGGAGACCTGCGACGCCAGGGTGCCGCAGGGCACGCACGCGCGCGCACACGCATACATATACACACACAGCCAGCAGCGGCATCTGAACCCCTAACTCACTAGCTGTAAAATATTTCAACTAGCGTGGGGCAGTGCGTGTCCCTGTGGATTGAGCCTCTGTCACTGTGATCAGAAGGCTGCTGGTTCAAACCCATGTGGCTGGCAGAGAATAAAGTAGAGCTATCCTGTTAAAAATTAAAACAAGAACAAAAGCTAACATTTACAAACACACAATTTATTCCCTAAAGGAGGACATGTGGTATTTATAAACTTAGAAAACTGGAACTGGATTTTTAGAAATAGTTTATTAATAATTTTTCCATTACGTTTGGTAACTAAGACGGGCGGATGAATCGGGGATTACAGTCCTCCTGAAATTTACACCGCGTCGCATCAGCTTCAAAGATGCCGAGCTTGGCTGCAGCGACATTATTTATACTAGATCAAGTTCTATATTTACGATAAAATGGGCGAACTTTGTGCGTCTGCAGTTGCCGCTGTAGAGATGAAAGACGTATATCACACATCTTAACAAGGTCAGCTAATGTGCGATCCTGTTCTCCGTTACATAAAACACGCTGTTCATTCGTCTAAGAATAGCACCGAGACACAGACCTCGGTTATATGTGCGGCGTGCCGCCAAAAGGCTCTGGCTAATTCAGTTTTGTTTCAGGATTGTTTTTTCTTGGCTCCTGTGTTAAGTACATGCAGAAATCAACCCAGCTATGAGTAATACTGACCTTTCTGTCAGCGACACTGTTCCTGCCATTAATCACGCTGGGTCACCACGGAGGGAGAGAACGAGACAATGCTGATTAACGGGATCTACTGTACAGAGTCATGCGCGGACCAGGCAGGCAGATATATACCTACAAGAACGGGCGAGGGTTGGAAACTTGTCGCTTTTTACGTTTGTCGGCAGTGATTCCAAATTTGCATGTTACGTCTTATATTTTACATGTTTGTGATGGTTCACGTTAAAATGAGCTGATATTTTTATCCAGCGAGACCTGCCATTTTTACTCATGCAAACATCTGGAACATGCATCCATCCATCCATCCATCTACAGGGTCACAAAGAAAGCAAAGGATAGAAGGTAAAACACCACGGAGGAGCCATCAGTCCATCACAGGGCGGCAGCTGTTCACCAGCTAAGGCAAATTTAGAGATGCCTAATCATATATGTGATTGGAAGGTCATTGATTCAAATCCCAGGACTGACAGAGTGATGCCACCACAGGACCCCCAGTTGGTCCATGAGAGAAGCGCTACATGATTGGCCAACTCATTAATATTTATGAGCGACGCGCTACCTGATTGGCCAGTGAACATCAACATATGCTGCCGTTTTTTTTCTGTCTAAGGCATTCACCGGCCAATCAGGGACAGCTTATCTCATGAATATTAATAAGATTTCCTGAACCACCCTGTGAAACGCAAATTCGCCCCCAGGGACTGGCTGACTCTGCTTTCTCAAAAAGAAAAAGAAAGTATGTCGCTTTGGATTAAAGAGCCTGCCAGATAAATGAAAATGTAGTGTAAAAATGAAAGATCATGGCAAATGTCTGCCGGGACGCGGGGAGGGTGAGTTACTCCCGGCTTGGCAGCCCCAGGGGCGCAAGCATGTAACAAATGCCTGTAAGCTCTCAACCCATAAATAGACGGTCTGGCCGGGGCTGCGGCCTGAAGAATGAGACCCACGTCTCATGTGGGAGCCTGCATTGCGTTCATCTGTTTCCACTGGCTCAGCCAGGCTTGTGCCGCTGCTGAGCATAAATGGGCATGATTTACTTCAGTTCAAAAAAAAAAAACACCATCTAAGTTGATAAACACTGTGTAAATCAATGAGGCAGCTGTTCCTATAAAAAAAGTATCCAGCCCATGCAGGGCACGGGCACCATAAGGCAAGGAGCAAAATGAGCACGCGGCACACATCGGTGCAGATGTCACATGACACCTTACGGGGGGGGGCCGCCACGCTAGGCCCCTGTCCCATATGGCCCCCTTTGCTCCGTAGCTCTCTACAATCCCCGGCCTGCCTTGTGAGCCTGTGCATTATAACACTGCGACCCCCTCCTCACCTACCCAAAAGGCTCTGCATAGGAGCAAAATATTGACCCATAGTCTGACTATGCATTTCACCTTGCTGAAAGTATAGTGGTAGGTATTTCATACTCCCCCTGCTGGCTTGGAGGTGTTCATCACTTGTTATCCTTGGCACAGTAATACTGTACCTCACCCTGCATCAGTCATTGGTTCCCAAAGGCATGTTTAGTCAAAAAATGACTTAAAATAAAATGAAAACAAAAAATGATTTAGACACTATAAACACCTAATAAGCATTTCCCTTGAATATATAAATGTTATTGATGCTAAATTAAAGAAAATAAATCTTTGAATATTTTTCATTTTACAAGCTTTTATTTGAGTTTATGCATAATATATTATCTTACAGATTTTAACATCACCTGACCAACGTAATGTTGCGTAAACCGACTTAAGATGATTTGAATTTTTCGCCATATAGGTACTGTATTTTTAACAAAAAACCGACATAAAGTCGAATTCGACGTACGGAACACGAATTGACATATGACGGGACATTATACTGTACATAGAAATTGTTGGACAATTAGTGTATCAACGATTTAAAAGCAAAACACAACACGACATAAAATGATCACGTAAGTGTGACATACAGTATATCATTACATCATTCTCTTCCCCTCTAATCCTGCTAATTTTGTTTGCCAGCTCGTTAAACTTACATCGCTGCTTCTTCCAGTCAGCTGTTGCATCTAAGATGTTCTTGAAACATGATACAGGCCCCTGGTGTTAATGATTCCGTTCGCATAAAAAAACAATCTGTCTTTTTTTTTGCTTGTCATTTTAAGTGTTTGCTCCAGTTGTCTATTATTGATCTACACGATTACCTGAATATCCCGCATCTCATATTAGTTTAGATTTACATCAGTTCAAATTTGTGCTATCCAACGGCAGGATATTTTGGTAGCCTATACTTATAGCTTTGGTTCATTCTAAACTGAAAAATGAAATTTAGCGTATTTTGTTTGTTTCAGCTATATTTATATCCGATGTTGCACATTACTGGTACGCAAGTACGCATTCGTCGTATATGCATATATTTATTTTATGTGCATTCGCACTGTTATGACAAGAAATCAGCGTTCATTTGAGCATTTATACCGTAAAATGAGCACAAATTAGTCACATAAAAAAAAATCCACGGTAATGTTATAGCGCAAAAGCGCATTAATTTAAATACGTACGCATTTACGCTGCTTTCAACAGGCCTAATCACAACCCTCCCGGTGCGCCCCCTAGTGGTCTGGCGGCCCCTGCAAATGCCAAGATTGCATGCTGCTCCTCCTACTGACTCAATCCATCCATCTTCGCTTATTCTGGACAAGGTCAAGGGCCTGCAGCATGTTGGAGGCAGCACAGACAGGGGTGCATAGGGTCCAAACACCATCACACACTATGTGCAACTAAACGCCCCAACCCTGAGGTTGTGAAACACTCCACATTCCACCACACCAACCCTCTAAAATTTTAATGATCTAATATTTTATACCCCTGGCAACAAGAAAAAAAAAACTATTGAATTTCTACTGCCCAGAATTAGTCACATGACCCAGGATGCAACTGATTAATTAGAGTGGTCTCCTAGATGGAAAGCATCTCCATTTACAGGTGTAAATCTGCTGCGAAATGCAGAACGGCCGCATCTGGGAATCACTCACCTGCCGAAGCCAGCTGGTGCTGCTCTGTCCAGTTGAGGCTTTCATTTGCGGAGTGAGTGATGGAACGATAAAAACCCACAGACGGTGTAGCCGGTGTGGGATGTAGCAGCCAGACAGACCTATAAAACTGAGTAAGCTAAATGCGCAAGTACAGTCAGAGACGATGTCAGGTTAAGATCTAATATAAAAGTGTGTAGGACTATTACAGTTTAATAGTGGTACGATTGAGGTAGACATTTGTAAACATGGAAAGCTCATCATTTATCGCAGGTGGATAAATGGGTTCTGTGTCTCGGTGCAACGGGGAGGTGTTCTGTTGAGATCCATTTCTGCTCCCTGGGAGGATATACGTGTTGGCTTATTTGAAAACATGATTAATGGCTTTCTTAGGGTGTCCTGTGATGGACTGGCATCCTGTTGAGGATGTCCCCTGCCTTGTACCCTGTGCGATGGATGGATGAATGGACACACACATACACAGGCCAGTCTCTATCAGATAGATAGATAGATAGATAGATAGATAGATAGAAGGATGGACACACACACAGGCCAGTCTCTATCAGATAGATAGATAGATGACAGACAGACAGATAGACAGACAGATAGATAGATAGATAGATACACACACAGGCCAGTCTCTATCAGATAGATAGATATATGACAGACAGACAGACAGATAGATAGAAGGATGGACACACACGCAGGCCAGTCTATCAGATACATAAATAGCATGATGGATGGATGGATGCATGGATGGATAATCTGGTCAAAGCACGATGAACCCTGTAGCTGTCTATAATGTGTCGATCCATTCTCTGAGGCCCACACTAACACACTTCGACTTTCCTGCTTTCCAAGAGGAGTCGAGGACATGAATAATTGTGGATAAAATGGATTATATCCGGGTGATTTTACAGAATGAATGGTGGATTTATACTCTCCGCCCAAAATGCAGGCTTGCGAGGGTGTACAACTATTTGTGAAATGTAAATGGACACAGATGTACAATGTGAAACATCAAACAAATTGGAAAATTGAAGAGCATATTAAATTGCATTGATTAATTCATTTTTCTGTGTTGTGAACCAATTTAGAAAGTCATGGCAATTGCTCCCTGACATTTAAATGTGGGTTTCGTGAAGCCAGTTTCTGCAAAGATCCCCCTACTGATGGGTGATTGTAATTGCAGGGAGAGATGGAGGTGTCTGGCCATCAAAGTCACACAGGTAACGTGAGAAGAAAAGGATGTTAGTGTCGTTCAGGTTTCAGCAAAAATAAAAAAAAAAGGTGGTGGCAGGTTTTGGCCGGGTCCTGTCTCACCTGTCCACCGCCAAGAGCAGAATGTCGGCTTGATACCATGACAATCTCCATGGTGACAAACTTAACAGCCTCTGCTATTGTTCGAAAGGACCGAGGAGTTCCTGAGGACAGATTAGAGCTCTGTGGGTTTGAATGACTAGTTGAATATCATTTTGCCCCAGACGTTAGTGTTTAATTAAAAAGTGCCATCTCAGTGATAGTAATTACAGTAGTGTGTGGCAGTTGTACCAAGCACAAAGAAGCAACATAATATGAGTAGATTTTTTTACACATACAAATTCAGGAAGAGGAATAGTGTTGAGTGACTGAAGGGAAATCATTTATATTCCTGGTGAGAAAACATGTCTGCTGAAATTTAACACTGACTTTCACTTCTGTCTGCTCATTAAACAACTCCGGAATATTCTTACCAGTGGCACACATGGGGGCGGTGTAACCTGCACTGTCTGTGCAGAGAATTGTGGATAAAATCAAAGTTAATTTTTTGAATGACCACTTTCCATCCACCCTTCCAGCTGTTTCCCTTGTGGCAAGCCTGTAGGTCACTCAAGGAAGCAGAAAGCTATGGATGAAGACCCCCCCCAATGTTGACTTCAGAGATGCTGAAATGGCGACTCAACAGTCACTGGAAAGACCTGTAGATCAGGGGTGGGGAACCTGTTCCACGGAGGGCCAGTAAGGGTGCAGGTTAGTGGGATGACCTCTCAATCAACCAATCACAGAGGGTCCCCAGGGCTGGAGTTGAGAACCACTGTTTTGTTATTGGCTTATTGATAGGTGATCCCAAAAATCCTCACACTCACTGACCCTCCATGGATCCAGGTTCCCCACCCCTGCTGTTGATAGCCCCAGAGAAGGCTTCCCTGGCAGTTGTGTCGCACATACACAGCATACTGATATCATCAGCAGAGCACAGAGGTGTCACTGCCTGTTGCTGATGCCCCACCTGTGTTTATCATGCCTGCAGTTGAAGTATAAAATCCTGCCCACATGCTATAAAGTCCTCCAGTAGATAGAGGGCGCTATACACCAGTGAGAAGAAAATCCCCTTATACCTACTAGCTAAAAACTGGGTAAAATCAGGGTAAAATTTAAAATGAGTACTAAAATTAGTGGAGTCCGTGTTATAGTGTTTTTTGTCAGGAAACACATCCTAAGAGTCCTTCAGGTTTGGGGAACCAGCAGCTTGACGTTTGTAAGGTATAAGAAGGTGTATTGTGCCTGGACTGAATTTAGACACCTAGACTACTATGGAAGCGATTCATTAGACTATGTGAGATGCCTTTCATGATATCCGTGAAAGTCAACCTTGGCTATAAAAAGACTGAACTGTAATCTTGTTGGGGAGGGGCGCAATGGGGAGCTCTCACTATAAAGTCGGCATGAAGGTCTCCAGCACCAACAGGTGTGAGCACAGCAGGCGGGTCTGCAGCTGATGTTTGCTGAAATCCGCAATCCCCTCGAAGACCCGAGCCAGCAGACTGTCATGTTTAGCACCACCGGCCAAGAAGATGGCTTTCCCTGGTTACTACCTCATCCGTACCGCTGGAGGAGACGACCCAGTCGTGACAGAAGATTGCAGCTTCTGTTTTTTTTTCCTAGTCATCATGCGACTTTGCTTGTTTACAGCTGCAAGTTGTTTTGCTCAGCAATGTCCCTGGTCACCTAGGAAGCGTCTGACTCAGGCGGAAGACATGAATCTGAACCGCGGAGATTTTAAATGTAAATCGAGTGCCTTCCTCTCACTCACGCTGCAGTTGGGCAATGGTGGGCGACACTGTGTCACACAGGATTTGGACTCCGCCAGCGGTCAGATGTAATAGGAGCATTCTGCCGATTTCAGACTCCCAAACAAAACCGGCTCAGGATTTACACAATGCTGCCCCGAAACATGCACAATGCTCCGAGGATCAGGGTTGTCTTACCCTACCTCTGTGGTCTTCAGGGTTCTACAGCAAGCACAGCTGAAAGGCTTGGCACTCCTACTTCCTACAGATCAGGCCAAAGGCTACATCATCCATGTCAGGCAGGGAGTGGCACTAATTCTCAGTCCAGGAGTCTTGTGCCCAAAACCAACTTTTTTGTCTTCTTTCTGGGGGAGCTCTGATAAATGATGCCATAGTTCAAGTCTTATTATCTCTATAAATCTCTTACTGACATTTCACGAAGAAAATAAATAATAAATACCCTACCATACTGAACTGTTCAAGCAGTCTGACTTTTTCAGCCCTGCCCGGTCTCTTGGTAACATCCATCGTTTGAGAAACTTCCAGTGATTAGCAATAGCAAGCGACTTGTTGTGGTACCTCTGCAACTGCGCACTGCGCTCACTCAGTTGTAATGACAAGCGATCACACTGACGTGCCTAATGCGTATTTCTGCGTTTCTCTATGCAGAGCAATCGTGGTCTGTTGTGTGTGTGTGTGTGTGTGTGCGCGTGCATGAGATATCGTGCTGGTTTACATTCTGAAGCGTTGTTGTAGAGTCTCCCGATTGGCTATCCCGGGCCTGAGTCTCCCGATTGGCTACTCCGGGCCATTAATAAGAAGTAATCCTCCATTAACTTCTACAATTAAGCCTGAGGGTCCCATCAGACCTCAACGTGTAATGAGAGGCTGGGAAATCTTAGGGCAGCCCTAGATAGTGCAGGATCTTCCTGAGGTTACGTGCATTCAGAAACTGGTCATGGAGAAGATCTAACCTTTTTGCAAACTGAAATGTCAGTAGATGTTACCTTGACTAATTTCACATGGAAGAACATGTTTATATAACTGACCACAAAAATGAAATGACATGCTCTCCGTCAGATACCTGGGCTGGAGCCACATGTCAGAGAAATACAACAAACAGCTAGCTGAAGCAGATACGACTGATACGCTGAAAAGAAGAAGAGACATTCCACCCACATGGATTTTCCCTCCAGCGAATCCCATCCAGGCCCCCTGAAGGCCTACCTGAGATGTCAGTCCTGGGAGAGTTCTAGGCCTCATTGATGTCCTCCAAATGAGTCTAGGGTTTCTGCCAGTCGGTCTCAGTCCCCCCAGGGACAAAAACAGAGGGGCTAATTCTGACACGGTGTCAAATTCTGTGCAATGTGTAGACCTTACTTTCAATTATCATATGAATAAAGTGACAAGGTACAGAGTTCACAGTGTGGGTAGGATTACAGAATATTATTCAGATATTAGACAAGCATTCATGGCTAAATCAAGACGCTTGTGCGGGAGGCCGGTGTAATCAAGTGATGTATTTACAATGAGGCGACTGAAGGGTCCTCCAACTGACTCAGAAAGACACTGCAATCTTCAGCCGACGGCGAGGACCCGGCAGAGGGTCCTGGAAAACGAGCTAGGCGGCCAGCAGGAAGTATGTACATCAGGGAGAAGGATGTTGGAACTGTCCACCTCCATTGCCTTTGGAAGATACTCCACAAACACGGCCAAGCATGAGAGACATAAACGGTCAGGCGAATGTGTCACTTCGGAGCTCAGGAACTGCCTTCGTCCAAACCAGTGTATCAGGCCTTGAAAATCATTCTTCATACTAAACAATAAATTGCTAATTCTAAAATACTTGGTCTTCTGGATTCATGCACTCCTTATCTTTTTAACAACTAGTATTTGAACAAGTCCATCCTCAAGCTGTTACAGGCAGGCAAGCAGCACCTGGTTAACTACATTTTGCTTCTAAATTTATTTATTTGCCTGGCTGAGACTGTATCAACAGCAATTTATGCAGCTTTTGTGTTTCATACCACAGTCATACAATCCTGCTGGTTATGCTGCCCAGGATTCTGTAGGTTGTCAAGGTGACCATAACTTTTTCCCATAACACTATTTACAGAGCATTCATAGGCAATTGTTCATTGAAAAGCATTCTTTAAAAAATAAGGACAAAAATGTGAGAAGGGTTAAGAGGAAAAAGGTCAGTCAGAAGCTCTCCTAGGCTTTGCTTGACTGGAGGAACACTGTGGCCCAATAAGTTTGCCTATTCAGCCATGGGCAGAAAATCTCTTTGTTACGTTACAGTTGGGGCTATGGCACATTCTTCCTGAAGGGGCTGATTCAGCCACTGTGTTCTGACCATACCTGCACTTTCAGAGAACTCACAAGTGTTTCAGGTGACAAAACGCTTTGCATTTGTAGGCTACTAAGGCCATCCATCCATCCATCATCTTCCATTTATCGGGTCACGGGGGCAGCAGTCTCAGCAGGGAAACCCAGACTTTCCTCTCCCCAGCCACTTCTTCCAGCTCCTCCGGGGAAATCCCGAGGCATTCCCAGGCCAGCCGAAAGACATAGTCCCTCCAGCGTGTCTTGGGTCTTCCCTGGGGCCTCCTCCCAGTGGGACATGCTCCAAACACCTCACCAGGGAGGCATCCTAGGGAGATGCCCGAGCCACCTCTTCTGGCTCCTCTCAATGCAGAGGAGCAGCAGCTCTACCCTGAGTCTCTCCCGAATGACCGAGCTCCTCACCCTATCTCTAAGGAAGAGCCCAGCCACCCTGCGGAGAAAACTCATTTCGGCCGCTTGTATTCGTGACCTAGTTCTTTCGGTCACTACCCATAGCTCATGACCATAGGTGAGGGTAGGAACGTAGACCGACTGGTCAATCAGCAATGGTTTGGCTCAGCTCTTTCTTCACCATGACAGACCAATGCACCGCCCACATCACTGCTGACGCCACACCAATCCGTCTGTCGATCTCCCGTTCCATCCTTCCCTCACTCGTGAACAAGACCCTGAGAAACAACTCCTCCACTTGGGGAAGGACCCCCTCCTGACCCAGAGAGAGCATTCCACCCTTTTCCGGCTAAGGACCATCTTCTTGCATTTGGAGGTGCTGATTCTTATCCCAGCCGCTTCACACTCGGCTGTGAACTGTCCCAGTGAGAGCCGAAGGTCATAGTCCGATGAAGCCAACAGAACCACATCCTAACCTGAGGTCACCAAACTAGACACCCTCAACGCCCTGGCTGCACCTTGAAAATCTGTCCATAAAAGCTATGAACAGAATTGGTGACAAAGGGCAGCCCTGATGGAGTCCCACACTCACCAGGAATGAGTCTGACTTATTGCCAACCATGCGGACCAAGCTCTGACACCGGTGATACAGGGACCGAACAGCTCTTATAAGGAAGCCCGGCACCCCATACTCACGAGGCACTCCCCCCAGGACTCCCCGAGGGACACAGTGGAATGCCTTTTCCAAGTCCACAAAATACATGCAGACTGGTTGGGCAAACTCCCCTGAACCCTCCAAGACCCTGCTGAGAGTAACGAGCTGGTCCACTGTTCCTCGGCCAAGGCGAAAACCACACTGCTCCTCCTGAATCCAAGGTTTGACAATCCAACAGGCCCTCCTCTCCAGAACCCCCGAATAGACCTTACCAGGGAGGCTGAGGAGTGTGATCCCCCTATAGTTGGAACACACCCTCTGGTCCCCCTTCTTAAAGAGGGGGGCCACCACCCTGGTCTGCCAGCCCAGAGACACTGCTCCCAATGTCCACGCAATGCTGTAGATACGTGTCAACCAGGACAGCCCCACATCATCCAGTGCCTTAAGGAACTCTGGGCGGATCTCATCTGCCCCCGGGGCCTGGCCACTGAGGAGGTTTTTAACCACCTCAGCGACCTCCACCCCAGAGATAGGGGAGCCCACACCCAAGTCCCCAGATCCTGCTTCCTCGTTGGAAGGCGTGTCAGTGGGATTGAGGAAGTATTCCCTCCACCGACCCAAAACGTCCCGAGTTGAGATCAGCAGTGC
Organism: Hyperopisus bebe; assembly: GCA_026777045.1. NCBI lineage: Eukaryota > Metazoa > Chordata > Actinopteri > Osteoglossiformes > Mormyridae > Hyperopisus > Hyperopisus bebe. Next base: position 429,732 of record JAODJW010000084.1, read on the forward strand.
CCCATCCCCACCATAAACAGTGTTGATGCTGCACCTCTTTCTCACCCAGAGACGCCAGATGGTGAACCAGAATCTCCTTAAAGCCATCCAGAAGTCGTTTTCCATGGCCTCCCCAAACTCCTCCCACACCTGAGTTTTTGCCTCATTCCGTTTGGCCTGCCCGTACCTGTCAGCTGCCTCTGGAGTTCCACAGGCCAAAAAGGCCCAATAGGACTCCTTCAGCTTGACGGCATCCCTCACCACTGGTGTCCACCAGTGGGTTCAGGGATTGCCGCCGCGACAAGCACCGACCACCTTATGGCCACAGCTCCGGTTAGCCGCCTCCACAATGGAGGCGCGGAACATGGCCCATTCGGACTCAATGTCCCCCACCTCCCCTGGGACATGGGTGAAGTTCTGCCGGAGGAAGAAGTTGAAGCTCCCCTTAACAGGGGATTCCGCCAGATGTTCCCAGCAGTCCCTCACCATACACTTGGGCCTGCCAGGCCTAGTCAGCTTCCTCCCTCACCAGCGGAGCCAACCCACCACCAGGTAGTGATCAGTTGACAGCTCCGCCCCTTTCTTCACCCGAGTGTCCAAGACAAATGCAAGTCCAATGGCATGACTACAAAGTCGATTATCGAACTGCAGCCTAGGGTGTCCTGGTGCCAAGTGCACATATGGACACCCTTATGCTTGAACACGGTGTTCATTATGGACAATCCGT
>JAODJW010000084.1:433062-446651 GCA_026777045.1 Hyperopisus bebe
AGGATTGCCGCAACCATGTACAGAATAACAGGCAGGCATGCCTGGATGTATGGATGACAGGGTTATCTGTAAACACATATTTTGAATGGAAAAACACACAATTATTTTGAATCATCTCAGATAAAATTATGCATACTTGTTTGCGCATATACACACATAAACAGACAAAGGTATGGGATAATTTTGCTTGTTAGTTGAGGAGTGCAGTCGCGCCACCATTGCAGGTGACACATAACACCGTTTTCGCACCTTTCCGAGACACAGAGTCTGGTGGAAGCAGGCAGGGGGCGGAGCCGTGACAAATTCACAGCCTCTCAAGTTCTAAACGCGACTCCAGGATTCTAGAACCTCCAACGAAGGAGCCCGATGATTCTCGCCACTGGCTGAAGGTGTCCCCCCCAACCACAGGAGCTCATAACATCGCCCACTACCGTGAAACGCTGAAGAGTAACATTAAACTTCAGAAAAAGGGGCCAAAAAATAAATGTACAGACCATTAATTGGAATTAAAAGCCATTTTATTATGACATGTGCCGGACAGAAAAGCTGCACAGGAAACGCTGATGAGTATCACAGATAGATTTTTTCACCTGGTTGCGCAGTCGGCATGAAAATTAACGCTGAATGAGAAGAAAAAAAAAAAAACACATCTCCGCAGCCCACGATACAGACGCCTGTAATCAGTCTTCATAAAAACACCGCCGTGGGTAAGATTTATACAGCGTGCGCAATAAATCGATGGTGCGTGGAGGGTTTTAATCGGATGAAATGCCAGGCCTATCGGCGGCAGCAGAACTGAGGCATCAGTCAGGTGTGGGGAGCAACAGCAGGGACAGGGGGGACGCGGACAGTACGACGTGCTGGCAGACAGACGCCGGAAGCTGTTAACCAAGAAATTAATAAATACATATCAAAATAAAAGTCTTTTTTTTTTGAAAATGGCTTTAAAAGAAAAAATAAAAGTCCTGAATGAGACTGAAATGTTTCCAGTGTGGCAGGTGGCTCATATCTGCGGCGAGGGCACCGTGAGCAAGCCTGTGGCTCTTAGCTTGTTGATACCTCCATCCAGGATGCACACTCGGGGGTAGTTCAGCCTCACTAGGTTGGCAGCAAACTGCAGGGGAGGGGGCAAAACAAAACACTGTCAGCAAGGGCAGGTCCTCCCATGGGCACTTAGGAGCGGTGCTGAATGGAAATGAGCCATGTGACCAATATGAGGACATGTGAATGTGCAGAGAGGCGGGGTCATAGGTGATTGGGCCTCTCGGCACGCTTGTCACTTAAAACTGACCAGTTTGCTCATTTACACAGCAGGCCGTACGTAGGCAGAATTCAGACCAAGTTCCCATAGTTGTCAAAAATGACAGCCACGGGAGAGCATCCATCAGCACAAGAGGAGTTAACGCCATAAAGTCCATAAGAACATGAGTGAAAGAGCTGACACTGAGGTTCCACCCACTTGGGCATGGTCAAAGCCACATGGGTGAGGCCCAGCCCAAAGGGGTGTGGTCATAGTCACATGGGTGAGGCCCAGCCCAAAGGGGTGTGGTCATAGTCACATGGGTGAGGCCCAGCCCAAAGGGGTGTGGTCAGCCACATGGGCGTGTCCAAGAGGTATGGCCAATCTCAACGTACATGATGGACAAATGAAACCAGAAGAGTTATTTTCCCCAGCTTACAACAGGTACAACAGCAATCCTGAGACCTTCGGCCTACTGATTTAAATCACAACGAGCCAAACAGTAAAATAGCTTGTGTAAATTGTCTCACATCAGATCATCAGGTCTTGTGTCGGAATTTTTATAAACAAAAATATTGAAGAACAGGATGTCATTAGCAATAGCTGTTTGAATGTCCAATCGGTCAGTACTCCCCCTGCAGAGTCCCAGAGGTCATCACAGCACAAAAAAGAAGCCCACCCAATATTCAAACCCCTGACGGGTGATGTCACAGACAGCAGAGATATGATTACAAGGAGACCAATTTCCAGCAGACCCCTCCCAAAACCCGAAGCATTTTTCCTGGTTCTTTTTTATTTTGTGCTGAAAGGTAAATGTCGTCAGTAGCGCCAGTAGACACGGAGCATCGCCACGGGACACCGGCGCTGTGAGGAATGAAAGCTGTGAGAGAGATTCCATCAGCGAGCGACGAGTTAACCGCTAGGCTCGCTCGCAGGCGGCCGGCGACGCGAGTGCACACGGGGGGAGCACTGTGTTGGGGGAAACTTTTCATAAACTTTGGAGGCATATGACTCAGAAGCTTCCTAGCACACTAACAACTTTGAACCCCAGAGTGGAAAAAGCCATCTAAAATCATGAGAAACAAGAAAATGAAAATCAACACTCTCTTATTATTTTACACATATAAGGCATACAGAATTGTTTTCACTAAGGAGGTACTGATTAACAACTTGTTACAGCTATTTCAGGTTTTTCAGGTTTATTTTATTGCTTAGCTAATTTGGAATTTTACTCATGGATGTGGATGGACCTTAAGCTGATCCGAACAGCACTGGAGCCCCTCTTGAGGCTAAGTAAACTCCAGGGTCCATTCTAGACCACAATGCCACCTACTGCTCGGAGGCCTCCAGGTCAATCTCTCAAAAGTGTCTTGCTGTTTATTAACCCATGATCCGGGAACTGCAAATATGACAACAGAGGCGAATCCACAAAGCCCATAAGGATGCAAGTAAAAGAGCTGACCCCAAAGATCCACCCACTTGGAGCGTGGCCATAGTCACATGGCTGAGGCCCCGCCCAAAGGGGTGTGGCCATAGTCACATGGCTGAGGCCCCGCCCAAAGGGGTGTGACCATAGTCACATGGGCATGTCCATGAGGTACTATACGGTGGACAAATGAAAACAGAGAAACAGAAAGTTATTTTACCTCAACAGCTGAGATATTAGTTAGATGACGTTAAAGTATTTGTCACATGACAGGCACATCCATGCAATGAAATGCTTGTGATGACACTCAAATAATCACCCATCCAGTCAGACACACAATGCACATGTACCACACAAATATAAGTAAAGGAGAATGTGAGAACAAAGTAAACAAGTCAAATAAAATAAATACATGCCTATAAGTCAGGAATAAAGTACAGATTTTGAAAAAAGTGAGAATTACCAGGTAACAGCTATAAATGTAATAAAAAGGTGTAAAAGTGTATGTTATGGTATAAGTGCTTAGTGTAAATACAGTAAACAGTCACAAGAAACTTAGCATCAGTGACTGGCAGCATCACACAATACTGCTGGAGCTGAGAATTCTGAAGGCTTGTGGGTAAATGCCATTTCGAAGCCTTGCAGTTCGTGACTGTATGGTCCTATAGTGCCTACCAGATGGTAACCTGGTCATTTTAGCGGTTCTTAAACCCCTTTCTATTTGACAACTTCCATTTACAGGCAACATATCGATTTTGACGTCTAATTATAGGGCAACTTTGAAGTAAACAGCCCGTTCCTCCCTGCTGATCTTGCTGGTCAGAGGTGTGATTTTCGCCTAGCTGTGGTAAGAGCGGTAACCTCGGCGTGTAACGAGTAATACAGACACAGCACCTCGGCCTGCTCCTCCCCACGGCGAGCAGTGAACACTAAAATCCCACCGAGCCGAGCCGACGAGCGATCGCGCGATGATTCAAAGAAGGGGAACAGTGAAAATCTAAGATATGATTATTTCTGCTGTCAAATTACTTTTAGCCTGAGGTCAGCATTTTGGAAATCCATTAATGTCAGTCAAATTCAACTTTTCTATGGGACATGATGGGTAAGTATGCCCATCAGACCCTAGCTGAGTCAATCCCCATGAATAATACATACAAAACTTGACATTATAAAGTAGAGATATTTAAATAAAATATTTTATCCTTCTATCAAATAAGCATTAGGTGTTTCGCTATGTTACCTGTCAGTCATGGATTCCTAAACCCTTCCCCTGTCTCATAACCCAACCCCTCCCACCCACCCCAAACTGCAGTAAACCTACCCCAAGGTGATTAAACATCACAATTAGATAAAGATACCACTTAATTAAAATGGCTGGTAAGAGTTTCACGATGAAGCTGCACAATGAAAATTAACGTGAACCGAAAGGCCCTCTATTATAACAGCAAATACAGTCAACTGGTTAACGACCAGCAAATCCAGTGTGGCTCAGTACCTCTGACCTCATACTTGACCTCAGTTCAAACAGGAGACAGCGAAATATCATGCGGAGCCATAAACTGCCCTCCCAAGACAAGCCCGTTCTTAACAGAGCATCAAACTGTGAACAAACGACCCCGATCTCTATCATCTTACACTGAAAATGTTGTTGATTAACACATAATCTGTATGACCTTGGGGTCGCTCCCTAAACACAGAGTTCCTTGAAAGGCAGGTGTGTTTATCCGCCTCTGACTTCAGAACAGATTTTCTCATCATTGGACAAAAAATGCATGCACAAATGTCAAACAGAAATCTAACTTACACAATCATGATGCATAATCTGTATTAACTGCTATCATATTGACACGGCAGTATTCCTGATGCCCGCGGACCGCTATTGGAGGCCCGGCAGTCCATGGTTTGGCAGTTCAGCAGCCCAAACCTGAGCAGCAGAGTCCCTCCTCTCAGATCTCCTGCCCCCACGCCCACCCTGAACCGGGAAGTTTTTATAAAACTTTGTGAAAGGCGGTAAGGGGCCAAAATCGGTCATTTTAATAAATGATGTGCACACCCCCATAGCGGGACTCTACAGGTGCCTCTGGTGAACCTAAGCATATTAAAATGGACTGACACCCCAGAGATGGGGGGGATCCCAGTGGATGCATTCCAAACAGATCTGGGAAGAGCAGCCTCGTCACCATCTAATGGCCACATAATAATAATAGTAATAATACTTATAATAATAATACTAATAATAGTAATATTATTATTAGTATTATTATTATAAGTAGTAGTAGTATTGTTGTTGATGATCATTTTTGTTACAGCGATAATTATGATTTTTATTGTTAAAGCTATAAAATAATATTTGTTATTGTTTATTCTTCTTAATAATAATAAATAAGAAGAATAAACGATTATTATTATTATTATTATGAGCCAGCATAGTAAGGCAATTCACCACCTTTAATCAGAGACCGGGAGCGTCCTTCCACCCACCAGCCATGAGGGGCGCCAGACCTCACATAATGCCCCCCACCCCACTCACCCAGCAGTCACGTGGGAGCGGGAGTGATGGACGGTAGTGGCAGCGGAGCATGGCAGGCTGGCGGGCCATCTGGGAGCGTTGCCATGGCAATCCATCTCAGCCCCCGACCCTGATGTCCCTCATCAGTCAAGCGCTAACCAGCCGCCAGGAAGCTGTCTCGCCCCCCCGGGGAGGCGGGGCTCCTGCCTCCGTTTGATTGCTGAATTCATTTCCAATCCTGCAGGCCTGACACCTATACACAATTTTTTTTCTTCCCCCCTTTTCCCACGATGCCATGGGGTAGATGTAAAACCAGAAATAGTATCACTGTCAGAGCACCCCTTCCGGCGGGAAAGCCACGAGTCGGGGGAGTGTGAGTGCTAAGGTAAACGAATGGATCCATCGTGTGTCGGACCCCGAAGGGACCCACGGGACAGGAGACCGCGATGGGGACGAGGACCCCCAATCCAGTTGGTTACCATCATTCTGAGGCAACAGCATGGTCACACCCAACAAGGACAACCAGCCAGGGTCACATTAAGGTCAAAGGTCAAGACCATGCCCAACACAATATCACCATGCTTTTACAATGGATATAATTAATAATTAGTAATATTAATTATGCTGGAACTGCAGTTTGAAATGAAATCTGATAAAGAAGCCAGAGCCAAGCCCATTAAAACACTCCTTCAGGCCAAAGCAATTAAGGCACAAAAGCACCAAACTGACTCAACTGTTCTTCAGTACAGCGGGGCGTAATTTCAGTTTCAAAAGTCAGTCGCTTGCATTATAATCCAGAGCGTTTCACATTCATTTGGAATAAAATTAAAAAGGAGGCACTAAATCATCATTTTCAGCTATTATTATTCAGTAATCCACTGGATGTGCTGTTTAATGTTTGTCATAACCCAACGTCACATTTCCTTTTTATAGCAGAATAAACAAAAACTCGCTCGAAAATACATTTTAATTACTCTGACTCAAGGGAGCAAAGCAATTGACAATAGGAAATAAAACCTGGAAAGACTTTCATTTTGCAATTTTTTCTGCAGCGCTGATGTGTTTAAGCTACCAAAGGTGTCCGGAAGGTGCCTCATTTTTAGTCTCTTTCGCCGTAAGCTATTGGCCAGCTGAGATAAGGTGTTTTTTTTTCACATTCCCGCACAGGGAACACAATGACGAAACAGCTTGCCCACGGCATCGGACATCCAGAGCACTTACTCAGCTTGGGAATTTGCAGAACATCCAGCATTATTTGTTTGTTTTTGGAGAACTATGTGATGAGACACACTAACACCAAAGTCAATTGTTTAAAGCTCCAACCACTAAGTTGCTAAACCAGCCAATGATTGGCAGAGCATGGGAATCCCGCCTACAATGAGTGCTAAAGTCTCACAACATTGGCTTATAAAATCTGTTAGGCCACAGGTGACATAGTAAAGGAACACACTTACAAATCTTAAACTATAGCTTGTTAACCCCCATCTCCCTGTTGGACAAGCATAATATCAATAAAATAAGTAAACATAAATTGTGTGGAATGTGTGCTTTTGGGAAGTAGGACGCAGGAAAAGTGATGACCGACTAAGCATGCTTACCACGCTGGCCCTTGTCATGGCGTGGCTAATCACCACGATGACTCTCCCGCGGAAGCTCTGGAGGGTCGCGGTGGCTGGACCCGGCACCAACTCGCCGTCAGGTCCGAAGGCCGTGTGATACGGGACGCTGATGCTGCCCGATATGTGGCCCCGGTTAAAGCTGGAGGCTTTCAGTCAAGGATGACACTGACTGGAGGGGGGTCTTTATCCAGGACCGCATTTCCCAGAAGGCCGTGCTACGGTATTCTCAGTCAGGTGACAGAATGAGGTATGGAGAGCGGAGGCAAAAGAAAAACAAAAACACTATGTATCTCGGCACAAATGTCAGCAGAGTTCGGTTTGTTCTTTGCGCTCCCGTCAGTGTAAGTGTTAAGAACATAAAAGAAGCTTTGTTTCGATCTCACCCACACCTTTGGAGAGCTAGCCTTGTATCGCACCTCACACCACACAAGCCTTTGCGCTAACAAGCTGAACTTGGCACATCCTGCTGGCACGTAAGGGGAGCAAGTGGCACCGCTGCATCGGGCTTTCATGATCAAAGCTCCCCTGCCCTAATTAAAATGACACTAAACTGTGAAAGTGAAAAAACACACACGTGTCAGGATTGCGGCTCCCACAGAACTAGGGAACAGTTCCTGCAATCGTGGCATGCTGCTCGGAGGCTGATTTCAGCTTCTGGATGCACAGACGATGCACGACGACGCTGGATACCCCGCCTCTGTCTCCTTGTGGGAAAAGCCCGGACTGTCAGATTCTCCGCGAGCCCAAGGCTGCCTATCCCCCCACCCCAAAAAAAAATCTCCATGTTTGCTGGGACACTTTGATGTGCAGAATTTCACATTCGAAGTTCATGAACATCAACATTAAAACATGTTTTGATGCTCTTGAACTTCGAATGTGACACTATCAGAGCCCCAAAGCTTCAAACTCACCAGTTAGCGACTGCGGTAACTGTGTCGTGGATGATGGGTATCCACTGGCTCTTAATTACCATCTAACCGACTTTCCCAGTTATGGAAATCTGTAATAGAAACACAAAAGCAAACCTCAAATAAAATAACCTTACATTTTTAATACTGAGCATTAAAAAGCACAGAAGAATAGTAAATGTATGCAGTCTGCTAATTTACTGCTCAAGGGCTTTAATCTCCATGTGAGGCTCAGTTTCACCATCTTCAGTCTGAACGTGACGAGGCCATAAAGATGGCGGACGGTGACAGATACAAGGGCGTCCGTATTCCACACCTTAAGGCCCTAAGCTCCTGCTGTGGGTGGTTTTCTCCACATTACCACATTTAGCCTATCAAACAGCAGTAGTAAGAGCTTCTCCGAGCCGCTCCAGGCTGACAGCGCATCACAGCACTCCCTGACGCCCTCTCTCCCTCCCTCAACCTGCCCATTATCTCTTTCCAGGGAGTTTCCCTCAAACGACTCCGTGGGTACAATTTCCCCACTCTGCTGCCTCTCAACGTCTCTCTTTTATTTCTTCCAGAGAAAAAGCCATTCCCATCCAACGCTCCGGGACAAATTACTTTTAATACAGCCATATAGCAAATAACTCACCATGGGTCCATGGAAACCCATAAATAATTAGCTAAGGCAGAGAAACATGGTCCATAGTATCAAAAGCCAACAAGACGCCATTAGACCCTAAACCATCCACGCGATCCATGGCCCCCTCGACTCCGCATGTGTTGTGAAACGCGCTGTCCTGGTTGTTATGGGCACAGCATGCCCATGCGCCCACAAACCTCATGCTCATCCGTGACATCATCACCGAGAGCTTCCAGTTTATGATCCGTTACCTCCCTCCTTTTCCACAAAGAACCACAGGTTCTGACCAGCCCCACAGGTCATTAAACTCCTCTGAGCACAATCCAGCTGTGCCTTTTGAACTTTTGCTTCATCAAAGAAGAGCCTAAACTATAAATACTGCAGCAAAATAAAACCTCCCGTAATAAAAAATGAGAGCTGGCATACCATTATTAAATTTTCTGTTCAGTTAAATTTTTATTATTGCTGCTGCTGTTGTATGACATGTTGGATCTATGAGTTAATTTTCAATTGAAGTTCCTCATCACTCACCACAGGACAGTGAGGTTGTGCTAGACATTATCGTCATGTTACCCCCCAGCAACCCCAACTGGCGGGAATCAACGAGAGACCCCAACGTGGGTTGCGGTTAGAGATTGGTTAGAAGTGTGCCGTGCCATACTCCAGACCTATGGGTCTTTCACACGTTGTTCAGGTGCCACTCTGATTAGTGCAAGGATCGCTCGAGGTTTGTCGCTGCTGGCGTTTGCTGACATCGTAAGCTTCCATCAAAATGGTACATTCATGCGCATGTATAAACAAGTCACGCTACATCGGTACAGCTGTGGCCAATCGACACACAGGCAGGGAGACCAAAACCACTGGGTCAACCAATCAGACCATCTGATAGGCAGAGCTTCCATCCCCACCCCTCCAGGAAGAAGGAAAGGATACTCCTCGCTGCTACGGATGTCCACGGCGATGACTTTGGGCTTGCCAGACCGCGGCTTCTTGGTGGGCGTCTTAAAATGCGTGGCCACCGTCAGCTCACAGAGGTCGATGAGGTCCTCGGCGGAGATGCGCGGAGATACTTCCGCCTTCAGCTCACTCAGCTTGAGGGGCTCCCGGGACTGTGGGAGAAGAAGGAGCAGCAGGAGAACAATCACATGAGAGGAGAGGAGAGCTAAAGGAACAAGGGAGTAGCTGGTGCAGTCTGTCAAAAGCCTTAGGTGACTTAGTTGGAAATTGTCAAAATTTATGGGGTCAACTGAACATAATAAATTATTAAAGGTCCATGCATCAGCAGTCCTGGATCTCAATTGTTTTTTCTACAGTTATCAGAACCAATATGGCTGCCACAATCAAACCACTTGACACTACTGGCACTGGTAGTCATATTATTAGTGCCCGACTGCCCGGGGCCACAGCACCACAGTAATTACAAAGACTTCTTGGGGGTCACTGAGGCCGCTGTCACTTCACTGAACTCCCCCCCCAAGCAGAGACACACTGTGAATGCCGATTAGCGAGGTTTTCGCTCAGTGGTTTACAGCCAAGGAGGTCTTCAGCTTGACATGGCTGACATCAACACATCGGCATCCCGTGCTTTGGATTACGACCACCCTGGAGCTGATATTTGAGGGTCGTGCCCTAGCCCTCACCCCAAGGAATGAGATGCTGTCAGAGTTCCAGAATTTTCTTGTCGTGATAAAGGGACCAATTGCCAGAATTCTGTTCTTCTATGTTAAGAATTGTGGCAAAGCCTTTGAGGGACACGGCTACCTTTAGCGACACCTATGCACACCTCCATCAAACTATCAAATCCAACACATTCATCCACTTATGCTGGTGATGTCGTAATCATTTATGGGAGGTATTTACCGAAGAAACACAAGCAATCTGAAGCTCATTCTCTAACTCCCTCGCCGAAGAGCCCGTTCCACCATCACACTGGCAATATATCAGGACAAATGTGATCCTGATAGCAAGAGACAATACATCCTACTTAAAACTGGCATGTCCTATTACTGTGTAAACTAGGTACACAAAACCGGCTAAAATATGCAGAGGGACCGGAGGTGGTGAAAGTTGAAATCGAGAACACCCGGTGAACTTTTGACAGATGGCTCCCGACCGTCGCATTTAAAATGCCACAGAAACAACGTCCCAAGGATCAAGCGCAAATCGACCGTGGCGAGGTTCCAGGGCGCCAAGCCGGACCTTAGGCTGCTGGCTGTGAAAAATCGGCACGCGCCAGGCCTGATTGAAATTGGTAAATGCATCACGGTGCCCAACGGGCCGAGGGAGATTGCGATTTTACGGCGTCGTCACGCATGGCTGGAGGTACAGGCGGTCGAAACAGCACGGGTGACCTGCGGGGGGCGAAGGGAACGTGGGCTCGCTCGCGATGCCTTTGAGCCCGCAGATGATCATTCACTCACACCCGTATGTTTTTATCAAGGACAGCGTGACGATTGGCTGGGGCTCCACTTCAGCACCTGCAGCGGTACTTAGAGATCCGCGAGTTGTAGCTCATTCCCGGGACAGAGGCTCTCAGAATGCAAATCGAGGTCTCCTGCTAATGGGACAGTCTTTAAAGGGATGCTCTTGGGGAAGGGCATTGGGGCCTGGGAATGCTGACAGGCAACCGCACCAACAGGATGGACTTGTTTGGCCCGCATTCCCGGCCGCAATGTCATTTTGAGTGGCTTGTGGTCAAGCATCCCAAGTCAGTGGGAATCTCGGGATCTCACATGCACATCATGTTGGCAAGATGGGATAACATACAGTACAGCTGTGAAAACCAGGATGGAGGAGGGAACAAAACTCTCATATTTACCACCGCACCCTAACAAGGGGTAATCGCATCGGGGGTGGTGTGTGTCTCAGGGGGTTAGGGTGCTGTGTATGTGATCAGAAGGTTGCAGGTTCAAATCCCAAGGCCTGCAGAGGAATTTCACTGTTGGGCACCAAACCAAGGCCCTTAACCCAGGGGGTGTCTGATCCTGCTTTCTCATTGGATAAAAACTATCTGCTAAATGAAAAAAAACACTGTATATTTAAGACCCAGACATATTAACACAACATTGAAGTTGCACCTCTCCTTCCCAATTCTGTGAAAACTATCAATGCATTTGTTTAACTAGCTACGGGGCACGGTTCAGAACATTAGCAATTGGCATTCTGAACCACGACTGGGATTTACAAAGACAAGGCAAGCTAATTTAATCAGGGAGGTGATAGGAGGAGTTTTGGATAAAAACAAATGAGCCTCCAGACCCGGAATGATAGCCGTACCGGGGCGAATGCACTCCTAAAACGTCACATTAAAGACCACAAATGGAAATGCTTACACGTTTCATGGAGAAAGAGACCGTAACCTACACATGTCGTGGGGACCAAAAGCATTCTGGGAAATTGCAGATCGTTCCTCCTTGCTGCTGTGGTTGGACTTATCAAGCCTCTTAAGTTGTGTTTAAGCTTGTCAATGTGTTAATGCACCATACCAAGTCTGAGGACCTGGCAGGAATTATGATCACACAGCAGAAGAATGTCGGGTCTGTTATTATGGGTACAAACTCTTATTTTTGACATTTATTCCACCTTTAGAAGAAATAAAAAATGATATTTGAAGTGATTAAAAAACCCTTGACCTCATAACTCAGGGAAACCACAAATACTGTTGATATTTCAAAAGCTGTGAGCTAAAATGTACAACATAAGGGGCACAGACATGCACCCAAAGGATTCCTCTTCCAGAAGCTGCAGCAACAAGGAACAGCACAGCATGTCACACCGACCGCCTCAAATACTCAATTTACCCACAAAGCTTTGCCACAGGAGGACAGTGATCTGTTGAAACTGGTAGCCTGACTTTTGGAAACCAGCACTTTAAAGTCAAATTAAATTTAAATGACAAACAACAGGGGAAGAAGCCCTTAATTATGTGTACAAGAATGATAAGAATGCAAGTATGAGAACGACAACCTGCATTTGTACATGGATTATTAACAGTTGGCTAAAATACTTTGGCACACAAATTCATTTACTTTTTAAGTCTCTGCATGATTATTTCAGATACTAGACGTTGATTTCACAAGTGAAACCGTTGCCTTGCCATGGTGGGTGAAACAGAGCGATCATCACAAATTTGCTTCATGCCTAAAGACACGGAGAGGAGCCCCAAATTCTCAATGATTCCATTGCTCCGCAGTTTTCAGTGGTGCTCTGGAGTCACCAGAGGCCAAAATTCTCTTCTTTCCCTAAACATTCATCTGATCCAGGCCCATTTATCTCACGACTGTTTCTAATGAAACTGGGCCAAAAGCACAACCGACAGATCGTCAGCAAAAACAAAAAAGCGCAACCACCCTTTCCTCCCTTTCATCAATGCCTTCTACATCATAAAAACCCAATTACTGCCGGAAAACCAGCATAGGGATTGCAATAAGTGTTTCAACCAGTCTATGGATGCAGAAAGCACTAAGAGCTGCAGTACTTCAAAAGACCAGCAGGGGTCAGCAGTTCTTGTTCCCCCTGACAGCACATCTTAAAAGCAAGAAAATATCAAAACAAAGTGATCCTGTGCATGTATGCAGGGTAAGCAGATGGTGTGTGCAGCCCGGACTCACAGCCCAGGCAGCAGAGGCCAGTGTCGGCATCATGTACAGGATGTGATGGCTCAGTCCTGGGGGAACGAAGGTCATTAATGTGTCGACATGTATGTCACGGACACAGCAGCGGTGCCCCGTGGGGAAGTGCTCAGAAGTTGTCGGAACACATGCAGACAGCTTACAGGTGCCTTGCCACACAGAGGAGCGCCGCTGGTGAGGAGGGGCATAGCCTGCTTGTACTAGAAGGCTTCAGGGACAACACAACAGAGTTTGTGGAGCTTGTCAGTTAGGGGGTGGGGGTGTTACATTAGCCGGCTGGCATGAGAGACGGGCTGTCTGCCACTTTCCCTCCGGCAGAAAAACGGCAAACAGACGAGGAGACCTGGCAGTCAGCATCAATGCCCAGAGCCATCGAAAGATGCAGTCCGATTGGATGCCTCCCATCCACGCCGGGGGCCTTTGGGCTCCGATCCCGGCCAACATCTCACTCCCACTGAATGCTAAATTGAAGCACATGGCTAACAGCAGGCGACTAACAGGGATCAGCTGATGGTGAGTAGCTAACGGTGAGCGGCTAACAGGGATCAGCTAATGGCAAGCTGCTAACGGTGAGTGGTTAACAGGGATCAGCTAATGGCAAACTGCTAATAGCAAATGGCTAACAGGGATC
>JAODJW010000084.1:459681-487972 GCA_026777045.1 Hyperopisus bebe
TTTCACATCTGACTCATACATGAGTGGAAAATTAAAATGCAAATGGTGCTATTTCATTTTAATTTAAATTTTTGCAGTATTTTTGTGCACAGACTTTGGAAACTAAATGGCAAAGTGGAGATTGTATTTTCTTTTTATCAATTTCATTTTCATTTTATTTTTTGCAGAAAATACCTCCCATACTTAACGTGCAACAGAGTGAGGATTGAATAAGTGCAGATGGATAGGATGCCTTCTGGCACAGGAAGGCTTCACGTTCACATATATTAAGCAATCAGAAGCAAATAAAATATTCATACTCATCCTCCAGTAATGGGTAATATGCTTCTCCTGCGACGTCTGTCAGCCTCTGCAGACGAGGGGAAATAGGCAGTGATTTAGCAGTTCCGTTTCCAACTCACAAAACGACAAAGCTGTACTAGGGAGTAACTACCACGGCAACTGCAAGAGTAACTACAACCCAAATTCTGGAAAAGTTGGGACATTCTTTAAATTTAAATTAAATGAAAAGACTTTCAAATCACGAACCAATATTTTATTCACAACCGAACATAGATATCACATCATGTTTAAACTGAGAAATTTTACGATTTTATGTACAAAATGACCTCATTTCAAATTTGATATTTGCTACAGGTCTCAAAATAGTTGGGACAGGGGCATGTTTACTATGGTGCAGGTTCCAAAGAAGAGGTGTGATGTGCGAGAATCTAGAGACATTAAAAGATTAGTCTTGCAGCTGCATTCTGGATCAGCTGAAGTGACCTTGTTGCCTTCAGTGAAAGACAAGCCATAAGGGAGTTGCAGTAGTCCAACCTGGAGATGACCAAGGATTGGACGAGTAGCTGAGTAGCGTCTGTCTTGAGTAAGGGAAGAATCCTACTAATGTTGTAGAGAAGGTATCTGCAGGACGTGGACGGGTTGTTAATGTGTGACGAGAATGACAATTCATCATCCAGAATGACACCGAGACTTTTTACTGTTTTTGAGGGGACAATAAGAGAGTTTTTGAAGGAAATGGCAAGGTCAAGAGTTGGTGATGAATTGCCTTTGATGTACCGCAGTTCAGTCTTACGGGGGTTTAGCTTGAGGAGGTGGGATGTCATCCAAGAGGAGATATCAGTCAGGCAGTCAAAGTCAAGTTGAGACCTGATGGTCATGTGAATAAAAATATTGGCTCAGGAGATTTGAAAGTCTTTTAGTTTTCATTTTATTCGAATTTAAAGAACGTCCCAACTTTTCCAGAATTCGGGTTGTACCACGGCAACTGCCAGAATAACTACCATAGTATATACTATGATCTTAATCTTAACAGGCACTATTACAGCATTGAAAAATACAAGATTTTTGTTCTCATATGGTGCTGAGAAGCTGTACTAAAGTAAGCAGTAAGTTATCTTACGTAGGGTGACCCTGTGGGAGGGACGCTTTGCGCTACCTCAGGTTTTACAAACTGCTTTAAAACTGAAAGGCTCCTGTGCTCAGCTAAATAGTTCAGCATTTATGAGCTTTGACTGGTTTGTTTCCTTGATTGAAAGACTCATCCAGCTGTTTCACATTAATATTAATGACCCATGCATGATTATAGGAGACTGACCAATCACGCAGCAAGAACTCTGTACTTACACAAAATCCAGATCCTTTTAATAGAAATGGTAGCTTACAAATCCCTTCTGAGCTCAAAGTGTCCTCCCTGACATGGATTATCTAGTCACCCCATCTTATGAAGGTTGTGTGTCTGTTTTTGTCTGAGTCATGAACAGCTCTGTCTAATAATCCCAGGTTAAATACTCCTACTGCTAAGAGGCCAAGAGGCAATTCTAGGATTCTAGGATTCATGTACCAAGGCCGACCTTATCATTAGCCAATGATTTGTTTTGAATCTGTGAGTGACAGGGGAAGGGGCACTCCTGGGACCAATCAGCTGTCAGCTGGGCCCTATGGTCCTGTGGCCCCGCCATTGTACACGCCCCTGCTAAGAGAGCTAGCAAGAGTGATGAGCTCACAGTTTTGAGCTGGCTCAGGGACAGGGTGACGGTGGTGTCGTCCAGAAGGAAACTGCGGTCCCGTCCTCGGCCGAAGGACTCGCCGTCCTCGAGGATGAAGCTGCGACGAGGGGAAAGGATGTTTTAGTTATGAGAGAGGAGGAAGAGCGAAAGAAAAAAAAATATATGGCTACTTAACCTCAGCTCTAGATCATGTTACTGAGAGACTCACAACCCCCCCCCCCTCGTGTCACCCAAACACATGGCACTATTAAAGAGCAGTAAACGGCCTTTGACCACTACATAATCAAGGACAGGTTTGTGATTTCTGACGCCCCACTGAAAAGTAATTTTACCAGTGTAGTGATCATTTCTGGCCAACAGGGGGCAAACCTCAAAGTTTGTGGGCCCCATGCAGATGCATAGTTTGAGTGGTGCTAAATTCTGCAACAGTATGCAATTCCTCAGAAGGTTTGGAGTCCCAGGACCCCCACAGGAGTCCGCAAGCAGGAGGAGAGCTTACTTAGGCAGCGTGCACACGGGGGGCTTGGACTGGATGATGCCCTTGTTGGTGAGCTCCTTCTCCAGGTCGCCCCCTGCCAGGCACCAGAGGTAATACACCTCATCGATGGACCTCTCCCCCAGGTAGTCTTCCTTGTTATCTAGAGGAACACATCACATGGATTAAGGTTCTGGTCAATTTAAAAGTGATCTTTCATGATTGACAGGTGTCTGACAGCCCCGCAACGATTCACTAAATTAGGCATCTGAGAGGTACCAGAAGGGGGTAGTGTTTGGCTGGGTGGGTTAGGATACTCTGCCTGTGATTTGAAGGTCGCCAGTTCATACCCCAGGGTCAGGGACTGGCTGACTCCACTTTCTAAACTGTATATCACTTTGGATAAAAGTGCCTCTAAATAAATATCAGTTCAACCTCTGACCCCCCTATAACCCTCTAGGCAATAACCTTGGCACAGTTTGCTGATGTCATCGGGCAGCTCCAGATGGGCACAGCGCAGGGAGGAGGAGAAGAGACCGACGGGCTTCCGGAAGGGCGTGTAGTGGATGGAGACCTCCTGGAACACGGGGTCCTTCAGAAGCTTGGCCGGGGTGGGCCTGCAGCGGAGGACGGGGGAGGAGGTTAGCGATTGGTCTGTGGTGTCTCAGCAGGCCGCAGAGCCATGATGTTAATAAGATGTCAAACACGGGTTCAAAAAAAGCATCTCCGCCAGCCTGGCTATCATCCTCATGCTAATCTGACCTTGCTAAGCTTCCTTAGTTACCCCGAGAGTGGTTCATGCATTTCCCCAGGACTGTGCTGTAAGCTCCAAGCCATCACTTAGCTACTCTGAACACAAACGTGATTTTACATTGGCTCAAATGGTCTATCCTACGAAAGCATGCAGAAAAGCCGGTGTGATGCCCCACGATTACCTTCCGGATGGGAGAAACGTCAGACACTTCCTTAGCAATGACAGAACATTTTCAGGCAGCTCCTGTAAGGCAACCCAAGTCGTCTTATTCATGCCTGAAAGTCCTTACAGAACACATTCGGGGTTTAACCCTGAACTCCAAAACACAAAACTTCATAGCCAAAAGACTACATTACATTACACTACACAATACCATACTACAAGACTGCTGACGGAACACTGTGCAAAGTTTTATTGAATTCTAGTCATAAATGAATCTCTCTTCCTTGACCAATTACGAAGTACAGGGTTGTGGAGAAGGCAGAGGCCAACCCCTAGGCAGAACCAGTCAAGCATCTGAACACACCTGCTTTTAACGCATTCATCTCTATTTTAGTTGTGCTATTCGACAGAGTAAAAGGCCTTGAGGCAATGAAGTAATACATTTCAAATATTGCAGCAACCACAAGATGTGTTCAACATCTCAAAATTTTCTCAAATTTTAGACCCTTCGAAATTTCACTTCGATGACAGCATTGCAGACTCTTGGAGTTCTTTCAGCCTGCTTCTAGATGTAGCCACCTGGAATGCTTCTCCAACAGCCCTGAAGGAGTTTCCATAAGTCCTGGGCACAAATTGGGTATCTTGCTCTTACACTTTGATCCAACTCATCCCAGACCTGCTCTGTTGTGTTTAGGTTGGGCGACTGTGGGGGTCAGGTCATCTGTCACAGCACTCCATCTCTTTCCTTGTTACTACATAACCTCCAAGTGTGGTTAAAGTCATCGACTTGTTGAAAAACAAGCAGATTTTCAGTAGGTGTGTCCAGACTTTTGACTGGTACTTTAGATTTGATGGCTTGCATAGATAGATAAATAGACAAACAAGACAGAGTTGATGGATGTGACTATATGGATTATAGGATGAAAGACAAAGGATACAGATACAGAGTCAGACAAAATACTCAATTTAAGGTACAAATGAGAACACAGAATGAATAAACATGGCCGACTGTGAGATATCAATTTAGCTAAACTGCACGTTAGACTGAGGAGAAAGTCACCGACCTTGATGACCTCCAAGCAGCCGTGCTCCTCCGCTACAACCGTGACTATGTCGTCCACGCAGCCTGCGAGTCACAGGTAGGCACGCGTGAGTAAACGCATCACGCAAACCAGCACAGCTCCCACCCACATCGCAGAAAATATACACCCCGCCCCCACCTCATTACCCATAACCCAAAGGGCGTCAGATCAACACAGACCTGCCAACTCCCAAAACTTCTAACTGGAGTCAATTATCCACCACCCCCCGGTTCATGACGGATGAGCCATTACTGCAAGATGATTGACTGCACACTCAGAACAAAGATGGCAGCGAGAAAAGTTTTAATGAAGAGCCGGTAAACCAAGGACAATAACAAAAAAAAAAAAAAAAAACATCTCACATCGCTACTTCCCTCCATTATGCATTCGCTGAAGCATTCTGGAATGCCTCCACGAAAAATAAATTATATTGTACTTTAATTGAGGAAAGAACTCACCCAAAGAAAGGATGAATTTTAATCTCTCGCTTATGTCAAAACTTTGCAAGAGTCGTCTGCCCTGTTCAGAGAGAAAAAAACCACCAGATTTGATAGAGAGTCTAGAGACAGGCTTGAGATACACTTTTACACAACTGGTGACCAGCAGCAGGACACAGGCTAACAGGTTAGGAGTCCTAAAGAAACCGGCAGACTTGCGTAATCACCGTCAGAAACGGTTTGAAAGGAATCTTTCAGGCTTCAGTTATTTGCTCATCCATGCCAACAGCAACTAATACTGAAAGGACAGAATGAACATTCTTTAAGGCTTTCTCAGAAATTTTCTCAGAAATCCTGACAGGTCCTTGATGCAAAGAGGAACACAAGAGCAGATTTCTCACGGCAGTCCTACTTGACTGGTGACGTGCAAGCCGGTGACACCACAACATACCGCACATAACTCGAAGAGCAGGACGCCCAGCGACCACACGTCCACCTTGGGTCCCGAGCGGCGGGGGGGCTCCCTGTGGGAGGGGTCGCTGGGGTGGGACCAGCCCTGGGCGATGACCTCCGGAGCCAAGTAGGAGGGGTACCTGCAAGTCAAGCACAGGGATCAGCCCCTAACACACCATCCCTGTTCCTGCTACAGACCACAAGGGCTTCAAGGGCACAATGGCAGCATTGGTCTGCTGATCCCGGGTTTGGAACCAGCGACCATCTGATCACAGGCACATAGTCACAGCCCATGAGATGTAATACACCTGGAAAATAATTCATTTTTATAATAGCGCCTTTCACAACAGCTGCTTTACATAATTAAGACAGAATATTACAAAAACAGGGAAAAGCAAAGAGAGACAACAGAGGAGAGGAAAAACTCCCAAGTAAGGAGAAAAAAAAAAACCCTGGGGGGTCCAAGGTCAACTGGCTGAGCACCCCCCCCCCCCCCAGGCATGCTAACATTATAGAAAAAGAAAGAGTGGGCTATCTTGCCAAAAGTAAGGTGTAAACTTAAAGGTCAATGACTCAAATCTCCATGCCAGCCTGTATAGGGTGGCAGACTGAAGGCTGCACCCATAAATAACCAGATAAGGACACGTCCCTCTGGGCGATGCATAGGCTCAGCCTCTACATCCTCATGCACATTTATTACGCATAAAAGGATACAAGGCGAGGGGCCTGAAACCTTACTACACCACGAGCCTCTTCACTCTACAATATGTCCGAGCTCATGCAAACGCAGTAACCACTAGATGACCTGATACACTACAACTGAGAAAACAGGGGCGGCCAAACCAAGCAACTAGGGGTTAAGGGCCTTGCTCAGTGGCCCAACGACAAAATCACTCTGACGACCCTGGGACTTGAACTAGCAACCTTCTGATCGCAGGCACTGCATCCTAACCCGCTGAGCCACACACTGTTAAAACCCCAATCCGCTGCTCTAAACCCCATCCCGAAGCCTGGGGGGGGGGGGGGGGGGGGGCTCAGGATTAGGAAATGATTAAGGTCGTTTATTGCTTGAAATACGGATGGATTTCCTAATATCCAAGCAACAGATGTTTAGTAAGACAACAAGAAAGACATATTTCATATTTCCTGTTTGTGATTCATGCTGAGAGGTATCCCTTTCATATCCCTCATTGTGAAATATTGATGTAACTTTAAGGCAAAGAGGAAGAGAAAATTACTCTGTAATCCATTATACTCATCCCGTCTTTGCCAAACATTTTCTAAGCTGCCAGTGAAATGCAGGCTTTTCACAGAATTGTCAGTGCTTTATATTGGTCTAGCTGGATGGCATCTCCTTCAGGGTCCTCCAATGGGCTTCAAGGTGGGAGGAGACAAACGACCTCTTACCCAATAGGGAAGTCCACATCCGCCCCATGATCAGTCATGTGATACAGACCAAACTTGGCCAGTTTGACATTGCCCTAGGGAGAGACAGAGGCAGGTAGAGGAACACAGTACACTAATAAATGTCTCCGATAATGGACTGCAGCCTGCCCACACCCCCCCATTCCTCCCACAAAGTAAAAGCTCATCTTCCTGCCTTACCTTACAGTCCAGGAGCACGTTGTGAGGTCCAAGAGCTCTGTGCACAAGCCCATCTTTGTTCAAAAAGTGCAGACCCTCCAGGACTTCATAGGCAATCTGCAGTACTTTCTCTGGGCTACGAAGGTCAGAGGTCAAAGGGAAAAGGTCAGAGCAGCTATACTCCACTTATAACTTAACCATCTAAAGATAAGTTTAGATCCCGGAAAACTAACTGCTGTTGTACCCTCAAATCAGGTAGGTGATCCAAGGGTAAAAAAATACAAAGCAATTTAATGTAATGTTATGAGCCATCTATTTTTACGTATCATACAGCTGCAGGCTTGTGCTTAATACTGCATATTTAGGCAACCAGACCCATCCTAATAAACTTGACTAAAACATCAGAAGCTAACAATTTCCCTTCTCATAAACCGTGCCGGTGCTTGAACAGAGCCACGCTCAAAAGGTGCCATTTAGAAATCATTCAGACATAACGTCTACTAAATACAGAAATATAACACAGCTGGAAAATGATTCTCTTCTACCACCAGATGGCAAGAAGAGTACGATGCATCTGTGTTCTCCAACACCTCTGGAGAACTGAATACAGTGATTCGTAGGCACATTACAATGCACACCTAATTCCTGGGTGCTAAAAGGTGACCAGCTTCAAGACTGTGGTTGCCATGGATACAGTACATACCTGTCTACTTACTCTTTCTATACGAGTTGCTCCTTCAATCGGGAGAAATGGATAAATCCAACACATAAAGGGGAATTCTATATGCTACTGTAGCCCTAATAGTTTATTCTGCCTTCATACATAATATGTGCATTTTATATTTCTGTTCTCCAGAAGCACTTTGCCTTGATTCTTTACTTTTTGCAATTCATAGGAAGACTAGGAGACCCTATTTTATATTAATAATACATTTTTTAAGATTGTTTTAACAAACAATTTTCAGAACCAAGCAACTGAGACTGACAAGCTAAAAATCTGACAATGTCCTTTACTCATGCAGGAAGTGGTTAATGAACAAAATGAGCTGTCGTATTTTCTTGACAAGTTTTTTTTTTTCCATACCTTACTGATTTACCCTGCTTCTGGAAATCTTCCAGGCTGCTCTCATAGTGTTCAGCCACAACAATCAGCCTCTCTAGAAGGAAAAAGGACAACAAGACAAGTGCATATCCCTGAACTTCACCCACAACCCCTCAAAGAAAAAAACAAAAAAAAAAGATACACTGAAAAATACGGATGGTTAATAAATACTACGACCAGAAAATTGACCAAAAACAGGAAACCATAAAAAGATCTGGGAAAAGCAATCCACATTTAAAAAAAAAACCTTGAAATGACTCTGCTTGTCACAATAAAATGTGTGTAAGTCTGCCCTGGATAAACCTTGAATTCAAAAGAAATGGCCGGTTTCTCTCTTGTAAACAATGGCTCATGTTCATATTAAGATTGCTCCTGGGGAAAGTTGAAGCCTCATTACTCAGAAAACACCACATCAGCCTCACACATCAAAGGGCACACAACCCTCAACTTGTGTACTTCATGTCAAAGATGGTAAAATATCCCATAAATTTGTACATAGGAGCTGAACACAGGAAAAACTCAGACAGCAGAGATATAGTTACACCTGTCCAACATTTCATGATTTGTCTAAGTTCAATAGTGGTTTGAGGCTCAGTGAGGTCACTGTGCCTAAGATCGGAAGTTCATCGGTTCAAATCCCAGGGTCAACAGAGTGATGTCATTGTTGAGCCCCTGATTAAGGCCCTTAACCCCCAATTGCTGGGGGGACTGTCTGACCCTGCATTCTCACGCTCCACCATCTTCCCCGAAACTGATGGCACACCGAGGACTGACCATACCGTGCTTTCCTCGGGAAATGTCGACGTACTGACAAAGCCGGGGGTGCGTTATGGTCTTCAGGATCTGGAAGCGGCCGAGGATCTTGATGGAGTTGGGGGTGAGGGGCAGGCCATTGCTCCCACAGACGTCATGCGGGAGGGCAGAGGCAAAGAAGGTGAAGGCCCCCAGCTGGGCATCCTTCAGGGGAAGCATGATGACAGCACAGTCCTGCAAAGTCGACACTATCACTTTCAACAAGTGCATGCAGTCTAATGCAAATTTGAAAAATCACTTTAAATACCTATAGCATTTAATTTATTTTCTATAAAAGGTTTGTGACTTCGTCTGGTTTAACTATACATTGGAAGCATGTTTAACGGAAACATATTTACATAAAATACAAACGAACGAAAATTCCAGGAATACAATATAAGTGTATGCCACTGTTTTACTCCCGGATGACTTTATAACAATAGTCTAAATTACGTCCAGGACCAACTATATTTTTATTATAATACGCTTCCACTAAGCCGATGGAATGCCATTCAAATGTGGCTTATATTGCATGTAATAACGGGCAGTGCACACATGACAACAAAAAGAAACTAAAAAAGATAACACTTCATAGACCGCTTAATGTAATTCCAATTACCTTTACAAAAACCCTTTCGTCATTAGCGGGATATCTTAACTGATTTATTTACTCATCCATGACTTCGTTACAGCCTGTAACTGTGTTTAGTTTTCGCTTCCTCCTACAAAAGCTGCTACGCATGCGCTGAAACGAATCTTTACGTCATCTTCCTGCGTCGGTTACCCCGTCTCTGTTGGAATGAGAAGTATTTTTAAATCACCAATAACACGCCCAGTTATTATTAGACGTATTTCAGGAGTGTTTGTAACAACCACAAGTTTTTAAATATCTGACGAAACAGTTATTTATAACTATAGCTGATGCAATTTGTGACAGTCTTACATTATCTTCGAGATACTTGAAATTATAATGCGAAATGAAATGCTTTATTCTAAATATTAAGAAATCACAGCCAGCGTCAAACAAAAATTGTATATAATAAATCATTATACGGTTGTTTGAACTAACTAGTCTAGTTCAAAGTTCTAGCTCTGAATTTGAGACGACCCTTTATTTGCCTTAATTTTAATTTAGTGTTCAAGCTGTTCCTGACGTTTCCGTAACACTCAAAATTTACGCTTCTTTTTGTAATGTATTAATGTAGTTAATTATTTATTTTTATTTGTTAGGATGGATGAACGTAATTTAATAATTGTTATGAAATTAAACAGTTAATTCAGGCAGAACACGGGCAGCCCTGTCAAACACCCCTGTAGTCTTTCTTTGCTGGGTTCCGTGAAGCGTGTGTGTGCCGGTGCAGTTTAATGTAAGTAATACGCGAAACAAAATGTATTAATGTCAGCCTTCATAAGCAGACTAAATTACTCCTTGTTTGTATTGGTTATCCTTTTAGTTTTCACTTCTGTCACGGTATGTGTTTTTGAAGTTAAAGGTTTATTCTTTTCTGGAACTTGTTGTGGTATCACCATGCGGAATTTATTGGACAAACCTTTAACTCCATGCAATGGACATTATTTAAGAAAAATGTCCATAAAGCCAGATCACAGGCCATGTAAGCAAAAGCAGTGGTGCATTCATCCCGAAGTATTTCGGGTTGATCTTAAAAGCGACAGTTGCCTAAATAGTTAGTGAAAAATAGGTTTTTATGTTAGCCCATTTTAGAGATATATTAAGTCACGTTTTTGATTCGCTCGGTTTGACACCAATTCCTTCCAGAAAATTTACCCCGCTGCATAAAATTTTCTAGATGGGGATATTTTTTTTTACTTGGGATGGAATTGTCCTTATTGAATAATAGCCATTTTTATACCAAACTGATGGCGAAATTAATAAAGATAAACGGAGTTAGTGTGTTATTGGGGTGAAGGGGTGCTGCTAAACGTATTTGAAAAGTGAACGTTCAGTGGTTTTTGTCCGTGGGGACTGCATTCATCCCTGCGTCTATATTTAAGGAAATATGTTACCTGCATATCTAATCTATATCAGTCAAAACTGAAACAGGTAAATGGTTCCGTCTGTCCTTAAACTGAAGGCTAAGAACTGGAGTGCTCTAGTTTTTTATTATTATTATTACAGGAACTCCCTTCTCCAGATTTCTATTGGAGAAAAAATCTTTTGAGCTGCGGCGAACTGAATAAAAATATGGACCTGAACCACTTTATCAGTTTTTAGTCTAAATCTTTGGGGGTGGCTGTTGTGGTACCGTCGAGAGTAACCAATGCAAACTGCAGCAGTAAAAATACCCTCTGGCATTGAAACAGTACGTTTGCTAAAAAATACGGGAATAAAGATGGCAAGTCAGAATCATCTAGAGCGGGGGTAGCCAGTTTTATCTGCATAGGGCCAGTGTGTATGCAGGTTTTTGGGGTAACCTTTGGGCCAGCTGTTCAAATACAGGTGTGAGGACTCTTCAGCCAATCAGTCCTCTAATTACTTATCTTCTTCTTGTTCTGGTTTCTGCTTATTCTTGGTTGACCATCTTGGTGCCAGTTGACACCAGAATTCCCACATATTATTTTCTGTTGAGACGTTTTTAATTAGCAGCATTCTTTAATAAAAGCAAAAGAATCGTTTGCTGTAATAGCCGCCATACACATCCAAAAGTGATTATTTATAGGCCAGAATATTGCGTGTTATTAAAGGGGATGTACGACTTTCAACAGCTGCTGTCTCCCATCTTCTCTGTTAGTCTCTGCTTAGGACAAATATGATTATTACTAAATATTTATTGGCAAAAAGGCTGACCGTAACATGTGAAGCAAGACTGAGAGTGTTATGCTGGATATATTGAGCATTTTTTTTTAATTTACAAACACTCTGCTTGCACCATTTTTAAAAGCTACAATAAGTACTGAAATCTCTAAAGGACCTGCTGTTTAATTGCTTTTATTGGCCACACTTATAACAAGTGGAAGCAGCGTACCCTCTCGTCCTGTTATTTTTCTCCCCAGGGGGGAGTTTCTGGGCCATGATGGGCTCATGTAAACAGCTGTGTGCGGTCAGGACGTTTCAGGGCAACGTTAAACGGTGGTGGCTGTGGGAGGAGCCCCGCTGCTGGGGTCCTGCCCCTTTTCCAGGGGCCGCTGTCGGGGACGTGCATCTACTGCAGGCCCGTCGAAGAGGCTCCGGCGTTTTGGGAACAAGGGAAGGCTTTGATGGTCGATATTATCAGCTCCAGCTTTCGTATGTTTCCAATTTCCCCATGTGAACTTTGGACTTTTTTCATCCTGTGCCAGTCTTCCTCCTCCGGCACCATGTGAGGGCCGTTCCCCCTGCCGTTTCTTCCCCTCCCCAGAATAAGCATCCCCTACCACCCAGGCTTAGTCCACTCCTGACCTATAGTAACTGGTGAGCAGCTGGTTGCCGGGGCGATGTTGCCCTCGGAAACGGGCGCCGGCAGAGGTGACTTGGTCCTCAGTACACGTGCGTTTTAATGTTCAGCCTGTTATTAATTCTTTTAACGATTATTTTTCTGTTTTGCTTCAGTTCTCAATTTTCACGTGCCGTTCTTGATAGCGTGAACCAGCTTGGCTTTTTCTGTACCTTTACCACATTTTTAAACAGCAGTACTAAAACTCCATTGATGTCAGCCTCAGCTTCAAGTTAAAAGGAGAATGTCTGCAGGCCAGTTCGAAGACATATACAGTATGTCAAATATTCAGTGCAGGGTTGCCAACTCTCACGCGTCCGGCGTGACACTCGCACTTTCAGACTCCTGCTCACGCAAGAAATGTTACAGCAAATCTATATTATTCCATTATAAACCTAGAATTAGCTACATCAAAAGCATTGGGGCAGTTTTCAAACCCTACAGACTATTTACACGGTAATAAAACTGTTACATACATGTAAATGTGTATGCAGACTTTCTCAAATTGAAAATCTCACTCTCTCTCCCTGGGAATGTATTCCTTAAGTGGAACTTTTAAATAGAGGGATTGTGAATATCCGTTACAGGTTGCTAACTAATCGTTTCACTGCCATTTAATAAGCTACCTAGTATGTCATTCAAGAACCTGAACCTTGGAGAGATTTTGAGCAGGTGAGACAGGAGGTGGAGCACGTTTGATGCCATCGCTCTGTGTGCATTAGGTTCCTGGCCCGCTCCTTCATCAGGATGTCAGGCCACACCCCATCCCTATCCAGACTGGAACAGAGGGCTGCCGAGGCTGACCAGATCATCGAGTACCTCAAACAGCAGGTCCAGCTGCTCAAAGACAAAGCTGGTGAGATGCCATCATCTGGAAAACACAGGGTTTAGTAGAACCTGGACAGGAAGAGAGACCATGTGCTTTGTGGTGTTAGTAATACCCCGAGAGCTTTTTAGTTTAATAACTATATTCCGGTTTGTTTTGGTTGCATATTTTTCAGGAAAAAAAGGAAAAGTGGGTCTAATGTGACCTGACATTATATGGAGAAAACGATTGTGACACACCTCTTATTCTGGTGTTTCATTCAGACCAATTGCCACAGGTGTATAAAATCAAGCACATAATTATGCAGTCAGGTTTACAAACATCTGTGAAAGAATGGATTGCGAGCTCAGTGAATTGAAGACCTCAGTGAATTCAAGTTTGGTACTGTCATAGGATGCCACCTTTGTGATAAGCCAGCTTGTGAAATTTCTTCCCTGTTAGATATTCCATGTTCAACTATAAGTGGAATTATTGCAATTGGAAGTGTTTAGAAACAACAAAAACTCTGCCACGAAGTGTCAGACCAGGTAAACTAACAAAGCGGGGTCACAGAGTCCTGAGGTATATAGTGCGTAAAAGTCGCCAACGCGCTGTTGACTCAATAACTGCAGAGTTCCAAACTTTCTCTGGCATTGACACCAGCACAAAAACTGTGCGCCAAGCTCTTCATGGAATGGGCTTCCATGGCCGAGCAGATGCATGCAAGCCTCACATCGCCAAGCTTCGGATGGAGTGACGTAATGTGTTCTGGAGTGACGAATCACGCTTCTCTGTCTTGCAGTCTAATGGATGAGTCTGGGTTTGGTAGATGCCAGGAGAACATTATCTGTCTTACTGCATCGTGCCAACTGTAAAGTTTGGTGGAGGAGGGATAATGGTATGGGGTTGCTTTTCGGGGGTTGAGCTAGGCCAATGAACTTACCAAGCTTACCAATATGTTTTGGACAATTCTATGCTTCCAACTTTGTGGGACCAGGTCAGGGAAGGCCCTTTTCTGTTTCAGTATGACTTTGCCCCAATGCACAAAGCAAGGTCCGTAAAGACATGGCTGGGTGAGTTTGGTGTGGAAGAACTTGACTGATCCTCACAGAGCCCTGACCTCAACCCCATCAAACACCCTTGGGATGAACTAGAATGGAGATTGTGAGCCAGGCCTTCATGTCCAACATCAGTGTCTGATCACCTCACAAATGCTCTTCTGGATGAACGGCAAAGTCTTGTGGAAAGCCTTCCCAGAAGAATGGGGGCTGTTATAGCTGCAAATGGGGGGACCAACACCATACTGATGCTTATGGATGTCATGAACATTCCTGTAGGTGTCATGGCCAGATGCCCCAATACTGTTGTCCATTTAGTGTAGGTAACCTAGGATGCTCACTAGCTGTTCTTCCAAAGCATACTTGTGAGGGGATGTTTTGAGCAGCGGAGGGAGCTGGTGATGCAGTTTGGCGCTTGTGGCCACGCGAGTGGGAGGACGCTGAAGGGAGCTGGTTACTCTCAGTCTCACAGGCCACCCAGCGGGAGGAGAAGAAGCTTCTGGTGGAGAATGCGAGGCTGAAGGAGGAGATCGAGCAGCTTAAGAGGCAGCTTCTGGAGAAGGAGAAGCAGAGAGGAGGTAGGCCCCGCATCCCTTTGCTGATATGATGAGCTCCCTCCCCCCCCCCCCCAGAAGCGGGCCAGGGCCTATACAGCCTAGGAGGCTAGGATAACCTATACGCTAATCCGCCCTTGGCTCCACCTGACCTACCTATCAGGTGAACCCATCCTCTGATCAGTTGCCAGGTATCTAGCGGAGGTGGAAAGTTCACGTTCAGAAAGTACAAGTCCAGGCCACGATTTTGTTTTAACCAATCAGTTGAGTATAAAGGCACATTCAGAGAGTGCTCAACTGTTTGGTTGAAACAAAATCATGGTCCAGATTTTGACTTTCTGGACCTGTACTTTCCACCTAATTAGCAGGCATGTGACACAGGAGCGTTTCCAACCATACGCTCAAAGGCAGTGACTCTTCACTGCTGGGTTTTTTTTTTTTTGCTTTTATCGCTGGCTGTTTGCGTGGCACCGGAGAGGGTTTAATGACACTACAGAGTGGGGTAACTAACACAGACAGGTTTCTGGAGGCTGAAACCGGTGCAGGCCGGATGAGGATGGGTCCGCTACAGAAATCCGAGCACCACCGTTAAACGTGGGGCGTTATCCCACGCTGGCTCTAATTTTTATCGGTTTGAAGTTCCCATAAAGACGGGGTGTGATTTTCTCATCTGGATGTTTATTGGTTTCTGTCAGCGAACGGCAGCCATGAAAGAACCTGTGTATGTTCAGGTGACATTTCTGTTTATCGCCTGACCCTTCAGTGCTGGATGTAGCCGTGCCCATGGAAAGCACCCCCGCCCCATGTGCCCCGTCGGCCCCCACCAAGTCCCCTGCCCCCGCCGCTCCCAAGGCTTCTGCCGACCCCCAGAAGGACACCACCCCCAAAGACTCAGAGGGCAAGAAGAAGAAGGCAGAAAAAGCAGGTAGCACTGCATGGCCCATACACCAGCAGGGGGCCGCCGTCAGCTCTCCCCAGGACTCTGGCTTGAGGACTCTGTCCGAATATTTGGGCCCCACTCTCATTTTTTGAAGGGGCTCCCATGAAAAATAAAAGCACTGCTTCAGCGCCATTTCAGATTAAATTAAATGGGTTTCCGTTTTATTCAGCTGAATAAATAACAGTATTCAGACTGCTTAGGGACATCAAATCCAACTCCCAGCTGGCATGCCGCCTCAATTAAGTCATTCCTCAGTTTTTATTTTATTTTATTTTAAACCCCGTCCCCATGACGTTTTGGCTTTTAAGTCACATGAACAAGGTGCAGGCAAGTAATATCTGGATTGTGTCTCCAATAGTCATCCCAGACAGATTTGATTGGCTCTCCGTTGATCATGTGACTGGCTCTCCATTGATCAGCATGGAGTGTTGTGACACGTCAACACCTTTTGTCAGTTTCCTCTTGTCGGCAGCTCCTGTCACCCAAAGCCTTAAGCCTGCTGTTAAATGCGTGGATCTGGCTGTCCATCTTATCTTTTTTTCTTTGTTTAATTCTTTATAAAGGCGTTACCATGGCAGTACTTTCTGTTCTAGTTTAAAATTGAATTTGCCAGGCTGATCAAAAGTCATCCGAGATTAATTCCTACGTGACCTATTAGAAAATGAATCTGCTTTTTTTCAGTGCTTTTAATAAAAAACATCCTTTGAACGACTAAATCAAAAGCGGCACAGATGCTAAACACATAAATCAGGCTTGGAATATATATATATATATAAAAACAAAAAATACTGATTTGAACTGTTGTACAATAGTCATCTGATCTGCCAAAGTCAGTGCAGGAATGCAGTGACTTGTGCAGTGACTAAGTTTCCCTGATTGCTGGAGCGCGCAAGGGGAACAGATGTAATCACAATTAATGTGCCCATTTCCGGCGCAGGAGAGAAGAAGGAGAAGAAGCAGGCGACGGCGGAACCGGAGACCCCTGTGGACGTCTCTCGCTTGGACCTGCGCGTGGGCCGCATCATCGATGCCCAAAAGCACCCGGACGCTGACGCACTGTACGTGGAGCAGGTGGACGTGGGCGAGGCTGCACCGCGGACTGTGGTCAGCGGGCTAGTGAAGCATGTGCCCCTGGAGCAGGTACTGCACCTGTGATGTCACAGCTGGGTGGGCGGGGCTGAGAGCTGCATTTCATTGTTGATCTTTACATCTGTGGCCATTGTGTTTTCAGACCAAAATTTATATCGTTCTAGCCCTGTTTCTGGCTGCCACAAGTGTGTGTGTGTGTGTGTGTGTGTGTGTGTGTGTGTGTGTGTGTGTACGTACGTATGTTTTTAAAAGCAGCTAATTAGGTGTCCATGGCCACAATTACTTTAAAAAGCAAAAATCTGATGGTTCATAGAGGATAAAATTAGACGGAGGGGCAAATACCAAAAAGCATTTGATGATCAAAGACGGAAAACAACTTTTAACTAACAACAGGGAAACCCGCCGCCTGTGTGGACTAAGGTAACAGCCCAGACAGCGGCCTGCTGTGTACTAGCACAGAGGGTTATAGCCCATGTTAACATGTAACACTGCAGCAACATCATTGTATATAACTCCCCCGACCTGCAGGTGGCGACCTGCCAAGCTGGTTCTTCTTCTCCTGAGTTGCATGGCACACTGATTCTCCTTCCCACAGGAGGCCCCCCCGCTCTGCATTCACCCTGCTGTCTACATGCTCACAGGCTGCCTCCTTCCTCCATCTCTGTGCCTCTAGTTTCTTTTCATGTCTTTAAAGAATTTGGAAAAAACCTCAGAACACAAAGGACCCCCCCACCCCCATTCATTTAACGGGCAAACAACTGCGATATTTCAGCGTAGAACAATAAACCTTAAAATATAGTATTTCATTTTGAGACTGCACAGGAACAGAACTTTGACAATAAGGAAACTGTTCTCCCCTCTCTACATTATTGTGCCCCCCCCCCCCCGGAAACAGTTCTCCCCTCTCTACAGTACTGTGCCCCCCACCCCGTAGACATGCTGGTCCCATAGACACTTTTTTTTTTTTTTGAAACTTATGGTTTTCTATTAATTCTCCCCCAGTACTTGGAGGGTGTGAAAAACAGGCTTGATTGCGACATTCCTTCCTCCCGCTGCAGGACATGTATTAGTCTTTGATTAGTGGAAACTCTTATTGTGGGACTCCTCAGCCGTTGCCATCTCATCCACATGTTTACAGATGCGTTTTTTTTTCCCCTTTCCTCTTGAGCGGGGGAGAATTGCTTTTGTGTGTGCGGGTTTACAGCCCAGAATTCTAAGCGGCGCTCTTGATCACTCTATAAAGATGCTAGCGGCGCTGTTTCCGATAAAGACCGGCGTCACTGAAACAATGTCGATTCCAAATTAAGCTCCAAATGCCAAAGCTGTGTTGTGAGGATGGGTGTTAACCAGCAGGTCAGTGTATCAGGTCATGTGGGGGGGGGGGGATCCTTATCTTCCTGTCCAGGGTGTCCCCTGCTCCATGCCTTGTGATTCCTGAGTAGAATGGGTAGATGTGTGATTAGTTTGGTTAAGAAACCTGTGATGAAGCCACTGGTCTTCTTTTGTTGTCTTTCGGTGAAGATGCAAAACCGCATGGCGGTCCTACTTTGCAACCTGAAGCCGGCCAAGATGAGAGGCGTTGTTTCGCAAGCCATGGTGATGTGCGCCAGTTCGCCGGACAAAGTGGAGATCCTGGACCCGCCCCCTGGCGCGTTGCCGGGAGACCGCATCACCTTCCAGGGTTTCCCCGGTAACACACGCCCCTGTCGCCATCGCCTGAATGTGTTAAAACTGAGATGAGTAGAACGTGCCTGAAGTTCTCCCCATGCGATGAAACGGAGCTTAACTTATCCCCCAGGGTGCAATTTTTTTTTGTTGTCCGACAGCAGTACAGAAATAAATCCCAGCACAATAATTCCGCTACTCCAAAGGAATGAATGAATAAATAACAATGAAAAAAACTAATAACTTAAGTTTTTCTCAAGTCTTTTTTTAATTACTGAAGGAATAAATTCTTCCTTGAAAGCCCCAGCTGGTTCATGTTTTCTCACCTATTTTTTTTACGTGCTTGTTTTTATTTGTTCTTCACACATCAGTGTGGCTAAATTTCTGGTTCAGGATGCTTAAGTCTGAACCAGTCGCTGACAAAGCAGTTAAGTGCAGTTTTAAAGCGAATGTGACTGATTACATAGCCACCGTCCGGAGGGTCAAACTCCTCCAAAAAACAGCACGCGGCTTTTGGCCTGAGCTACTACTTTTATTATTATTGTTATTATTATGGCTGCAGCTAGACTCATGTTTTGGCTGAACGGCTTGCTCCTTAAACGTCCTGTGGCGGTGACTTCTGAGGGCAGGAACATTTGTGGCGATGGCCACTGTCTCGTGACCCATGGATCTATTATCACTCTCATCAGCCTGTTCAGAGTAACCCCGACCTTCCAAACTGACACCTTTACCTCCTCAGTGGGTTTTACTTGCACAAAAATGTTCTGCGGGCAGAAGGAAAAATGATTGGTTCAGAGAGATATCCAATCAGATTGTAGAGGAGGCAGGACCAGCCAATCAGGTGTATTGGTCCCGCCTCCTACAATCTAATTGGTTGAGAGACAACAAATCATTTTTTTCTTCTGCCATCTGTACATTTTGGGTACGTAAAACTCCCTTGAGCTTTTTTTTCAAGCTCTTCAGTCTGAATTTCTAGTAAGCAGTCAGACCACCAGTCTTTTAAAATGGTCACCAAATGCACGGTTACCTTATTTACTTTTTTGAAAGCCGGTTTCGACTGGATAATGATTAAACCAATAGAGAGGTGTAGGTGCATGATAAATCATCCTTACCTCCTCCTGCACACACTGTACACTTTTGGAATTGTCTGAAATTTTCAGAAGTGCTTGATCGTATGTATCTGAATAGCATTACAGCTCTGTTTTCCTGAAGCTTTTGAAGGAGCAGTCCTGTTAGGTCTTCTCTATTTCAGCTTGAAAGCTGTTGTGGGGGTGGCATCATGTTAATTGACATCCACCAGTTGTTTAGCTGGTGATGTAATCTGCAAACATCTGGAGGTCTGACCTGGTTCTCCTGCCTTCGTAGGGGAGCCTGACAAGGAGCTGAACCCCAAGAAGAAGGTGTGGGAGCAGGTGCAGCCAGACCTGCAGACGGACAGCCAATGCGTGGCCACCTACAAGGGCGCCGCCTTCGAGGTCTCTGGCAAAGGCGTCTGTCGGGCCCAGACCATGACCAACAGCGGGATCAAGTAGGACGAACCCGGAAAACAGACACGGAAGGTGGCGTCTTGCACATTGATGGTGCTGATGAATAATAAAGTTCTTGTTAAAGTCAAACTGCATCAGACGTAGTCTTTGTTGTTCTCCATCAGAGGTTGAACCTATTGATTTTGTGAAGAACATTGTTACATCCGCAGATCCTTCCATCATCTCACCGCTTATTTCTCTCAGGGTCACAGGGATGGGGCGGGGACCTGGAGACCAAGCCAGACACACAGGTCACCTCATCGCAAATGCTAATTTTACATATTATTGGTTAACTGATGCTTTTATTTACTCCCTTCTCTGTGTTTTAAATCTTGGGTTGGCACCCTATTTTAAGCCGATATTGTTCTGGAACTGGATACAATATTATATCTATTTCACATGGACCGGATGACCTCATAATGAGGTCTACACGTTTCCTGCTCTGTGAGTATGAGAATGAATACACTTCCATACTCCCAATGTGCTGGCCGCAGATATCACGGTAGCCTGGGCAGGATAATCTCCCGCTTTGTGGTCGTGAACCTTCACAATGATGGAGGCAGAGCCCGTGGTACCGTGTGCTCTCATTGCCTCGAGACGCACACACCTGGCGTCTCCCAACCAATCACGTCACGGCTGGTGACCTTCTTGGCTGATTGACGTGCTTGAAACGCTGCATTGCGTGTGTTAAAGGCGTCGGGCAAAGCGGACACTACTGCTGAGGTCAACATCTGCAGTCTTGCAAGAGAGGTGTGGATTTATGATCACTTTTGGAAGTCCTCTCTGCCAGCCCCACTATTCCAGAAGAACAAGGCCGCAGAGACATTTAGGTTCTCAACTAGATGTTTAATAATCCCTTTTGAAAATATTGTTCTATCACGGTGGTTTAGTGATTTATATTTGTCCTCTATTCAAAACACATGTGATGATTCCAAGCTGGCTTATTTTCAGTCCTGTTTTCTATTTATCTTTTACTCTGGTGCCCTGGTTCCTAGTTTTTACTCCTGTTTCCCCCCAGCAACATTTGGAAAATATGCTTCCATGGCAGAGGAACGCCTCGCACGCTGTCACTCCATCCGGCCTCCAGATCCTGGACCAGGCCGAAGCTCGGCTGTCCTTGACTGTGGCACTCGGAGGTGTGTGTGGCTGAGACAGACTGTGACATGAAACAGGACACGCGATCGCCTTCTGGTTTAGATGTTTGAAAGGATGGGAGCGACACGGCATAAAGGAAACAGCGCGACGGGGCCGTACGGCGGTCGCCACGGCAACGAGGACGACCACGCAAATCCATGCGTCTCGCTTGAACTTTCGCTGGAACCCAAGGTGTTCAGTGGCCTCCTGAACACTCGCTCTGTTTTTCCTTCGCCGTTAATGGGAACGTTAGTCGGGGGTCTGGTCCCGGCGGGAAACCAAGGGACGCAAAAGGAGCCGTCTGGAAAGCCTGAATCGAGGGAGGATTCCAGCTCAATCTGAAGAGATTTTCCCCTCTTTCGTGTTCAAACAGCGGGCTGCGCAGATGCCAGACGGAGTTATAGTCTGGGAAGGTTTTCTTTGGAAGTCTGGAGCATAATTTGCACCTCAGAGAGCTCTGAAAACCCTGCAGCTGGAAGTTCAGCCGTAGGCTTTCAGAACCTGATCTCCTGGGCTGTTTTTTTCCACTGACAAACCTGGCACTGCCCCCCCCCCCCATCCCCTGGCATTTTGGGATAGAGAAAAACCAGAAGCCATACCTTTGATGTCAGTCACTTATATTAATGTTGGACAGGCTTTTGTTATGGGTGAAATGTTGCCGCTTACAAACCCATCTATAGTCAGCTTGCTCATGAAATATTATTCACTTTGGAGAAAAAAAATAAAATGTTACGGTTCATTTATCTGAAAACTGCTCCATTAAACCAAGTGAGTGTTTTGTATTTGAGAATTTTATTGTATTATAAATAATCTGCACGGAAATATCAGAAAACTCAAGTTCAGAATTGCAGTGCAGAGTAAGGTTATCATATAAACAGAGAAATTCCCACTGACAAAAAAACAAGCTTTTTCATTGGACAGTCTGGGTCCTTCAGTTTGGGTCTCTGAAAGCACTACCAATAAAGTTTACGTGGTTTAAATTTTTTTTTTTTTTCATGACTCAGAGTGCTGTAAATTTGTTCTCTCCAGACCACCCATGGAATAAAGAACGCATTGAGATGAGATGTCTTTCCCATTTGGGATGTAGAGTGACTATGCATCACCAGCTGAAAGGACTCTGCAGGGTGACTGACACACAACGTCACTACCCTGGCCACATTAAAACATCCGCATCAAGGCACGGCACACCTGCGGGGGCGATTGGGGGGCTTTTCTGATGCTCTGCTGAAGACTGAACAAGGAAGAACATTTGAGGAAACTCCTCCATCTGCTTCTTACTGTCGACTCTTAATTCTATTAAATAGTAACCAATTCCTTGATCCTGATGGATGGATTGATTGATTGATTGATTGATTGATTTCCCACTGGGTTCTCTGCTAAATTGCAGTTACCAAATTGCATGTAGGGGTATGGCACTCCATCCTGGGTCATTCCCTGGCCCGCCCCAGAGGCTTCTGGGATAGACTCTGGAACCTTGAGAACCAGCATAGGACAAGCGGGTCTGGAAAACAACCGACAAATGACCTGCCAAGTAAAGTTTAGTGGATTTTTATTCATTTGTTTTAATGCGTGCAAAATGTCATTGAAGGGAAGACAAATACATTTCATCCTGACTACAGTTACTAACTGTATGATCATAACCAACCATCTATTCAGAAACCTGAACCATACGGTGAGCTCTTCTGTTCTATAAATGTAAGAATGATATGGGAATGTTCGAGAAGCCCGGGGCGGATTAGCGCATAGGCCCTGCGCACCGGAAAAACAGTGAGTTAAATCAGCAACACCTGAGTGTCCGTGCTGATGTCAGTCTAGGGTCGCCTAATAGCTTAATATGTCCCTGGGGACTGCTGTAAGAACGTTCTGGAAGCAGATTAAAGAGCATTTATTCTGAGTTACATTAGTTCATGCCTCTCCAAAGTGCAATTTATCTCATCGAAATGTTTATTTATTTGTTTATGTTCATTTGCGGAAAAACATTCGCCCCATAACGGCATGATAGCCTTTTAAAACATTAGCTTTCAAGAAATTCAAAACAGTTCCTAGAAAACGTCTTTAACTGACACAATTATTGCCGCTTTTCATGATAACTTAGACAAATGATACTTCTGTTTAATTAGGGTCAGCTCATGCGGTCCTGGTTAACAGACAGAATGGTCCCTGGCAGAGAGTATACGTGTTGCGCAGAACAATAACGGGAGTTCAGCTATAACTTAACTAGAAAACTACTCTATAGAGAATTCCAGGAAAACAGTGTCGTATTAAACCTCATATATGCTGAACACGAAGCCCCAGCACACAGCTTTAATTCAATGTCACACTAAAATGTTATTTGTTATAGCACATTTTAGTACGTTGCCGCAAAAAGACAAAATACATTTTCCAGATCCCAACTCCAAAAAGGGAGAGTGTATTCTTTTGGAAAACTATGGAACAGAAAACAAACAATACAACATAGAAATGGCGTGATTGTGTTAAAACCAGGCATTTGCTAATCGGAGTGCTGACAGACTATGTGCAGGATGCGGGAAGGCATCTTTGGACCGTCCCGTCGTATCGCTTGTGACCCCCGCAGACTAGGCTGGGACACTAAAAGCAAAGTTACTTTAAAGTCATTATTTTCACCGTGATTTTAGCTGATCGTGTGGGTTAAGGGGGACCTGTTTTTTTGGTAGGCGTAATGGGAATCACAGCGCCGCTCTTATAGCGTCCAGGGTGCGCATCATCCAGCGGCTGCCCGAGTTCGGTTCTCGGTACGGCCGCCTCTGTGATGTGGATTTGGCACAAACGCCGTCCAGCAGGCTCCGCCACCACGTCGACATGAATCCATCTGTACGTCCATTCCTGCATGAAATCCGTAATGACAGACCAAACAATTCGTAAAAAAAGCAGAGGTACAGAAAACAAAGACTTCTTTTTACACAGCACCGCTAACAACTGAATATTTTCTTTAATTAATTTTTTTTCTACAGAGATTACTTTTGGCTAAACAGTCTCTGGTACTGGTTATATCGGTGCTTTTCTTTCCCCAAGGAGTCTGCGATCTAGAAAGTTCCAAGTGATGTCTTGCATGGAAACCCCTGAATCCAAAGTTATGAGATTGAAGAACAAAAGCTTTAAGTTTTAAGTAGAACATTCCACCCAAAGGTCATGGACTGGGAGAAGCACTGCGGGGGCTGATGCATTAGGTTTTAGATGAAACTTTGCTGCTCTTGTGATCTCCCTGATTTCCCTCCATGTTGCAATTACAACAAGAATCACCTGAAACGCAGCCAAGGTCGCCATGATCTATACCTGTTTTTCCCTTCATTGAGATGCGGACGGCGTTCATTCTCCCGGTTGGATTTCGTCGGCTTTTTTCGTGACGGTGCGAGCACCCTAATGGTGACCACATGAGGGCAGAACGTGACCGCGAAGAGCTCCCACGTGGGGTCCTCTCTACCCCCGATCGGACGCGGCCCGTGTTTCTGTCGCGTTTCAAGTTACGAAGAAGTCCTATACCAAAGAGAGTACGATCATCTTGAAGAAATTAAGAACAGCTGGACAAGCAAACAAATAACGAAAATTAGCACTAGTGGCTCAAGGATTGATAATATAGCCTATTCCCCTTAGATCTGTCCTTCATTACTGACACTAACATTTTCTAAAATTATATATTATTATAGGCCTACATAATATTCTTAAAACATTGTATTATTGTGTAATGACATATATCATTCTGCAGATTTTGCTTCGTGTGTACAAGCATGATGTATGGAGATTTTTATGAATACCCATAACAAAAATGTGAATAATTATAATTCTGTTGGTAGGAATTTGCTTTTTGTTGTTTTCGTGGAATCAGCGTAATTGAATAAATGTGCTCTCCAGTCACAGCACGACCTGCCACGTTTTAATTGATAGTGTAGTGCATTTAAGATCGACTGTGAAAAAGATTATCAAAAAACCTATGGGAATCGTAACAGGAATAAGGATGTGGTTACAATGACTAATTACCGGATCATTTTCTTGTCTGCAAGTTAGAAGAAAGAAAGGAAGGAAGGAAAAAATATTCTCCTGTAAATTGAGTTCACCCCTCGACTCTCTCCGGTGGCTAATAGCTAAATGCTGGTTTGCTCCATTGGACTTGCCTGTTGCAGCTGCTACGCTATACCGTCACACCCTATTTTTAGAGTTTCTTGATGGAGGATAAAAGAGCTTTGGTGTCAAACATTTTATACATCCATCTTGCAATGCTTATCTTACGCAATGTTTTACATCATAATAATATGCATATTTAAGAATGTGCATGGTTGACCGCAGTGAACAATTATTTGCTGTGATATTAAATATTAGGCCTACATGTTTTCCTTAAACCTCCTTTCCACCATTTCATCCCACATGTTGACCCGAACACGATGATTAATTAACTACCTGAATCTCATGAAGGAGTTTACCAACTTTACGACCCAGTGATGTGGTCCAGTCACGGATAATTGCGGGTGTTCATAGCTTGCAACGCTTTCATTTTAATGAAGCCTGTATGAATATTTTAATGATGCGGAATTTCGAGATTGCACGCAAAATACATTTTGTCAAAAAAAAAAAAACGATCAAATGGTAGCTGAGCCGGAATCTTAGGAGCTGCATCATCTGTGCTGAAAACCTGGCTTGTATGGAGCAATTTGCCCTCTTTTATCCTCCAGCTGTTAGTTACTTAGAGACATGCATCAAAATTCGCATCCCTAAGCTACGATAAGGCGGAGCTTCTTTGGACATACCCACTTGTGCTCGAATTCCCACGAGCAGTTCTTTGTTTGTCTTTGGCCCCACTATAACCCCCTAAGGATAATTTTGAGGTGAAGGACAGTCTTATACAAGCAACCTGTCCTCTGCTGGAGAAATTCAAGGCGTGTTCAGAACACAACTGCATGCATTGTTATACAGATTAAGGCTAATAGGCATTTATCGTTTGTTTTGTGTTACCAATATACAATAGTCCCGGAGAGTCAGGCCACGCTCTAATAATATGCTTGTTCTTGGCTAGATGCATTTCAGGGATTGGTTAAAAACATCAGGATTTTATTTACGGGGATATAAAATACAGGATTTAATTTATGGGCCATGTGTTCTTTTTCAGCCAAGGAGGATGTACCTATTAACATATAACTCGATTTGACCCCGTTTAGACTGACCAAGGCCTGATCGGTCAATAAGACCTTTCTGTTTATTTTGTGAATAAATTTGTTTCTGAAAACAGTACATTTAGCTGCAAGTAAAACGAAAACACTGTACTACATAGCCCAAACTGTCATGACACAGCAAATTCAGATTGAAATAAATGTTTTGTTCAGCTTGCTTGTTATATTAAATGCTACATGATAGTGTCCTGTGACCATTTCTGGGAAATATGTAGGATCTCCCTGCGTTGATTTCCATCATGTTTTACACCCAGGTGGGCTCAGTCGAAATGAGGCTCTGATTTAATTATCCTGTCTGTTTCATCCCGTTCCAGTGTAGAGTTTCAGGTCTGGTGGTCTTGTTCTGCATTTTTACGCATATGTGGGTTTGAATGATATAATTAGCAAAGAGAGAACTATTTTCCTTATGCCTGTGGAACATCAAATATGGACGTCATCTTCTTCTTCCTCTTGGTCTCTTTTTAAGGCGATGATTTCAATTAGGTAGGCAAAACTGGCAAACCTCGCTCAAACGGGGTAGGTCGTTTCCCACAATGCCAATGAATCCCAGACTCCTTTCGGTGCAGACTATGGAAAACAGAGCTTCTGCAGATGACTTTGCTCCTCATTCCATAGTAAAAAGAAATAAAAAAAGGAAGACAGTCTGAACCGCAGGA
Source organism: Hyperopisus bebe (assembly GCA_026777045.1). Classification (NCBI taxonomy): domain Eukaryota; kingdom Metazoa; phylum Chordata; class Actinopteri; order Osteoglossiformes; family Mormyridae; genus Hyperopisus; species Hyperopisus bebe. The sequence goes on from JAODJW010000084.1 coordinate 486,570, forward strand.
TGTAAATACACCTGAATGATTTTTGAGTGAACTCAGTGTGTTTTTCCGGTCTTCTGGTAATAAAACCAGTCAGTCGAGAAGAAAAAGTGAAGGGGATGGGGGACAGACAGCAAATGTGGAAAAACCTTGCTGGCTCCTAGCCTGTTCCAAAGAGAAAAGATGAGTTTTTTAATGCCCAAGGCAACAGCAGCCGATAGCAAGGGTGTCTACATTTGGTGCTTTTTTATAGTCTCAGTGGCATAAACATGACGTAGTGTGTGGCTCAGTGGATTACAGGGCGCTGTGCCTGTGATCAGAAGGTTGTTGGATCAAATCCCAGGGTCAGCAAAGTGATGTCACCAGTGCCCCCCTAACTGCTCTGACCTTGCTTCTAATTGCATGTCACTTTGGATGAAAGAGTGTGGTAAATAATGAAATGAACATTTCTCATTTTGCCATGGGAAGAGCGACGGGTAATTAAGACGATCAGGCCTTGCCTTCAAATTGTTGCTGGCGAAGAGCAACTGTGCCACTGAGGGATTCGAAGACTGATGTTAATGTCAAAAAAGCAGCAGGAGGAAAATGGGCAGGCTCTCAAGCTCAGTTCATTTCCAGTAATAGTATTGCCAAAATTCCCCAGGACACCCAGTTGAAAGGCGATTGTAGATCATTATATTTCAGCAGTTTGGTTCAGGCCCACCCGAGTTCCTGCTTAGTGACAAACATTATTAAAATAACCAGTTTATTGAAGCCAAAAAAAGTTCCACAGAGACCGCAGGCCTGGCCTGGGGTGAAAAATATAGATGGGGGGGGGGAGCCTCAGACGCACTGATGCCACATGGAAGCATCGTCTCAATTAGCACAACACGCGCTACTTGGTTTCTACCTCCAGCTGTGACCCATGAGATAATCTACAAATCAATCACGGGCTGCTGCTTCTCAAACCAGGGCCAGACAAAAGATTTGCGTTGAACGGCACATACGGCAACTGTGTAAATGAGCGATTGTATCCTATCCTATCATCGCAAAAGTAAAAGGGGGTGGGGTTGTTGGGGCAGGTAACAGACGCCCCACATGCTCTCCTTTGTCCAAATTGCGATGACAACAAAACGCAAAACATTTCCTTTTTATTTGTCCAAATTTTATCTTGATCAGATGCAGTTTCTCGACTGCATGCCCCATTTGCGATCGTGAACTTATTTCATCTTGGGCCCACTCGCTTTTCCGCTTCTGTTTACAACCTGCCTGTTTTCCCTCCTCGGGGGGGGGGGGCTTCTGCGTTTCCCGGGATGCATCGCCGGTGCTGTTTGAGCTCAGGCTGGAGTCGGGAGAGTCAGACGGTCGCGTCCGGATGTCTTGAGCTGTCCAAAGTGCTGAACAGAGCGATGCGACAAACACTGCAATACCCTGACTCAAACCCCCAC
>JAODJW010000084.1:506408-526934 GCA_026777045.1 Hyperopisus bebe
ACACATGGAGGCGGGACTTGGTGCCTGAGGTGTCGTCTGTCCACACCTTGCAGGCGAGGCCCTTGGCGCAGTCGCAGCGCTGGAAGAGTTCGAGGCCGTGGGAGCCCTTCCTGCGCTGGCGTGTGCACACCTCGCCCTGCCGCAGCACCGGCTTGCACATCTTAGTCCAGAAGTGGCGGGCGCAGCAGTTACCCTCCATGCAGTCCGAGGAGCGCAGGCAGGGGTCGCCCTCGTGACCTAATGACGAGGGGAGGGGCAAAAATTAACACTGTGTCCTTCTGCCTAATGAAATGTCTGAAAACAAATCGTATGATCGCTCTTAACTGGGTGCTAACGGAAACCTGGAGATCAGTGTTAAATGGGTGCTAAGGGAAGCCCAGTGGTCGCTATTAACTAGATGCTAACAAAAGCCTGGTGATCACCGTTAATGGTAGCTAAAGAAAGCCCATTGATCACTGTTAACTAAATGCTAATAGAAGCCTGGTGATCACTGTTAATTAGATGCTAATGGAAGCCCATTGATCACTGTTAACTAGATGCTAATCATTGACTGGATGCTAACAGAAGCCTCATGGTATCTAGCTCACCTTTGACAACGGCAGGCTTTATCTGGTTCTTTTTCCAGCCGTGCTCCTTAGACGCAAGCTTTTTGTGCTCCTTCAGCTTTGGGACACGTGGTGACACAAGTCGGTCTGAGATGGGAACACAAATATCTGCAGGGAGAAAGCAGATTTCCTGCTGAACGGGGATGTAACAGCAGATTCATCGCTGAGGGGATCTCCGTGGACTTAGACTGCAGGAGGAGATTACTATATGCATTAACCGTACAACTGACCCTTCCACATTGTACGGGTTAGAGGCACAGGCCCCCCGCCACCTGGAAAACCATGTAAAAATTTTTAGTCCCCTTGGAGAGTGAAGAATTTCTAATTTTAGAAGAGTTTAAAGCACTAAAACAGCAAAAAGATATGAGAAACAATGAAAAATCATTGATATGAAAAATCATTGTGCAGTTCTATTCTGTTCTATTCTATATCATGTGAGGCTGTCATAAACAAGCTTGGAGTCCTTCAAACCAGAACTGTACATATTTCTGATTATTTATGAGTTACCAAACTTTATGTGCATCGTGTGTGACTTTCAGAAAACTCCCCAAAAATTCCCATTCAGTTTCTTATGCTGACCCCATGATAATACGGTCGACCATATTATCAACAGTTCATAATTTTCTTCGCACTCTCTTCGCACCCTCTGTGCCACATCCACACTGTGATTTTAAGAATCCGCTGAGGCAGCATTTACGTAAACTGGACTGGAGAGCTTTTTATCCAAGACAGGATGGACAGACTTACTGTTGCTGCAGTAGTTGCCAGGGCAACACATGGCGTCTCGATTGCAAGGCTTCTTCCGCCGCCTGCATTTGAGACAGTGGGGGGCGCCGTGCTGCGGGCAGTGACAGTAGGTCCCCTCGCTGCACTGCTTATCACTTGTGCAGGGATACATCTGTAAAGGGAGAGGCCCACATTGTCAAGAAGAACATAGAAACGCATGCTACACAACATTCCACGTGCATCATCCATATTTCTGCATTTTAATTCCATAACTGAATTATTTGTTTTGTATAATTAAACAGCATTGCAAAAACTAGTTTACACTTATTCAGTAATTACAGCAAAAAAAAAATCACAGGACCAGTATTTTATAATCTACAGTCAAACCATTTCAGTCTCTGTTGAAGGCTGTACGTTTGGAAGGTAGGGCCTTCAAGCCCCCCCTGCCCCTTAGACATACACAAGGTGCTCCCACAATATTGTGAGAGATTTTTCCATACGACCCAAACCCAAATTCGCATCATTGTCTCTGAATTAATTAAGCAATTTAGCTATTAGGGTTGATTTTGTAATTTGCCGTTTACTTGCATGGAAATAATGTCTCAGGTGTAGAAAACGTATGGATAGATGGATGGATGGATGGAGTTACATTTCTTTTTTGCCAAGTAGACATCACTAGGTATTTTTCATTTTTCATTTTCGTTTAATATTTTTATGTGTGGGTAGGATAAAATGGTTTCTTTTTTTCCGACCGTATTTTCATTGGATATCCGACTGATGTATCAAAATATACAAGAGCCAGTGTGATAACGACTCACGGCAGTTCTCGGGACACGTTCGGTAGTCGTCGACGTGAACAGGACACAGTAAACAGTGCCAGTAAACAGCGCGGTCACAACAAACAACCGAACGCTGACATTTTCCACAACAAGTGCACAGAAGACATGTTCCAGGATCCGCGGTATTCACATTGAATACGGTCTGTCGTTATGTTTCGTTTATTTACATGTGGCATCCATTTGACTGCGGTTTTGAACGCTGCGGAATAAAAAGAAAATATAAAGCTGATATATAAAACAAAAAATGCGGCCAAATCGTGACATTATAGTGAATCCTTTGCAGCGTGACGCGCACTGTAAGGACACCATCACAGGGGACTGATCACATCATTTTATTGTGTCTCTGTTGTTTTTTTAAGAACTTTTTTATTAAATATCTACAGTGAGTGACAGTACGACTGTACTACCCGTTTATCTGACAGCTTGATGAGCAGGTACTGAATTTACTCAGTTTTCCAATGGCATCGATCAGTATGCAGTGTCATCACTCAGTTGAAAAGAATATATGCACAAAACAAGTGTACGTTCAGGCCATATTCTAATTTAAAGAGGAATTCAAGGGAAAGTGACTTCAGACAAAAGCAATTCGTGCGCTACACATCCTGAAGATAAAGACCTTCCGCTTAATGTCCCTGTCTGACACCGGCCACCTCGGTTCCGGTTGGTTTTGGAGGCACGTGGAGCGCTCCCGATCCCGGTGTGTTAAACCCCGCTCCGTGTCATGTATTCCCGATTATAATCTGGGGGTTTAAAGACAGCTAAAAAGGGTTTTCCTAAATCCCCAGTGCCAACGAGATAAGAAACAGCCCGTTACGAAACGCCGCGTCTGTTAAACACCAGTTTTAATCTGCTTTGCCAGAAAACAACACTAAAAAATTCTCCTTATGGGAAAACTAAATTTGCTCGATTCGGTTATAGATTCTTACTACAGTAAACATGACTAACGGCGCAATAAATTATAACATTGTGCTTTAATTTCCCTTAATTTCCATGCATGTTCCTCTGTTGAACTATCCAACATAACATCTCCCTTCCATGTGGCAAACATTCGGGGCCAATATTCTCATTCAAGAGACCACACTAAAGAATTTAAAGGAAAGTTTTTTTTTTCCTGCTGCGACTAGTCCCTAAATCAGGGGTCTCAAACTCCAGTCCTGGGGGGCCGGAGTCCTGTGTAGCTTAGTTCTTTTCCCCTTCTACCACAAATGACTCAGCTCAAGAGCTGTGTGGTAATTAGCACAAGGAGTTGAATCAGGTGTGTTAAACAAGACTAAACCAAAAACTGTATAAGGCTCTGGCCCCCCAGGACTGGAGTCTGAGACCCCTGCCATAAATGATCTGATATAAGTGTTTGATCGAAGCAGTATGAAGGGACTATCCTTGCCATTGTCGTTTAATGCAATCCGAGGTAATTCTAACGCCAGACTTGGGTGACGTGTTTGTAAGACGACATCACCAGCCTGGCGTGCCGCAGACTGCTTGCCGCTACAGGTCCTCAGAAACTTCAAACGTAGGATAACCAAGTTGCTTCAGGTTTGTCCAGATTCACACGGCATGAAATTGTGTTCTGAAATCCATCAATCAAACGCAGATGAAATGATATTTAACCGAAATTCAAACTACGCAATGGTACATTCTGTTCTTTTGACGTTTCTGTGGGAAAATGGTACTGTGTATTATATTTCTATGTATACGTATCACCGTTTTTCACATTTGTTCTTTGCAGCTACGTATAGCGACATCTCTTAAAATTAACCTCAACTGACGGAATAGCCGGTTGTACCTTTGACCCAGATTTGGTGACATAGCGGTTAAGGTCACAGTCCTTTGCAGAGGGCTCCTCTACTAAAGTGCGTTACCTAGTCTCAAGCGCACAGAGCGCAGCACCGCTCCAAACTGGCCTCTTTGATAAAAGCATCTTCTACGCAGCTGTGTGGTAAATAAACGGCACAAACAATTAGACGGGACCCGACAGAATCACCAGCACTGCACTTCCAGCGATTTACTGAAGAAACAGCAGTTTGTAATGTCACCACAATAAGCTTGTACCAAAAAAAATACTAAATGCACAACACATGTTCAAAAAAATACCTCCGCAGGAATCTGTTCGCCTCAACCAACAACAAAATATGTTATTCAATATCCATGTTCTTGGGGGGGGGATATAAACGGAGTTAGCTTGCAGGTCTTTACATCTTGTCTGAGGGGAACTCTGTACCCCCAGTTTGAAAGGCTGTAAAAAAGCCACCTAGTGACACGTTGGACAGTAAAACAAAGGCTTCCAAACCGTCGATCTGTGGCTTAAACAGATATATTAAGGTTTCCATGGCAATGTGGGACCTTGAAGCTACAGGACAGAAACGAATGCTCACATTAACAACAAAGAAGATATCCATCCATCTTCCGACCGATTACTCAGTACTGGGACAGGCTGGGGGCTGAGGTGGGATTGGAACCTATGTTTCGCAACAGAGGCCATCAGGTGCGGTTAAATCCTAGATGGGGATTCAGTTCATCCATAATATATGTCCCAAAATCCAGCACTTCAGATCATGTTTATGATAATGGTCTAGACTCATCCACAATGCATGACATGATGCAGGAAAATAATAAAAGTATACAACATATTGAAAAAAAATCTATTTATAACAAGAATACAAAATAATAAAAAAATACAAATAAATAAACACTGCTTACTCTTGTACTTGGACATTCATTGCAGGCTCAGCCAGGTTACTCTTACGCCTACTCGACAGCTTGAAAGCAGTATGTTTGTAATGAGCCATTTTCCTCACGTGTACGTTGCCTTGGACAAAAGTTTCGGTAGTAATATAGTATATATAAGAACATTAGTAGTATATATAAAATGTAAATGTAAATAGCGAGATTACAAGCGAGCTTCTTGTTAAGGTATCTTCGCAGGTCTTGACTTACACGCAAAATTTACTGAAGGCTAAGTCAACATAACGAAAAACACAATACCCTGAGGATATGGCTTTTCAAATTCTTAGGCGGCTACTAGAACGGTAGTTTGTGAGCATATAACATTTCATTATCTCACAAAGACGCAGACAAAGGGAAAGAAAAGCCCACAGCTCCCCCAGAATGCGATGCGATGACTATCAGCGGATCCTAAACTGCAGCCCGGGCTTGATTTCATCGCGGGGCTCGAGTCTCGGCAGCGTTACAGGCTCATCTTTGTAACCCGATGACACACAAGCACGCCACAGACGATAATCACCGCTTATCTCGCTTTGTTTTTAAACGCCAGATTCATGGCTTGTGAGGACGGCGGCCTTGTGTTTGGATGCGTTTCATTGAGCCTAGAGATCCTAAGTAGGTTTTTTTTCCCTCCTCCTCTATGCCGCCTTCCAATCCTGCGTCCCTTATTTTCCCAAGGAAATATTCTCCGCCGTAAAGCCGCACTTTTCCCCTCGGGGACGTTGGCTCTGTGTCTCATGCTGGCTAGACGATAAAGCGCAGAGACAGAGAGGCATGTGGGAAAGCCTTTTTCTGTCTGGTGCTGGTCCCATTTTACACATCGCTCATGCGGAGCTGAAGGCGAATTTGCGGCTGGGAGGCAATTTCAAGGATGTACTTGTTTGTTTTGAACCAGCCGGAGTCAAGTTCACATCTTAAGGCCTTTATTAAGACGGGAAATGTGCTTGGTAAACAGTGCTTAGATGTTTTCTCTTGTAGTTCACTCTGATAGGCAGGTGAGAGCTGATATGGCCTACAGAAGATCTTGAGAAACACTTAAGAAAGGCAAAATTTCAAAAAGAAATAAAAAACAATTTGTATTCACGATTGCACATTTTACAAGAGAAGGAATGCTGGTAAAATATTTGAAAGCTTGATAATTGTAAAATAATCAGCAGGATGAATACGATCATTTTGGAAATTCCGGAACATGCCAAATAAATCCGGTCCCTTCCGGATTACATGTAATGAAGGAAGCTGTCAGAGAACTGGAACAAACATCACTTAGAGAAGCCTCAACACACATCCCTGCAACTTTCACGATCACTTCTGCAGTAAAAGGTCACAGAGAACCTAGAGGTTCTCCCAGTAAACAAGGGACAGAGGGCAGGAGACTTTCTGTACAGAAAGTTCCTTAATCAGATCAGGACAGAGCATTGTCCCTTGAAGGTCACCATTGCCCCATGATGCCAGGGCTCTTCCTGTTATTTTAAGAAGAAGTTGGTCCTCACTCTTCTCACTAGCATCTGGGACTCCTGGAGCTAAGTAGAGTCAAACAGGCCTGTTTTTAATATGCCGGAAGTTTCATTCTTGATGGGTTCAGTTAAATGAAATTAATTCTGGCAATGCACAGCCAGCGCAACGCACACGCCATGAATTACATGCAGTACACTACCCACAATGCCCTGGGGCATGGGCATTCCTCTGCAGTCATTCAGAACTGTGAGCCGTTCTCTCAGTGCTCCAAGGTACTTTGGTCACAAAGACTCCCTTTAAGAAAGACTTGGACAATGTTTAGGTCAGAGTCTGGAGGAAATGGCTATGAGACACCGTGGTCCAAGAAGGACTGCAGATATGGTTAGAGATCACGTGCGAGTCGGTGCGACAGCTTCACACTATGAGCGACCTCATTGCTCTCAGCTGCTCATATAGGAAGAGGGGAGCCATGTGAAGAACGGAAAACAAAAGGTCCTCAGACCGCCACATTTTTCCTTCCCACCCAAGACAGAGCCACATCCCCCAACATCTGAGTTGCTGGCCACCGCCCAACATTTATTAGGCGGCAGGAAGAGTCAAATAAATAAATAAATGCATAACACAAGTGCTTCCAGTGCTAACCTTGCCTTCCACGGGGGGGGGGGGGGCTTTTCGGCCTCCCTAATTTGCCAGAATTGAGCAGGGGCCAGCTTGAGAAGCTTATGGAGTATGCTAAACTCACATCCCTTGGCGCTGGAGAGCGACAGGCTTGGGGGACACGCATTTCATCAGCCGTCTGACGAGTTGTAAAAGACGCAAAGCATTGTGGGTGGGGGTCAGTGGATGCCCCGTGAGGGAAAACGCTGGAACGTAAGTAAGAGTGCCTCAGTTGGATAAAGGAAAATAGCCAACTGGGCCTTGATGGTGTGGGCGGTGGTACTAAGCCCTGCTACTTTATGGACCCAGAAGGATTTCTTCTGAGATGTGCAGGGCTATTAATCATTAATGTTAACGCTATGACAGCCACCTAATAAATCATAATAATCCCCTCAGCAGTCACACAGTCATTGCCAAATTGGGGCTTAAGACACTTAAAACAAATTCCTGTCCCCTTGTTCTCAAAGCTAAGCTTATCTTCTAGCTATATATTTGACAGAATAATAAATTACAGGATTAACGAAGGGGTGCATGTGTTCGTTTAGCATATGTACCCAGTGTGAAATTGTATCTAATGAGTCGACAGAATGTTAACAAACAGACAGTGAGGATAGCTCGTCAGCTTAATGGTGTCTGTCAAAAGGATCGTGGGGTTCTACCAACTGAAGGTAGAACAAATGGGATGGAGCTTCTCAATCTGGTGCTGGAGATGAAGACCGAAGGGTCCCATTTGGCCGAGTGCTAATAAGGAACAGGGAATGATCGTTTGAAGGATCAAAGTGTAAGGTTGGTGTATTGGATTTACGCGACCTGTCTGGAGAGGCAGGGAAGCAGGTACTTTAAGGGTCATGCTTTTTGCAAGCCGACAAGTCCATTCCTTTCAAATCAAATTATAGCGGGGCCAAGTACTGGATCCTCACAGCGAGGGGGAAGACGAGCGATTCTGACCCAATACAGGGAGAACCACCTCAAACGTCACAGAGAGCGAAGATGCTGGTTTGGCGGTATGGCAGCGTGGAGGTCCTCAGACGTGGCTCTGCAGCCTGGGCTCCCAAACCCCTTTGGTTTGTTCGCGTGGCATGACGCACGCCTTTGTTTGAACGCGGTCCTGGCGGGGCGGCGTCCTGCTGGAGAGGCTCCAGCTCAAATACGCAGCAACACCCCCTCGTAAAGGGACCCTCTGCGTCGATCCCTCTGAGAAGCAGAAACAACAAAGGTACAAAGGAAAGGCGGCTGATCTCCTGTGTAAGAGCCCCACAATAAACTTGTCAGATTTTTTATAGTTTGTGCTATAAAGTTTAGGTATAAAATAGATTTATGTGAAGCTAATCTATTGAAATGTATGGTTCTATTAAAAATACTGACAAACTACATTGTTTTTTTTTTCTTGATGCCTCCAGTCATTCTGCTTACTTAACTAACTTTTTCAAACTCCCCAGACATCTGCCCAAGAAAAAGTCTTCAAATCTACCCTTGCGTAACTACCCAGCACACTAGCTGTCAGATGCTGTTCAGTCGAGCAACATCTATTGACCAGTTAAAAACTCCAGTACAACCAGTGCAGCCTAGTACTGAAACTGAAAGTCTTTTATATCTCTCTGAATTATTTCACCAATTTGCTCCTGATAAACTTATTTTGACCGTTTTCACTTCCACAGCTAGAATGAAATTCTGATGTTCCACGCGGATCACATTGCAAATTATTCGTGTACCTCTTAACACGTAAGACATTTGAAATTGAAGAGGTTCGTTTGACATTTAACACTTTCAAAGTTATAGCACGGTAAAAACTTTACCGTGATGAGCAGGTAAGTGAAACGATGGCAAAAATCCCATTCCATTATTGTCAGAAGATATGCAGTTAAACTACGTGCGCGAGAAAGGCATTCCCGGGATCGCACTGCCATTTACAGCTGCTGTTCCTTACAGTTAATAACGTTTCACTTTTAACAGTCAGCCAGCACACATGGATGAGTGTTTGTCACAGTGGAGAAATTTCCGGAGAATTAATGACGGAGAATTACAGACGAACGTGTGGGGAGGAATTTGAATGAGAGATGACTCATATCTCTTTATACAGAGCCCTTCATAAAGAGCGCCAGGACATGAACAGAAACAGACAGGAATCGCAGGGTTAATATTGTACAGCAATAAAGGCGATAGACGAAAGAACAGCCTAAAGGACTCATATAGGCAAAAAACGCTGGGAATCTAAGCCAACTGGCTGTTTATATTAACTGATTTTTGGAGGCATTACATAATATAGGTTAGTTTGATGCACGTGTATTTGCACAGGACTTATAAGACCACATTACACGCGAAAACCTCCCGGCAGTGACCTGAATTACAAAGATCTAGAAACACACAATTATCTTACTTCCTGCATAATCAAAACATCCGATACGGAGATGTGAAAATTGAAGGGTTTTTTTCCACTTGGAGCGCACAGGCATGAATTTATATTAGCTATTCACAGCTGGCAAACTTCCGGTGGGTTGCCGATGGTTTTCTTCAAAGTTTTTGGCATCTGCTGCAGGAGGTGTAAGTTACACGAGTAGATGTCGCAGAGAATGAGAATTGCAAAAGATTAAATCATTAATAACATTAATTACAATGTGCTTCATATCAGCACAGCTCGCTCCTTCTTGATTAAACGGTACTCCAGAAGATAAGTTAATATCATACTGTCGGATACTCTGGGAAGGATACTTGCACTGTAGTCTCCCTGCAGAAAATAGGCCTGTTGGCGTTTTAGGTAATTTTGGGTAATTGGTGACTGATTTCATTTGGCTGCTTGTTCTCTTTTCGAACCTCAGATTAGTAACAAGGTCGATATTCATTCTGTCATCCGCCCATTAAAAGAGTCAGTTGCACTCCCAAAATAGACTACACAGACCGTTATTTCAGAGTCCGCAATCTACCAAACCATACCTCTGAAGTAATATCAGGTAATACATATATATAGCCCAGATTCTGTCGTTTTTTGTCTGTTCGATAGTTAGTCGACAATAGCAGTCGTTTCTACCTTTCAGTCTTAACGCAGTTGAATTTAATAACTCCAGGGTACGTCTGGACTCGCTTAAAGACACCCAGACAGGTATTCACCGTGTTTACTCTCTGAACTTTCTGCACATGTTAATGAGATGCTGTTCAGGCGCACACGACCAAAATTGCGGCGTCAAGGTCTGAATTTAACGAGGGGGTCCTTCCCCATAATTTCGCCATAATTAATACCACGTGAGGGGGACTTTTTATGACAGTAGGCTAATATGCGGTCCTATTCTGTATGTTTCGGAAACACTTTTTGAAACCGCACGGTTTCAAATTGTAGAAGGCTAGTGTTACATTCACTGTAAATCTGTCACTACGAGCCGAGTGCCGAAATCTGTGAACCCCGGCCAAAAGTTTTCATCTGGCCACACAACTTTAATGTTTCAAGGAAGCCCATGAATAAAACAGGTCCCACTGGGATCTACAAGTCTAAATGCCATCATTATTTGTTAAGAGACACGCATCCAAGAGGTATAAAGTAAAATCGGGTTTTTAAAGTACCGCGGTTAAAATTTCAGTCCCTGTAACTCGCATTGCAAAACTGTCAGTTTCAAACAATAAAAAGGGAGTAGATTTCACTGAAAGAAAAGATAAAGTAATATTGTACTCGGGGGGAAATGTAGATTAAAACATAATATAAACGTTGGTTTTGGAAGAAGACTGCTCAAGGGCAGGTTTTTTGTCATCGTTAATCGTTAATCCATCATTTTAATCTTAAAATGAAGTTCTAACACACAGTATTGCACAAAGTGTTAATATTTTAGTATTGCTAAATACATTGATGATTAGCATATTTCACTCACAGTGGGATTGTCAGTAACGACCTATTAATAAGTATGACCGCAAACAGTACTCGTATTGATCTCTGGATGTACCGTGTTCTGTTTCAGGCTAGTCCGCTACCGCCGGTCCTGTTCAGACCTGCAAAGTGATATCAGCCAGTAAGCCGTTAGGTAGGTAGAATTCGCTTTACCTGAGACGATTTCTGTCCTTTCTTAATAACTCCGGATCCGGAACAATTTATGGGAGTCGTCGGGGATTCTCCTGACAAAGGCGACCGGATGGAGTTCACCTTGGATCCGGCGTGTGATTTCTGTGAGCTTGCGATTCTCACGGCGGCGAGCATCAAGAGGAGAGCAGAGCAGCATCTACCCCAGCTCAGTACCAGCATCATTGGCAAAAAGGACTCGGGGATTCCTTTTAATTCTAAAACAAAATCTGAAAACTGTATTCGGAACAAAAAACTAAAATCCGCAATCAGAGGAAAACCAAGTTAATCATAACTACCAGCACCAACAATTATTTTGTCAATCAAACAAACTAGGGAATAAATAGGCCTATACAACAAATTTGTTATTAAGAAAAAAAAATAAACGAGGAAAAAATGTATCAGGAGTAAATATCACTGCTCTGTAAAACGTCGATCACAAATCAGGGCGAGAATATAAGTTGGTTTTTATTATCTTCCCAAAATGTCAAGGTAAAAATTCGCGCCGAGTGCTTCGTTGCCTGTCCTTGGCGGTCTGTTGGCATTTTTTTGAGGCAACCTAGTATTTATGACCTCAGATACTTTCTTTTTTTATAGGATCCTAATGGGCTTGTTTCCTCCGCCCCTCATTCAGACCTGACAAAGAGGGAAAGCGATCTCTGTGCTGCCCTCGCGCTGGTGCTGCGCATTGTGCGTCTGTGCGCCGCTTCCAGACACCGACACCCGAAACCCCCGCGAGGGGGAAAAAAACCTATAAAATTATACTCAGGCCATATATTTAACCATTCATTTAACTTGAATGAAAACCACGGAAATGAAGGGCAAAGTTAACCCACTTGTTTTGAAGACTTATTGAAAGTCTCGGCCACTGATCTCTTTATCTCTTCAGAATCTTAAATCGCCATGTTAACAGTAAACCATAGCAATATTCAAGTATTTATATATTATTTTGTTATAGTTGCAAATATTTCACCGTTTTGTCGAAATATGAGTTAACAGGTCTCACTTAATGTTTTGCTTCTCGAATATTTCATATATATATATAAATAGAATTGCTTTATACTTGGAGAAATGACACCATGTTAAAATTGCTTTAATCGAATACTTCCTACCTCCTCCTAATGCGTGCAGTGACCTGCCCCGCAAATGAATTGTGTATTCATACACCGAGGAAAATGTAAATATTTGATAAGTTTTATTTTGCCAACGAGAAAATGCCTTTCCATGGAGGAAGACATACAGAAAGACGGTGATAACATCCATGTTTAGCTGATGCGCAGATTTATGCGCTAGGTCTGTGCATGTATTTTTAAACAATGCTATTTGTACGCGATCTGGATATGAAAAATATGATACCGTCGTTCAAGGCTGGTTAGATAACACATAAATGTAAGCAGTATTTAATATGTTCATGACATTTTTACCTAGAAGTTTAAATGCTAATCCCTTTATATTTTTAGAGCATAAAGATAATAAAAGGATTATCAATAAACAAGTGGCATCACAAGTAGTTACGGTCAGTTGTTGCTAATTCAGGCACCTTCGTCTAATTCCGTTTTCACAGCATCTTAATGAATGACTGGGTTTAATAGAATGAAATATAGGCTATTTTAGCATTAATGCACGCTCCATGTACAGGCCTAAGCGTTTAAATACGCAGAGGTTTTGGGAAAATGAGTCCAGTTCTCGTAGACGACTTCGAAGCAGTTAAGCAATCGGATACTTGTAGTGTTGCGGAGATTTAATTTCCCTGGAGCAAATGCGCAAGGTATTTTAATAACTAATTCCTGTAAGTCGTTAGCAGCGATTTAACAATAATATTCCTGTGTGCTGTTTCATACACTCATAACGTTTTAGCTAAACACACAGATAATATGCATTATAAAAGTGGAATCTAATTTATATGTTTAATAATACAATGCATGTGCACGCAACTTCGTGAAAAATTAGATCAGTACCGGTCCTAGCCAATGTGGCGCATTAGGCAAGGATCAGTGCCGGCGCCCCCCTCAGAAGTTGACGCCCTAGGCGGCCGCCTGTGTCGCCTGTAGGATTGGCCAGTCCTGCATTAGATGTAATAAACGGAGATGACAGCTGTCAGCTCCACTAATCTAATACCTCGCAGACTGAAGGTATGTAGGCTTACCCGTGAAGCGCAAGTGGTGTAGATTCACTTTGTTAACATCTAGTACTCTTTGAAGTGCGTTATATTTCGGGACTCTTGCCCCGCTTGTACCGAAAAAAACAGCCCCACGCAATCGGATAAATACTGACCCACACAGCCAAGCCTTATTCCCACAACGAATGCTGACCTCTTTCCTTCACTCTGGGAAAAATATTTTTGGTTCCCCCCACTACACATGGACGCATGTGTTGTGTTATTTATCGTTGCTTTCATCATAAAATAAGAAAAAAAGACTTTTAGATAGGCATGCAGTTAAATATTACGTGGTTCCGTTGTTCCCCATGTGTGCTTGATTTTTTAAAATAGCCAATTTATTTAGATTTTAAACTTCGTCAGGAATCAGCCTTGTTTGATCTAGAAGTGTTTCACACGCCTTATCGGCCAAAAATTTCCTTTTTGTCTTATTTCAGTTTGTACACACCATCTGGGACAATTAAATAGTCCGCGGTCATTCACGCAATGCATGCCACTGGTACCGTACGAAAATGGGTAGGTCTATGAGGTCCTGTGTAGCGAGGGTGTTTTAAATTACCAGCTAAGCTTTCACAGGATTTACTTAAACGTCGGTTAGTCTGGAATTAGTAATACGCAGGTTTCCACTCAAACAGTTAAATGAATCAGTTTTAAAAAGCCATAACTGTTCCATATGACTTGACAAGGGACTACTTCTATAACTAGTCGGTAAAGGTACTGTGAACCCAGCAGGTGGCGTCCTAGTTAAAAATGGAACTTGTGTGACCTATAATATAATACATCACCTGTGAACGATGTTTTAAACTGCATAATATGTAAATGTAAATCTTAATTCGACGACAGTCCAACAGGAAATTTTAGTAGAGCTTCAGGTCAAGACGAACACAAAGTTAATAATTAAATGTTTTAATACTCAGCCTTTGATTAACAAGACTAACCAATAAAGTCGTTTTACGTAGGATAGCCTTTTGTCCTATGGCAGTCCTATGGTTGTAATGCCGTGAAAAATTATGGCACATCATAGGTCACTTCCGTCCCTTTATGGTGCTACG
This sequence comes from Hyperopisus bebe, assembly GCA_026777045.1. NCBI lineage: Eukaryota > Metazoa > Chordata > Actinopteri > Osteoglossiformes > Mormyridae > Hyperopisus > Hyperopisus bebe. The sequence continues at coordinate 520,661 of JAODJW010000084.1, forward strand.
TAAGGTATCCGCAGTCCCGCCACGATTAGCGCGACGACAACAGTAACAAAGGACATCAAAGTCCTCGTAAAATAATCAGAAACTTAAATATCCGAAAACAAAGAGCGCCGTTGACACATATAAAGTTGTAGCTGGGGGATCTATTGAATCTCGTCAAACATAATGTTAAAGTTCAGGATTGTCACGTACAGGCAGACATATACTCCTAAAGCTCACAGCTGGCAAAATCGCTGTCATTACTGAATCCCAGGAGACCCCCTTTAATCCCATTAATCCTTGTTAACTCAGAGTTCTCATGGGGCTTTTATATACTGCGTGTAAAGGCTGAAGTGTAAATTAAATAGTGTGCAGCCTACTCTAGCGAAAAACGTCGTTGCATTAGAAGAAACCGGACATTGTTTACGAGTTTGTAATTACACAATTTCACTCAAATGTATTCTTACACAATTCAAACGTGTGATTTACGCTTGGCGGAAAACACACATTAATAAATCTCCCCAACAAACTAAACCAAAAATGTATTTCAGAAGACTTCTCAGTAAACGTCTGATTGAATTGACACTGGAGCTAATATCTAAGTTTATCTGTGGTACGCGTTTCTATACTTTTAAGTGAGCAAAGTGCGTCCCACCTGAAGTCTCTTAAGAAATTGAGGAAATACGACTAAATAGTTCATGTCTTTTGAATAAGGTCAGCGCTAGAGGCACTACTTGCATGAAGATGCACTTGTCCGACCACAGTTCGAGTTGTGCAGTGTTTCCAGAGCCGGTTGCGCCCAGCCGAAACTAGCGTATTAACCGGAAACCTCCAACCGCCTTTGCTCTGTAAACCAGACGAAGCTACGAATAGCTTGGCTCCGCAAATAAAACGCGATATTCTGAGAACAGCGGGGAAGGTTTTATTCGGACTCTTGGAATAATATTACTGCACAGATTTTGGAATGTTTTGTCGTTTCCCAGAATGTTTTTGTGCTTTTAGAGTGTTTTAGAACATACGGCACCACCACTTTAATTAGCTAGGATATAGTCCGTCCACCTTGAGCAATCAACACTACCACAGCCATGCAATGAACTCCTGCAGAGTAAACATTATGATACCGAAAGTACATCAAGCCCAGCTCACAGTCAGCTGTCCGAAGCAGTCACTAACTCCACCGCATAAATCACTGACCAGCGACCGCTAACCTAGCCCAGACAGCAGGGGGTGACCAAAGAAAGTTCCCATCCAGCAGGCTCTTTTTGAAGAACCAGCCACCCAATGAGTTTCACCGGCTAGCAGCCTGACAACCAGTCAGAAGCTAATTCCTCAAGTGTCCTCATCTGTTCTGCATTTGGCCAATCAGAGGCGCAGATTGCCAGCAGCTGAGGTGGATCTCGAAGCCGCTTCCACCGTGGATTTGCAGCGTCTATGTTATTACTGTCGCGCGGGAAAGAACGGGAGCTTCAGAGAGGACAGGAGAGCACGATCCACCGATTTCTGTTTAGCAATGACAGCTGGGACCTCTGCCCCATTCAAACACGTTAGCGGCAAATCAGTCTGAATCTTCGGGGGTCGATTTTGACAGAAACCTCCCCTCATCCTCATTCCATCACACCAGAAGGACCAGGGACCGCATGATCAGGGTGCCACAGATGTTTCTGACTGACCAATCCAAGGACCTCAAAGTTACTGGTAATGCTGTTCGATTGGGCGGGGGAATCTTTTCATGTGACTCAGCTCAGCAGATGGCTGACAGTCTCTCATAGCTGTAAACATCCACCCAAACAGCCCTTACTTATCACCATGTCTGTTGAGCCCTCCACATGGAAGCAATTCATGGGCTGGGCCTGTGTAGCAGGTGGGGAACCATTTGAGAGTGACTGGTATGGAAATACAAGCTAGCGTTCTGCATCGCCATCTCCTCAACACTATTCCCCGAGGTCATCTGGCCTTGTATAACAATTCTGAGGCTTGCCCACAGAATCTATTAGTGGTTACTTTCCTTTGCCCACTTGATACCACTTCTATCGGACAACAGAGCACACAGCCCCACTGGCTAGCTAATACAAGTGTTAGCCACCTGTGCTGTCATCACATCACAAACACCGGTCGATCCTATTAGGCCGATCCAAGGAGATGTAGCCTGTAGTGGCCAGTCGGTTCATGTCGATAAACTTCTGCTCCAAACTACATCCATTCTCACAGATCAACAGTTGCGTCATTTTTAGTGATCTCCCTGTAGTTATACAAAACCAAACACAGGCAGCTCTCTGCTCTGCTGCCATCGGTAGAATGAGTGAAAGGAGGTACCCAGTACCAGCTGATTATTTTTGATGCAGCATAGCAACACTTCAAATGTTAATAAAAACAACATCAAGCTGGAATTCTATTGCCAACTGTAGTTCCATCTGTTATGACTTGCCAAACTGATGCATCTGTGCAAATGGATGTTGACTGAATAATTTTGAAAGGGAGTACCTGCACCCACTCCCAAATAAAACTTTTTATATTTCAGCATTGTTTTTTATTGGAAAAAGGGCTTTTGTTGTATTTGAATTGTAAGTAAATATTAATGCAAAACATCAACTCGTGTTTGTCGTAAATTCAAAAAGATGTTTGTGGCTTTAAGATTTCCTTTGAGTTGTAAATTTCTTTGCCGTAAGTTTCGGCTCTTTTCGGTTGACATGACGTCAGTGATGACTCTGCAGTAACTCATTACTGTCCGGGTCCTCTTTTAATTACTGCCATCCTAAAAAGAACGCGTGAATCGGAGGCGGAATTTCTCGCGTTTTGTCGAACGAACGTGCTTATTATTGCTTGAATAGGAACCAGGTCTCTCTCCAGTAATGCACACCATGCCGCGCGGGGGGAGAGACGCATTCCATTCACACACAACTGCATGTCACGTGACTACTATTTAATTATAGGCGCCTTTTGTTTCATGCCCAAATCATTACGGTGTTTATGTTGATCCGGGCACGTCTTTGCCATGGTAAACTTTAACAAGCCAGGCGATCAGTAATCATGTTACTGTCCCTAACATTTGCTTCGTACTTACGTTGTGGAGATTCACGCGTGCCTCGCTGTAGACAGCTACAACAGAGCGCTGCTGCTACTATTTAAGAAAAATCGGATTGAATCTGGTTTGAGATAAATTAAAATTTACTTCAGAACTCCCTCCACGGTGCTAAAAAAATCAAATATATACCCAGTAACACGACGCGTGTCTCTGAAGTTTAAAATACATGCAAAATACCGGGAATGTCAGTAAAACAGGACTTCTGCACAGCATTTACTGTCAGGCGGGGATGCTGCTGGTTCCTGTATGCTAAGAGCGATACGAATGAGGGTGTTGTGCTTCTGCTGATCTCAAGGGGAAAAGAACACGTACCCCCTGAATGAAGGTACAGCCTCCTGGTCTGTGCACCTTTAAATTTCTTTTAAATAAAAGACCCGTGAAGGAGAGACGAGAACACAAAAAAACTAATCCTACTACTGGGTAAGAGAAACCAGTGTCATCGTGGGCATCCTGAACCCCAGCCCCCCAATGCCGCACGGGCAGACATCGTGCAAGTATATCACATTTCGCGCAAGTATATTAAATTCCAACACATAAGATGCAGAGGATGCGAAAAGGAGGATTTGTAGGCTGCTCTCCATCATGCTCCTCTACAGGTGTTATCCTGCAGACCGACCATGGGCAGCATACATATGTCAATAGTGTATCAGATTTCCCAGACACCTGGGGGAGATGGATAGGAGGGGTTCCACAAAGCAGGATTTCTCAGTTAGCGGGATAATTTAAGCCAAAAGTGAAAACTGCCCAATAGGAAAAGAGGTAAGTGACATTCCTATTGGATAATCCTTACATTTGGCTTAAGTTAACTGGCTATTGCCAAAATCCTGCTATGTGGAATACCCCCCTGATCTGGGGTTTTTTGGTATGTCTTTGTCACTGATATTAATACCCACGTGTTGATTTCATATATTGAGCCATGATTAGTACATGTAATTCGTTGAGCAGACACTTTTATCCAAAACACCACCCAATTGAGAAAGCACGATCAAACACCTCCCAGGATTATTAGATCACAATAGTGACATCATTCTGTTGACCCTGGGATTTGAACCCGTGACCTTCTGGTGACAGTTAAAGCACCCTTACCCACCAAGCTACACACTGCCCTCTTTTAGCCTTGTACTCGGTGGAAATCTTGGGACGCTTTCAATAACACAACCCATAAACAGACCATATAAGACTGTAATGTACTGGTTACTAGTTAATTTCCTTTTTCGTGGTGTGAACATGATGCAGTGAGTGTGCAAAAAAAATAAATAAATAAGCTGAAATATTGGACCAGCAGGGGTGCAGCGCGGAAACCAGAAGACGAGTTCTATGCTGGCCGGATGCTCTGTACCATGGTCTGAATTATACACCCTGAAGTGATTTAATCAAAACCATCTAAGTGTGATATTGTGCATAGTCCAAACTTCTACAGCACTACATTCCAGGACCTCAGCTGTAGGCGGTAGAAATGGCGGGGGGGGGGGGGGAATGTTGCCTATCAGATAATTGGCTCTTTCCCCTTGTTTCAAATGATGATTGATTGGTTCATTTTTGGGGAAAAAAGTCACGCCACGTTTCACTGTAGTTGTAAGCGTGAATGCTGTCTGCAGCGTCCAAAATTACCCCGATGGTAGAGATGATAACACTTGCCCCCCTTCGACAGGATGTTAGCCTGATGAAAGGGCAGCTCTGGAAAACAAAGGCCCTCTGGCTTGTCCCTGACTCTAACCCGTCGCTGAGATTCCCTTCGTTCTGGCCCTGTGCCCAAGGTTGGGCAGGAGGAAGCTCTGCATTGTGCGGTCACGAGGATCTGTCACAAGGGCCACTGTTGTCATGGGCACCGCTAACGGGTGCTAACAGCTAATGGCTAACGGCTATCTTTTAAATGCCTTCAGACAGAGCAAAGGAATATGACTTATGTCTTAGTCGTCCTTTACAGGAAAAGGGACGCCTTTGAGCGGTGCACTGTGAATTTACCCAGAAGCCATCCTTTTCTTGTCATGCATTCCTCAGCTTTGTGTCATGTAGCACCAGTGAAGCATGCTAACCACTAGTCATGCCTAATAGTGCCAAGGAGAACAATGGCTCACGCATACGTCTTCCGCAGCTATAAGTGTCTGTGTGACGTACGGCCAAGGGTGCGAATAATTGCTTGGAGTTTCGTGTAGCTGCACACCGCGGTGCGGCCGTCGTCCTCCGGCTTGCGGTGTGACCGACGGCGCTGAGTTACGCGGTGACGAATCGTGACCTGCTGGTGGTTAATAGGTATGGTTAGCCGACGCGACGAACCCGTGTGAGTCTCCGCTATTTTAATGGCGCGTTCGGCTTCACGGAGCACAGAGAGGATAAATCTAAAGTGAATTGCTCCATCGGCAATCACGTCAAAAGCGTAATTTGGCCCGAAATTCAGAGAGCGTTAATGAAAGCCATGTGACTGCACACACACAACCGTGATGTAGCGGTAACCTAGCATTCCGTAGCATCTGACCGTGACCCAGAGCTGCCCTTCTCGTAGCCCTTAAGCTTTGACTAATACCAAAGTCATCAGAACCATAGGCATAGTGAAGATATTACCTCAGATTTTGGTGCTACACCATTACCACCTCAACAATCCACGGTGTCACACAATCTATCCTACAACAAAGGATGTGGCAACTTCATTAACCCCTCGGGTCTATCCTAGGAAGACCAGAGGCGTGTCCCCAAAGCATTGTGCGGAAAGAGGAAATTGGGATCGCATGACACTTAATGTGCTCTAATGCTGGCAGTACGGCACGTCTTTGGACCAGAGGAGGGAAGGGGAGGTTCAAAGCTGCAAGTCAAAGTATGGCACATACTGCCATGCTGATCTCAGGCAAGTTCACTTGACCGTTTCAGTCTTGGCAAAGACATGACTGACTTGCGGGATCCTTGCAGGCACTTCACCGCTGCCGAACTATCTGCAAGCCTTCAGGTGGGCCCTTTGTTCGCCTCAAAACCCCCAGCGGTGACATCATTTTGGAGCGATTGCTCACTGTCAGCGGCGGAGTGCGCCGGAGGATTGAATGGCCGGGGAACACAATGCGGCATTGTTCTGCAGGAGCCACGACACGGAGCTGATGAGCACTCACGCGTCGGGAGGTGACGACGCATTGATTTCAGGATCCGTCTTCCTTCGACGGCTTCCATTCCTCGAATGCCGGCCCTATCATGGTGGCTCAACCCCCCCCCCCCCCCCCCCCCCCCCCC
>JAODJW010000084.1:542881-554755 GCA_026777045.1 Hyperopisus bebe
GGCCTGCGCTTTATCTGACTGCCAGATCTGCAAGTACGTGACTGACAGATAGCTCAGGCAGCCCATTGCGAGTTTCCTTTTCCGTGTTTCGATGTGCCACAGCTGCATGTGATATCAGGGCCCAGAAGGCTTACACATATTTTAACTCGAAGCACAAAGTAATTATGCAATAAATGCACTTCAAGTTTAACAAGGATGTAAAAGATTAATGAACTGGCCATAGACTTGAGCACCTATTTGTTTATATTAAAATACAGGTACTGTAAACAACTTACAGTAGAGGGGTTACAATTCATGTGGGCTCCCAGGGATTTGAACCCACAACCTTTGCAATGTTAGCGCAACGCTCTACTTTTTGAGATACCACAGCATTATGATGTATAGGGTGGCAAACTCCAGTCATGAAGAGCCAGAGCCCTGAACATTTAGTCTCCCGCCCCCCAGGACCGGAGTTTGACAAACTGATTTAGTAGATCTAGGTGCCCCGGTCGATTCACCTCTGATTTCCCCTGCTCGGGCTCTTTTGTACAGCCCCTTCACATCCCGCTGTTCACACACGTCCAGCGGCGCATCCACGAAAACCTCGAAGAAGGGCAGGCCGGTGGCCTCGTGAATCTTCCTGGCGTTGGCGCGGTCCTGCGAGGGCAGAACAAGGGCCTGACTTCAGAACGACGCCGCGCCCTCTACAATAACTCAGGAGAGGTTCAGAGCTCCATCAGCCTTGGCAGAAGGGCTCACCCGGCCGTAAGGGGAGATGAAGCTGGCGATACAGATTAGCCCCGCGTCGGCGAACAGCCGCGCCACTTCAGCGATGCGGCGGATGTTCTCCTCGCGGTCCTCCGGGCTGAAGCCCAGGTTCTTGTTCAGGCCCTGCCGGATGTTGTCACCGTCCAGAGTGTAGCAGGGAATTCCATGGCACACGAGATACTCCTCCATAGCCATGCTCATGGTGGTCTTCCCAGCCCCAGACAACCCTGCAAAGGGCAGCGATGGGCAACATCAGCATCTTTATTACACCTATAAAAACAACAGGTGACACGAGCGACTTCGCAAGCAGCTCGTGGTACCAATTAAGCGTCCAGCGGATTGACTGCAGTTACCAGAGACAAAAACAATGTTTCAATGTTGCTTTCTTTTTTTGTTGTTGTTTCAATGTTCCTAAATGGTGAAAGTGATAAGGAGATGACGTAACCCACCCGTCAGCCACACAGTGCATCCGCGGAAGCCGCCCCGGGTTCCCACCACCTGCCCACGCTTGTTCCTGCTTACGTGGTGCGCCTGGTAGGTTACGTTTGTCGCTCGCTGCATCCCCTTCATTGACAGACACAATTGAAACCAAACAACCATCAGTTGACCATAATCACGATCTATCACGTACCGTAAAACCTAAATAATTCAGCGAAATCCGACTTTTTAAAATAGTTTCCAAACATCAACATGAATTAAACACATTGAGGCATTGAGTCATTAAAGGGAGATGCAAATTATTCGATCTTAAAATAAGTACAAAAATCCGTCCGGGGCTCTGGCACTCCCTGTCAACACCATCATAACATTAAATAAATGGCATTTTACCATAACTTGTGGCGGCCGGTAAAGTAACGATGGCCAGATATTTGCTTTCTGGGTCACAATAGAAAAGCTACTGAAGGGAGAATCGAGTTAAAAGCAGCGGGCTCGCATGGAGAACCTTTAAACTTCTTTGTGCTCAGACTAAAACGCGTCTACAAATTTTGGAGGAAGTCGCGGCTACTGTAATGTCTGGGTGCGATTAAGCTACACAAGAAGCCCCGTAATTATAAACTCACCCAGTTTTCTGGGGCGTTACTTAGCTTCGGCTTTTTGTGCGAGTTCCCAGCCGTCTCCATGTCTGTCCGAAAGAGAAGCGTTAGCAGTACTGGCCACTTTTCGTTTTTACGCGAAACATTAAAAGAAAGGTGAGCAGCTTCACCCTCCGGAGCCGCAGACAGGAATCACCACACGTATGGGTTTACGGACACATCACCGGAAATGACGCCATGCCGCCGTGTGGCGAGTCTCCATGACAACCCACGACGTGTCGTGAAAGAAACGAGTCCATACGGCTCGTGTTGCCAATGTTGGAAATGCGTTAAACATATAGGTGACACGACATGTACATTTACTTATAAATATATTTACATTTCTAATGGTCTTTTAAGACTATTTATAACACTTGGAAAAGTTGATCATTATTTTTTTCAAATAACATATGAGGAATTTGTAACAGTCGTAACCCCACCAAGTTTGTTGTGTTTTTTTTCCTTTCCCAGCCAATCAGGAGCCAGGAGCCGGTCGTGAAGATCTTCAGGTTCAGTCTTTATTGCAGCAGCAAAGTTACAACCGAGGCTGGACACTCTGCAAAAGCGTGCCCATTGTTGGCTTACAGCCTTACATCGATTCTTATAAACTATTCCTATCTTTTAACAGTTACTCGTCACAGGGGATGTCCTAAGCATCATCTATCCCTCGACCGTTCGCCAGTATTATGTTCATCTCTTTTGTGATTTTGGTATTCCCCACCCCTGGATGATCAGCAGCTAATCATTTCTTGTATTACTTAGTCCATCCATCCATTTTCCAACCCGCTTATCCTACCGGGTCGCGGGGCATTACTTAGTCACTCTGGAAAATATAACTGTGGCAATAAGCCTAGAATCTATGTTTTGCAAGGACACTATGGTGGTAACCAATAAGCTCAGAATCCAGGTGTTCCTGCAGTAATACGCCTAGATAGTTTATGTTTGCTACACACTACTTAGCTGCAGAGTCTATTATATTTTTTGCCCTTCAACATAGTGAATCTAGATTCAACAGAGTAACTTGGGGTATGATAAGCCTTATGGTGCAAACACATACTTACATGATCACATAGCCAAATTGGCATCCATTCTCTAAAGGTTACAAGGTTACATTATCCTCTGCAGGTTACATCTTCGCAGTATTGTCCTAAGGATTATATTCTGTGCATACATTACATTAAGTATTATACAGTGTTACATTATATGTCATAGTTCATACATACATAAACTGGTATGCATCAGTCAGAATGTTTAATGGTACATTATACTGGGGCTGATATTTCTAGCACAACACAGTACATAAGTAGCAGTCTACTTATGTCTATCCAAAATAATGTATCAGACTACAGTCAGAAGTACTATGTCAAAATAAATTACAGTAATATTGCAGAGAACATTATATTAAATATGTGTTGTGCGCAAACAACGTCTTTAAATCTTCGTTAAAATCCTGCAAGCATTACTGCAATATTGTAATTTTGAGCTCTGCACTCCAGCAACCTTTAGTTGTAACCAAGTTAAAAAGTCATTCATTATTTTATAGATACGATTAGGCTAAGATTATGAAGTACTTCAGCAATATACCTTTTAAAGTTCAAAGATATACGCCATAATGTATAGGCAGGATTCGCACAGAGAGTATCAAAACATTAGTGTTTCATTGTGATGTTAAAATTATAGTCACCCCGACATGCATGGGTATATATACTCCAATATTGGTTCATTAAATTAATTAAATGATCACATTTCAAATTACCGTTAAATTGTATTTCGCTCCGGGTGAAAAACGTTAAAGTTAAAAAGGTCATCGCTCAGAATTTAATTCTTATATATTAAGAATTCTTCGTGTAGTTCACATATAAGTTTCTGGTGTACACAGATTTAGGATCAAAGAAGCCGCAGGGTGATATTTTTAAATTTCAGCCCTTTCCACATGAGAAGAAGTGAAATTACAGCTGTTTCTAGGACTTTTATATATCAGGAGAACCTTGATGGTTTGAAAAGTAACCATGGCGTAGGCCTATATGGCCATAATATGACATTGGAAAACATTCAAATTCTCTTTAGATCTATTTTACCTTGCGTGTCAAATCAATTTAGCAAAAATTGCGGTAGGTCTGAACACTGACGCCAATCGTACTTCAAATATCTATATCTTAAGTACCTACAAAAATTCTTATTAATGTTGTATCACAGACACGCCCGAAGCCACTGTACATTTTGTTTATTTTTACGAATCCATAAAGTAATCGGACAAAGTCCAAAAAGTCACCAAACAAGGAATGGTGAACTTAAAGTTTCCCGTACGAGGTTCTTTTTGCTGCGCGTTATCCAGGCAAACGATCCGCCGCAGGTCTGCGCGTTTGGAGACGCGCTGATGTCAAGCATCTGGGAGGAGCGCCGCTTCGCTTTTTCTTCATGGCAGCACCGGGAGCGTCATTTCGAGCCTGAACGCTGAAGGTCTCCGCATCTGACCGCTTTCTTTCTCAGGGATCTCAGGTACGCTGACACTTTACATGAACTTGTGTGAATCCAGCCTTTGATGCGCTTGTTTACAGCAGTTGTTTTTTTCATACGTGTACAGTCGAAATCTGTAATCTAAGTTCAAAATAGACGATCGTTTCTTGTCCACGTTTTATTTTTTTTTTACAAAAATCATACATACATCGACCGGGAGATTTGCGTCCCTCTCGTATGCTTGCTGGTATATGGGTTCTGAAGCTGTATTTAGTTACGCTTCTGTTTGTTCTTTGCTAAAAGTGTGAAGGTTTCACATTCGGTTGAAATATTTGGGCTACCTGCAGTTTTGTCTTAGTTTGACTTGAGTGAGAAGCCTACATTGGTCATTACGTGCAAACTGCGTACCAGTCACTCTGTTGCATTTCTGCATATACTGAACATCAGTAAGTTTGACGGCCTTTTTTGACTGGAAAATTGCGCTACGCGGGTCGACGTTTTTACTTCGTATACTAATCTACATCCAACCACGAGTACAGGGTAGTCCATAAGCTGGAGCACTATAAAAACAGAGAATTAAAAAATTTAACAATACTGGGCAAGTATTTTTGGTTTATGTGAATGACAGAGGTCTTCTCGCGTTATCCTATGAACTCCACATAGACTAGGAGCTTTGTAATATTGTATACAGATTAATTGTAGGCAGCTGGATGCCTCGATAGATAAGTTACTGCTTCTTAGAAAGCATAAGGTGCCAATTAAAGTGGTCTTGATGATTTAAATCCTCACTTGTATCTGTCCTTTTCAAGAACTGCTATTCCAGAGAATGTTCCAGAGAGGGACCTCCTGGATGGTGCCACTGTGGCACTTGAGGCAATTTAGAGCCTGTCAGCATGTCTTGGAAACTTCAGTCAAGTCACATGAGCATACGGCATGTTTGTGTGTGATTCAAACCCATGACTGTGGAAATGTAAAATGACCCAGATAGCTACCAAGAGAGCCATGTTCACTGCCTGATATCCTTAATTGCTATCACGCTTTAATATGAAAGGGTTCTGTTCTCTCAGAAATATCTATTTAAAAATGCTGGGATCTTCACTGTGTCTGGATCTGCTCTGGAAAACATTTTCTGAAATATCAAAAATCCCAAAAATGTAGAAATCACTTTATTTTCCCAGAGGAAAGTCATGAGGCTAGGGATGGAAGTTTTGTATCACCGCGCTTTTATTTTTAGACTGTGGTGGAAAAACTATGGGGTTTCTGGGACGTTCTTCAAAAGTAAATTTGGAGAGCCATGCTCTGGGCAGGGACGCACCCACCCTGCTCTGTAATATACCAGCTGCGGGTCTTCCCACAGCATAGAGGCTGCTGTCCTGCCCCTGGGACGCTGGGGTAAAGAGAGACAGCTTCACACATACCTTTTCAGTCACGGCAGGGAGACGCCAGCTATCCCATAATTCTCCAGGAGCATGGCCCCTGAAGGTATTTGCTGTATAGCGGCACACCTTCCCGAATTGCTAACCCATAATTGGGGTCTTCATTGGTGAAAAGAAACGTTTGCTACCATTTTTTTCTGCTATATTCTGAGAATCAAGCTGTGTAGAATATAATGCCCCATTCTGCGCTACTTATTAACCTGTGCGGAAGTGTGGCAACTCAAAAAAAATCTGCCACTCTCACTCTGAGGTTCAGGTTTAGGATTTACACACTGATTTATGTCAGCAATGAGCAGTATTATACAATCAGCCATAAAAATAGAATTCACATACATCCATTTCCTTTGTTTAATCTATTTAATTAGTGGATGCTTTTTCGGATGAAGCCAGGTCAGCCAGTCCTTGGAGCAGTTGGGGGTTAAGGGTCTTGATTATAAACGCGGTGGTGAAGTCTTGGGATTTGACCCAACAACCTTCTGATTTCAGCATTCTAGCACAGCACCACCATTGCAGAGCTTAAATCATGCTTTTGAATTACACTTGCCATATCTATATAAGCAGGCAATGACTTGCCAAGAGAGGACCTCAGTGATCACTGGCTCTCATATGGTTGAGTTGTTGATGCATTATTGGTAGGGACATTGGTGATGCAGACAGCCATTGCACTGCTAAGACCTAGGGGGAAATGATCAGGAAAGATCCTGAATGCAAGCATCCAACAGGGACCTTGAATGGGGGAATATGTATTCAGATGAGTAATGAAGGAAGCAGTTTGTCAAGGTCCAGAAACTCTACACCCTTGAGTGCCTGGATCCAGCGGTAAGGCGATCGGGCTTTTCCATAATGGTCCATTTTCCTGGCCACTATGTCCAACCTCCGCATTAAATGCTACGTTAATGCGCCGCGATGCATCCAGAGGCTGTCATTCTCACCCCATGATGCAAACATTATTTCCTGTTGCAGTGGGTGGCTTCCAAGTAGACCGTGGCCCAACCCAACCCAGTGTGTAGCTGATGTTGTTAGATATAGTTTGAATAGCACAGAGATGAACCTGGTCAAGAGGATGCATGTTCCACTTCATTCAAAATGGGTCAAACTGCACCAGCCCTTGCTTCTTATTCTTGTAAAACGGCTCCTTTATGAGCCAAAATCTCCACACCATCTTGACTGTGCTGATGGCCTTGCAGCCTTCTGAGAACATTCAGCTGGCTTCCATTTTTAATCACACCTTCAAACTTTATTTAAATCCCATAAACAGAGAACGGGCTCCAACACTGGGATCCTAGTAGATTGGCTGGCTTCTCCTACCAACTGGATATTTTTTGACCTTGTTTCTTTGAAGTCATATTTGAACACAGGAAGCAGAAAATCGTCGGACTGCAGGGTACCGTGTCATTACGCTAAAGTATGAATTGGTGCGTCTACACCCTTGCACGCCTTCAGAAAAATATAGCCTTGTGTTCAGACCAGACGGGTGGTGGCACTTGTAATAACAAGATTAGTTCCAAGGCAGCCAGATTACTTGAACATTACTTTATTTGTTCACATATGGGACAGAAAAACTAGAACCACTTCAAGTACTACCCCATGGATTTGGAAGATGAATAAAAACAGTGAAGTTACCCACCATACGCCTGATTATTAATTGCTCAGGATGTAAAGTTCACCTCAACAGAACAATAAACTTTGGCCATCGTAGACTCTCGTTTTCTTCTTGGTTGTCTCTGTTAGATCTCAAATGTCTGCTTGGATGTTTAGTCTGCTCACCCACCCTGTTATACAAGTAGGGCCTTCTCCAGCAGCTTTAGAGTGAGAGGGTTCGAAATCCAGATTTGTCTTCTGAAATGATACAGTTGTCTGTCATGTTAAACAGTAGTCAAACTAGCTGTGGCCCATACTTATGTTGTTATTGTGGTCAACGATGGCAACAGGTAGAATACATGTAAGTGGTGGTGGGGCCAAAATAAAAATGGAGACACAGACAAGTACGCATCCATGTTTGGGTTGTCATCAGCAGATAACGACATCTTTTCTAGGAAGAAATAAGCTTTTTTTTAATGTTTCTGATCTGCATCTGATTAGCCAGATCTATGTGTGAACCAAGCCCAAGCTGAAGTTTTTTTTTTTCCGCACGGCAGGATGCACGGTATTTTAGGAACACGCCTGTTCACATGGTTCACCGCTACCAAATACACTATCGCCTGTCTCTCACTCCAGGCAATAAACCATGTGATTTCATAGTCAAATTGGACACGGTGACTCTACAGTAAGTAGAATAGCTGTATATTCCCCTAATCTAGTTGTAAAAATATCTCAAGGACTAAGCAGAGTCAAATCCAGTGAGTCCAGCCCACAAGTTCAAAAGAAAAAGGATCTGTTTCCTGTTTTTTTTTTTTTTTTTTTTTTTTGTCAAGTTCTATACAAGGTATTTGAAAGGGTTAAAAATCAGATATTGCACTCCCCACGTGGGACTGATGAATATGAGATGAAGTTGGGAAGAGCACATTTGGCACCGTGCACTAGTGTACTGGGCGTGAATCCAGGCTACTGTGAAAGACGTGCCCAGCGGGAAGGCGTGCCATAAACTGTACAGCTGAATGTGGGGCAGGTACCACAACAGCTTGCCGCGTCTCTCTGCCTCCTGGCAAACACACACTTGACCCTGTGTCTACTTCCCTGTTCTACTTCGTAGAGGTAACTTTGAACTTCAGGGTAGCGTTAAAAATGAGTTGTGGTCCAATCAGCTGTAGAGGACACAAATGGGAGCCACAGCATTTCAGGCAAGAGGGGTCGGCCATTTCTCTGGCTGGTAATGAGCTTGCTCTACAGGCCTATGGTAAATTAATAGGTGCTTATTAGTTTAGTGTGCGGAAGGCTTTCTGGAAGAAAGGGAAGATACGCGGATGACTCATAACTTCAAATGGGCCAGATCTATTCCCCGGTGGAACTAAACAGGATGGGGACTCGTCTGACATTATTCAGCAAGCAGACATACTAGGATCTACTTTCCATGTCTTCTCCACAGATGTTGACATCCGAAGGTCAGGTTGAAATACTATGTCCAGCATCCTTTTTACCAGGGACTTGTTGAGCAAGTCAATCTAAATAGTCGGCATTTTAGATGGATTTATTGTATATTGTACATTTTCCGGGGTGGCACGGTGGCGCAGTCGCCACACACCTCTGGGACCTGGGCTTGAGTCTCCATCAGGATTCCATGTGTGTGAAGTTTGCATGTTCTCCCTGTGTTGTCGTGGGGTTTTCTCCGGGTACTCCAGTCTCCCTCCACAGTCCAAAAACATGCTGAAGCTATTTGGAGTTCCCAAATGGTGCATGTATGAGTGAATGGTGTGTGATTGTGTTCCTGCAATGGGTTGGTATCCCATCATGGGCTGTTCCTTGCTTTGCGCCCATAGTCTCTAGGACCCCCCTGCAATCCTGAATAGGACAAGTGGTTTCATAAAATGGATGGATGGATGTACATTTTCCTTCATTCCTTCAAAGTAGATGTCCAAATTTGCCCCAAATCTCCTACTATGGCACTAAAACACATTGTCACTCTGCTTTCTGCAGGCTTCCAGATTCTTCCAGATCCCATAGGTGCGCTGGAAGGCCTCATGCTGTCTCAACAGCCCCAAGGGGAAGGTGAAGGGGTGATGGCCCACCCGGATGAAGGTGCTGATGACTCTTCTGGCCTCACCCTGTCTCCGGCGAGCGGGGACCTCAATTCTCGCTCGGGGATCAGCCAACACCGCGACTATGTCAAGATCTCCGTCCCTGGTGGAAGACGCGATCCACTTCCCATGGAGTGGTGGAAGACTGCAATCGCTTTCATCTACGCTGCTTTCAACCTTATCCTGACCACGGTTGTGATCACGGTGGTCCATGAGCGTGTCCCAGCTAAGGAGAACAGCCCACCGCTGCCTGATAAGTTCTTCGACTACATCGACCGTGTCAAGTGGGCCTTCTCCGTGACGGAGATCAATGGCATGATCCTCGTGGGCATCTGGGGCATACAGTGGATATTCCTCAAATACAAGTGAGCACCGTTCTCCTTTTGCAAGTAACACCTTCAATAGCGCCCTCATTTGTCCAGTTACAGTCTATGTTCTGCATTTTTGCCCCACTCTAGTCGCCCCAAGTTGATTCTACATGCACCATACAAGCCAGAAACACCTTCCAATCACAAGACAACAAGCAGAATAATGAATCCTGATTAGGCGCTTCAGTAATTACTCCAAAGGTCCTGCTGCCTTCTGTGACCTATGACCCTGGCTGTATCCTAATTCTCCATCACCACCCACATTGCAGGTCCATCGCTGGGAGGAGATACTTCTTCCTGATCGGAACGCTGTACCTCTACCGCTGTGTCACCATGTACATAACCACGCTGCCTGTGCCTGGGATGCACATGACATGCGCACCAAAGGTAAGCCGGATAACCAGGCCCAGCCAGGTCCCGTTCAGCTACATGCCTGACCCCCGTCAACCCGAGGATGCGAATGTTCCTTATCCGCAATTATTCCAGCTGGGGGTCAGAATTTTTTAAGCCATTTTTTCTGCCATTATAGCTTTGTTTAAAGACCGCTTGTGTCCGAGACGCCATACCCTACCACAGGGATCTCCAACTCCGGTCCTGGAGAGCTACTATCCAGTAGGTTTTCTATCCTACCTGGCTTCTGATGAGCCACACCTGTTCCTGGTATTTGCCTGAGAATAGGTGTGGCTCATCAGAAGCTGGGTATGATAAACCTACTGGACAGTAGCTCTCAGGACCGGAGTTGGAGATCCCTGCTCTACCATGACTCGTCTTTTTTTTTTCAACTGCATTTTCATCACGTCATTCTGCAGTCGTGAATGATCACGTGATCAGCTACCGTGTTGTTGTTCTTCTATGCTTGTGTTGATCCTGTGTTGATCTTCTTTAATGCTTCGTAGCCAACGGTAACCTTAATTGCCTCAGCAATGATGAGCCGGTGCAAGTCTGTATTGTGTGATGCGCTGATATTAGTGTTACTGGTGCCAGAGCAGTGCCCGCTGACTTCTGGGCTGGTGTATTGCAGCTATATGGGGACTCGAAAGCCAAGGTACAGCGGGTCCTGCAGCTCATCTCCGGAGGAGGCCTGTCCATCACGGGCTCACACCTCATGTGCGGGGACTTCTTGTACAGCGGCCACACAGTCATGCTCACGCTCACCTACCTCTTCATCAGGGAGTGTAAGTGGGGCTGTGCGGCCCGTTAGCCGTTAGCGCTTACCATCCACTAGCCTGAAGACTAAGACGCTAACTGCCACCGCTCTTGCCGTCTACCCAGATTCCCCGCGCTCCTTCTGGTGGTACCACCTGATGTGTTGGCTGCTCAGTGCCGTGGGTGTGGTCTGCATCTTGGTAGCGCATGAGCACTACAGTGTGGATGTGGTTGTGGCCTACTTCATCACTTCCCGCCTCTTCTGGTGGTACCACACCATGGCCAATCTGCAGGTGAGTCAGCCATGCCTCGACGTCGCCCACTGGGTCTTTACTGCAGTGGTCTCCAAAGGCAACCATTACCCTCACAGTTTGATTTAAGGAAAATTCAGGGGGCAGGGATTTCTCTACCACTGCAGTTATACAATTACCATTACTTGATCTTGAAATTCAACAGGCATTGTAGACCTTTTCATTGGCTTTTATCGAAAACTGTAGTGATTTATAAAAGCATATGTCAGCCAATCAACTTTCAAAATAATTTATTATAGTGAAATCATTCCATGTTCACTTTTAAATAATACAACTCCATTTTGACCAATTTCAGAGTATGTTTCCTTTTTCTAAGTTTCAGAAGCCTGTGTGATATGGTTATAAATAAATGTATCACATTTATCTGCTGGAAAGTGATGTGGCCCAGTTCACTACATAATCCTTGAGCATAGACCAGTCGAAACAAGGATCCTCTTCTCACAAATGCCATCGATAAACATCCAAGGGGTTTTTGCCCATGGTGAGTTTCGGAATGGGACGATCCCCCAGTGCCCCTAAGTCTGGTGCAGCTCCCAGTCACTCTCGGCTGTGGCATGCATGTGGCTGGGTGGCAGTGTGGAATACAACAACAAACAAACAAATTTATTTTTGTATAGCGCATTATCACAACATTACATCGTCTCAAAGCGCTTTACAGCATC
>JAODJW010000084.1:596538-607350 GCA_026777045.1 Hyperopisus bebe
CTTATGTTGTTTATCTTATTTACACATCAGCTTGTCATTTCTGTCTCTACACGGTCGCGTGTTTACAGTTCTCCTCCTGCTCCCTGTGTTTGTCATGGTACGCCCCCGGGGGCATCTGGGACTGCCGGGCCGCCTGCACAGGAGACACAGGGAAACCAGACATCTTAGAGAACAAGACCAAGACACGAAGGGATTATTTAGCCAAACCATCATAACTGCAGGGTGTCCCGCATTCTGTGTCATCGAGAAAAAAAAAAAACAGGAGGGAAACAAAACGACACAAGCTAAACAAAAACACTGTCCATGTGCTACAAAAAATTAACTTCCTTGATTTTATGTCTTGCCGTCAAAGATTAATGCGCTGTGTTTAGTGGTGGAGGGATGGCAATGGAGAAAGAGGACGGTGTGTGTGTGTGTGTGTTTGGGGGGGAGGGAAATCATACATTTCTCAACGGGAATTTACAAGACGACCTGCGTTAGGAGTTCACTCCCCCCCTGGGGGCCCGCCATCCGAAAAGAAGGCGACTTCGGCTGATCCGTAATTAAAATTCGGTGCCCATCGTATTTTAACACTCAAGCCGAAATGTGACAAATTCCATTACGGACGCTTAATAACAATCCGCGCTGACAACTGTGTCTTCTGCGTGGAGCCGCGGCTCCTGCCGACGGGGGTAAACAGGCCAGGGAAGGTGTTTCACTGAGTGTTTTTTTTTTTTTGGCTGTTTTTTTTTTTTTTTTTTTTTACACTGCAATAGAGGAAAAACTTAACAATATCGCAGGGAAATGTATAGCAAAGATAGATTCTGGATTAAGAACTGTATTAAAATAAAATTGAGAATTATTTAATAAAGAGGCCATGGAATTAATGCCAGATTTTTATTTTCTGGTAATAAAACAAAAAATCGGAGTGGTTACATCGGAGAGGAGGGGACCCCTGGCACGGTATATACGGCCTGAGATATATATATATAGATATATACACATATATCTATAAATCAACATTTTCTTCACAATGTTTTTTGTATTGCATCTTTTTTCTTGATAAAAAACATCGAGCATATTATATGGAAACTAATATTAACTTGTTAACACACACCCAATAAGCGGGATAGTGCCATTTATTCGGGAAAATGTAGGCCTGTGTAAAATCCACAATGTATTTTCTTAATTTCATTGCACAAATATATTTGAAGTTTTAAAGAGCTGTGCGGAAGCGTCATATTGTTTTAGCTGCCCAGTCGTCCTGGGGAATAGCGGCCGTGTACTAAAGTCGTCGGGGAAAAGAAACCAACATATTTTCAGTCTTTCACGGTAATCAGTGTTCCAGTGTTTAAGTGCGATAATTTAATTTTAAATTAAGTTACAACGGAAATATAGGATTCAAGTTTTACTTTGTTTTTCGCCGTAATATGTACCTTCTTGGTACATTAAAATCTATGCCTAAACCAGTCATGCGGCAAAAAAACCGAAAACGTGAATCAATGCATTTATTATTCTAAGTAATATCTAGGTCAGATGGTGCATCCAAATAAACGAGTAAACGCACCTGGAAATAGCCTATTGCAATCGAAGTAATTTGTGCTGTTTTCCCATTAATACGTCTCTAAATATTAAAGCAAAAAAAAAAGTTTTACCAAACGACACATGGAATTAAAATACTTACATCATGACCGTTGCTGTTCGGGCTGGTCTCGGACTCGTTTACTAACGAGGACTTGATATCCGCTAGGTCGCCCTCCTCCTCCGAGTGACTTATTTCGGCGAAGATCTGCTCTTTCTGCGGGTCTCCCTCGTCCTTGAAGGGGATCATCTCGTCCGTGGCGCAGAGCTCGGGATCTCCGCCGCCAGCCAGCTGTGGCATCTCGGCGCAGATGAAGTCAGTGCGCCCGGTAAGGCACCCTTCGCGGGGGGAGAGCGGGATTAAAGCGTCGCGATGTCCCGAACCCAAGCCGGGATCTTGCAGCGTGAGTCAGCCCCCGGCAGCACGAACTCCCCGGCTGCCTGTTTTGACTACAGCAACAGGATACCTGTATGTTTTGGCTTTGTAAAAAATATTATGGATTCTCGGTACTGCTCAAAAACACAGGAAGCCCAACACATCTGATGATGTTATCTTTCTGGCACTTTAGTACACGCTCATTCTTCAGGTTGTTTCTCAAATATCAAAAGTTAACCACATCACAACTGCTCAAATAGCCAGAAATTAAAGGAAACCACGCTGCTTTTCTCCCGGTAAGAACTTCGTGGAAAATAAATAAACAAAAAACACGTATAAAAGTGAGTGGATCTTCATATATTTCCCCGTTTAGTGTCCACACTGCGTAACGTCTTCCCGATGGAGAAAAATAAACAGGAAAGATTTAATTGCGACCTGCCCAACGCGTGTTAACTCGTAAATTCACATTAAGTAAATCTTTTAGTCCGCTTTCCCCGGCTTATTTGCGGCGTGGCGAGCATCTGCTTCTGTTCTTCAACTTTAAATACATCCTTGATCTCGGGGGAAAAAACTTTATATAATCTGAGAAGTGTTAAGACCAGACGGGAACGAAAAGAAAACTTGAAGATTGCGTTTCCGACGCGTCGTAAAGCGGGTCCAGGCTGGGGCTCCGCTCCGTGAGTAATGTGGCGTCTCTGCGAGTGTGTTTGTAATGTAGCTCTCCTTCCCCCTCCTTTCCCTCCTCCTCTTTTTTTTCTCCTTCTCCTCCACGATGCTCCGTCCTGCCGTAGCTGCGAGGGCGCAGATGAAAGACAAGCCGCCGTCGTGATTGACACCGCACCGATTGACGCTCCTCGAAGCGCCGGGAGAGAGAGATTTATACGCCGCAAATGGGTAGACTGCTGGGGGAAGCACGGGGCGGGGGCAGCGGTGTATATGAAGCCGACACCGGTCTGTAGAAATACTTACGACTGGGATGTGAAAAGAAAAAAAAACTATATTAAGTTAGGACGCTCAGGCGGACTTGGGGCTAGAAATATGTAGATGCGCACGGACTGATTCCCATTTATCACGGGTGGTTACCTGGCGTTTTGCAGCTCGTGGCACCGTGGGAATCGGATGGTCTGAACACACAACACTTGATAATTTATCCGGCGTCGTGTGAACTGTGTTAATTTCGCTCCCCCCACCACAAAATCTTAGCAATTCGTAAGCAAAGTATTGACGCGAATCAGAGTATTTTATATGCCCTTAAGTCATACAGCTTGCTTAAGAGATGCTTAAACGTATCGTATTTCTAAAACAGTGAATTATTTAAAAATACATTTAAACCTATTCACTTTGTGGTTTATTAATCCTTACACACAATACTAATTCAGAACATAATTTTTGTTTAATCATATTTGGATTATTGTTTAATAAATCCTTTGTGTTCAGTAGTCATCTTCTGTGAAAAATGAGAATGCCGTATTACCTACTATAATAAAATCTTACCAGAACAATTTGCTACGTATTATTAAATCTACACATAGTTCTTTTTTTGTTGTTGCTTGTTTAAGTCGTTTAACTTTCAAATTTTCAATTCAATGGAAGCGATATTTATCTAGACAATTGAGACATTTTTAAAACTGTAATTGCGAATAGCTATTAGATATTTTATTAATACATGTTTGACAACGTAATGTCCAGGCAAAAACAGGGGAATTTATATAAACAATACGGTGTTGATTTTTTCATTTTAGATACATCTAAAATCTTGTAAACCATTTCTTATCGAAACTGTGTTCGAGTTTAGTGCAAATATCAACACGGTGCCATAGTCCCGGTTATTTTATTATTGGTGAAATTATGAAACCCGGGAAAACAGCACACTGACAAATTTGATCTTTACGTGCTTCAACCAACGTATATTAATTTTGCTGTTAATCTAATCATCCCAAAAAGGAACCAAAGCCTTTAAAATCTTATCTTTGCTACGAATTCCAGTAGAAACGTCTGCTTAAAGGGGAGTTCCTTTTTCCTCCATAGTGTCTCCTGGTCCTTCACCTGTTCCTCAGGAAAGTTTTTCAGTGCGTGTCGACGTCTTTTGAATTGAGAATTTTTACTTAATGCGGAACTACCTACCGGGCTAGGGTAAAACTGGCGACACTTTCTACATACGATTTCCACGGGTATACAGTAAAAATAAATACAATTAAAAGTATATTCCATAGATCGTCATGGGGAAAACGGTGCTGTTTATGGTATTTGCCAAACATTGCATGAAGCTTTATTTCCACTGTGAACGTGACCTTCTCGAAAATGTCTATTGCACCGCATTGAAATGTTTTCCGATTAACTGTATTATATTTTTGGTAAAACGGTATGGAATTATAGGATGAATTAAAATGCATTTTAAAATAAATAATGCTGATCTTAAACGCACAAACAATTCCCAAATTATTAAAATAAGGATGATGTAACAAATACGAAGGAAACACTCAACAGTGGAAAGCAAAGTAATTTAACATCGGAGCAAGCCGTCGTACTGCCGTAAGAACATATTCTGTAATGTTTGTTCAGAATAACATTTGTTCTGGGTTTATGAAAAGGTAAATAAATAATGGCTGAGGGGGTTCTCCGTTGTCGGACATATTTGGAGACAGACAAAAAAAATTAAAACCGTGAGGGGGACCGCATCAGCGGCTAGCTGTGGAAAGATTGCGTGAGAATAACTTTGGAGTAGCAGGCAGATCTTTATAAAGCTCGGAGGTGGGGTTAGCAGGCGGAGTCGCGGTCGCCTTTGATCTCGCGGCGGCTCGGTCTTTCATCCCCGGTTTCCCCCCACCCTCCCTCCGTCTTCTTTCCCTTTGTATGACTAAATTTGGTAGGGACATGGAGACGAGCCAGCATTTCCACGTGTGCACTCATCCCAGCTGAGAGAGAAGGCAAGGGTTCTCTTCCGGGTAAGGAGACAGCGAAAAGATCAAAGCCTTGGATTTGGATCCGAGTGTGGATTGAAAAAAAAAATAGAACCACGACTGGCTGAAGTCCAAGGCGGAGCGGAGAGCCGCGCTTCAAATGAGAACTCGGGGCACAAATGAGTGGCCGGGAACCACCTCCTTACGGGAAACCGGTTTTGTTGTACCGTTTCATTTCAAAACAACATTTTCGGACTTTCTGCCATTATGTCCGTTCCAGTTCGCAGACGAGCATCGCAATGTAAACACACTCTTATTAGAAAATTATGGTGGATTCCTCATTATTTTTAAACAGATTTTATTGCTCCAAGATTTAATTAGGCCTACACATACACTTGAATCTTGAGGAAAAAAAGTTAATTAATTTATGATTTTCTTCCCGGTTAGAATGACCTATTGTGCAATTTAAAAGCAACGAAGCGACTGTTAACCCACCTTTTCCTACTTATACATTTCAAAGTGTCCAAATGTCCACATTGGATTTATTTTCTAAGAATATAAATACAACATAAAAACCTGGGGCAGCAGTCTCACTTTAATAGTTTGAAAATTCAAAATCGTGTTGCTGTCTCGGTATTCTTTAGTATATAGAAGATGGAGAATAGCACAAACAAATACACATTCGATTTCAGACAGACTCCGGTGTCGAAAACATATGAAGACGGTCTGCTTATCTTTAAACGCAAATTATAAAAAATGGCTGGTGCTGTAGTTATATCTTTTGCCATAGTTTTTGGCTCCGGTAAATATGTAGGCCTATACCTTCCCTACCCATCGTGTGCAGACTCATCAATCAAGAAGATCAATGATGAAGGAGATTTCACATTATATAGGCCTGCAAGGCAAGCATGAGTAACAATTGCGCCAACTGTCAAATCTTGACCTTGGAGCCCCAGAGTTAAGAGATCTGACCAATGTCCCATACAACTCTCCAGTCCACCTTTTAACATTCGGTTCCAGAGCTTTTGTTGGAACGGAGGTGTAATTTTTCCACTATTTGGTGAATTCGTTACCCGCCACGAGATGTGTAGAAACCTTTTTTCGTAGCTTATGTAAAGGGATATGCTTGTATAACGAATGTGCCGGACACCCTTTCAGAAGATTTGGTTCAGCCTACCCACTCTACCAGCTCTCCGGAATATGATTTATTTCTCTGGAGTTTGGGGCGCGTTCTTTGTGGCTAAGGTGTAGGACAGAAATAAATGCGTTATCGAACTTAGTGTAACGACGACTTGTATGGACAACAACGCATTTGCACAGCTGCGTTAAAACAATTCAACACGCATCTACGCCCTGCTCTTACTCTACACGCTTGTTGACTTATGATTTTTATCTGTCATACCCGGATGGACGATTTCATAGGGAGGCGAGGCTCGCAGGAACTTCTGAGGGGTTTTCTTTTAGCCAGAGGGAGCGACACACCTGATTGGCATATGTTGCCTGCTGGTACCGACACCGCAGTTGTCAAATGAAACCGCGTCTTCTGAGGGCACTGAATGGACCCCTGCCCGCCGGATCTAATCACCACTGCATTCCCCCCGGCCGACATTCACAATAAGCTAAGCGTACACTTGCGCCCTGGTGCCAGTTGCGCGAGGATGAAAGTGTCGTGCGGGCTCGCGCTGCACGTCTCACGCATGCGATGGTTGGTGGGTTTGTTCAGTGGGTCTACAATAAAGACGTGAAACATAGATAAGCCAGTAGTTAAGAAGCTTTGTCCTCATCCCCGATCGGGGTGCACTTCTACCCCAACTGCTCTAAGCCGTTTATTCTACCTTTGCAATGGCTAACAAGACCACAGTTTGGTTTTCTTTTGCGCAGAGAAGGTTGCTTCAGTATCGGAGTACTGTAATGTTCAATAATTTATGAAACGCTGTGCATAATTTGTGTCCTGTAGCAACGTATAAAATACTCCAGTCAGCCTTTTCCCCCCCAACAACAGAGTGTGACGTGCATTACATCGGAAGAGATTGTGGGTGAATGTTGACCACGACGGTTTCCAACTAGTAACGATTCTAATACATCATAGCTTGATCAATCAATTCAGACATGCCCGTAAGGAGGGCTATCCAGTCAAAAGCAGAAAACTACATCACAATACATTACTAAAAAAAAAAAAAAAAAAAGTCAATGCACCCCTGGTTGAAACATGATCCCTCCCTCATTGACTCAGGTTCGGTTTCCACAAAGATGTTTTTTTTTTGCCTCTAAACTTTTTTTTTTTCTCAATTTTATAAGCTTGATTGCAATTCCATGTTTCTACAGTGCCTTTAAATA
Organism: Hyperopisus bebe; assembly: GCA_026777045.1. Classification (NCBI taxonomy): domain Eukaryota; kingdom Metazoa; phylum Chordata; class Actinopteri; order Osteoglossiformes; family Mormyridae; genus Hyperopisus; species Hyperopisus bebe. Next base: position 603,712 of record JAODJW010000084.1, read on the forward strand.
GGCTACATTTGTAGCTAATAAATGAATCTGACCAATCGATAAAGGCGTCGTTAAACGAAAACCAGAATTTCCAGGACCTTCTGGGAACTGGGTCGAGTTAAGCACCGAGCCTGGCACATGCGGACTAAATAAAATGCTACATTAAAAACTATGGAAAACTGCAGATTTGGTGATACAAAGTATTAGAAACACCGTTCAGACATTAGAAGCACGTGGGCCTTTTTGTATCACCAACAGACCACGGCCCCTCAGCGAGGACACCAATATCATTGCAATACTTAGTAAAAGACGGGCTAAAGAAACGCGGAATAGGAATAAAAACTCAGTAAGTACAGACGATCCTCTTTTACTACGAATGGTCTAGAAACAAAAGTACCCCTCTGAAGAAAAGGAGAAAAGCCGGTTGAGGGTTTTAAATCACAACAGAAACAACTCTGGCTTTTAACAATAATAGTAATTAAAGAATGATTTTTAAAAAAAAAAAAAAAAAAGGCATCCGAAAACATTCCATTTTCTGGGCTGAATAGCGTTATGTATTATACGTTTCCGGAGTTAATTATTACATGCGATCAACATCCAGCTGTATAGCGTTACGTTTAAACGTTTTCAGGTTGTATCAGTTGAGGACGTTCAGATCGGGCAGAAGTTGTTTTTAGTGGTAAGGAAAATCCGAGATCAGTTTGCTAATGAGCCACTGATGCAGTTTTCAGAAGGTCAGTCTCATCCACACTCCGTCAAACGGGCCAAATTAAGACATACAATTTAGCCAATTGTTTGTCAAATTTGACCAATTTGTCTTATTTGTCCGAGTGCGTTTTCTTTGAAGCGTCGAGTTTTCACGACCAAAGAGTTACAATCTCAGTATTGTTTTCAATTTTGAAAAGGCAGAATAATAAAAGATAAGTTAAGAGACTGCCCGTTTTTGTCGTCATTGCAGTGTGATCTATGGTGATGCAACCAGGCCGCGGATTCTGTACAGCTTCCATTTCCAGCCTGAAAATTCGCCTGCAGTTGAAGATGATGATTTCTTTCACTGCAGTAATTCAACTCCACAATGATTCCTTTGCTACTGTAGATTATTAAGCTAAAAGTTAAAGATGAGTCCTGTGTGGTCATCAGGGGGACGGTAGGAAACGACAGAATATCGGCCATGAAAGTCCGCTTGGATGTCAAACCGATTTCTCATTTTCTCTAGTTCTAATTTCCCGCGTTTCCCCAGTTTTCTCTGATCACCCTTCAGTGTTATTAACGAAACAAACCACCATAGTCGATTTTCTGACTTAAATTATCAACATGCCCAACGATATGTAAAAATGCACTAATACTGAAACATGTACATGTTGGGAAACAGACTTTTTATATCTTCAACTGTCTTGCATATGCATAGAAAAAGATCGACGGCAAAAGACGCAAATTGACACGGCCGTTAAGTGGTATTGACATGCCTAATTTAGCGTGGATATAAGGTCTATTTATAATGATAATACAGAAGAGTACACAATAATGATGAGCCATGTATTTATAACTGATGGTATTGCCAAAACTTTTGATTTTTCTAGAGAAGATTTTACAAGCGTTGTTATTACAGATGCAGTGAAAATCACGGGGAGAGCAGTTACTTACTGGTCCTGTAATCATATGTCGTACTATGCGATAGGGCTGCCAGCGGCGCCGAGGGCATTTAAATGCGTAAAGAGTGCAAGGGGGGCACAGTGCGCTGTGACAGGCGAGCCCTTTGCGAGGCGCCCCGGATACTGCGTGCTGATTTCGTCACCGATACAAGTAGTCCAGGCGCCGGAGCCTGCAGTGTTTCCACCTGCTGCAATTATGACATCTCTCGCGACGTGAAATAATTACAGCCGCGCGCTTCAAGCCATAGACAAAAAAGGACAGGAAACAAACATCACATTAAGATTTAAACAGTTTGCAATTAAACTTCTAAAAGGGGTCCATTTATCAAGCATAAAACTGAGACAGGGGAGGTCCGGGGCACGCCGTTATTTTTCCCCTTTGATAGATACAAAAACATTAGAAAGTTGCCGTTTGAAGGTGGAAAACGCGGCTCCGGGGGACGCCTTCCGGAGGCATGGTTTGCCCTGCCCTGTGATCTACTGATTTATGGTAACACCGAGTAAGAGTGTGAGACACGGTGTTATTAAAAAGAAATTATCCCCCCATCGGGGGAGGAAAGGGGATTTGTCATGCGATGTATCGCTACAGAGTTTGATTTACGTCCGCGAGGGGCTCATTGAATCAAATCCTGCTCCCTTCGACATGCGGCCGGACGCGCGCACGTGTAAAAACACGTCACACGTACTAGGGAGCGCCCTTTGCGTCCCGCACCCTGATGACTGTCCGGTATATAGCGGGCAGCAGGGGTAGGCTAAGTTACAGCTAAAGATAGTCGGCATTGATGTGTGTTAGTGTGAGTTTGAATAACTTACGGTCAGTTAGTATGTAGTAGAGGCGGTAGGTTTTCCTGCTTGATTTTGTGACCAGCACAAAAGCTTGTTTCCATTTTTTCTGAAAATTTTGATCATCCTCATGTAAATCTTTGCCACCCATAAACAGACCGAGGTTTACCACTGTACCTCTGCCACCCTAAAATTACCCCCCCCCCATAAAAGGGAGAGCATGGGTGGCCTATGGGATGCAAACTGGCAGCCCAGATTCGCCAGGCCGGAGGCGGTTACAAGGCCTAATCTCATCCCCATCCTGACAGACCCAGCGGGGACATGTTTGGCATCCTGAGAAGTGGTGGTTGTCTTCTGTTTACTTAACAGGCAATGTCTGTTCTTTTGTGGGGGGGAGAAAGCGAGAGCGGAGCCCCCTTGGGGGTGGAAGACACAGATACGGGTCACTGCCGACCCTGCTGAGGGGTCACCTGACCCCAGAACCTCCTGCACCCTTATAAATCACTCTCGCTGCCACAGAACTGACGCGTGCTGCATCTCTGACCCAATAAACCCTGCCCCCCCTCCTCCCCCAAGCAAGGGGGTCCTTACAGATCAAACACATCCCTCTCCTTGCTGCCGTGAACTCCGACCCTAGGCTGGTGCTTGCCTTTAGGTCTCAGTGCAGGTACGCTGGTCCGGCTTGAATGTGTGTATGTAAGCATGCGTACAGTGTCAGTCAATTCATTAAGTGACACAGGCGGGTGCTTAGTGTGTCATCTGCTGAAGGGGGGGGGCAACTTAGCAAGCCAATTTCACAGCAGTGAAGTGTGTTTAGGTACAATTTGATAATGGGGGGGACAACTTAAAAATTGAAATACAAAGGTCTGTTTATTAGGGGGATGAATGAATCCAAATTAAATGTTGGGGGGACATGTCTCCTCTGTCCTCCCCCCCCCCCCAGTTCCTATGCCCACATGGACCTTGACCGCTGCTGAGTTTGTGTGTGCATGCATGTATGTACCCGCGTGTGCATGTGCGCGTGAGCAGCCCACACTCGGCCACCGGCGAACTCTGACGCCAAGCCTTTGTTCTGACAGAATCCAAAAACCCGCCAGCAGACTCCGGGGCAGGAAAGTGCAAAGCGGCCGATGGCCACCGGGGTGTGAAGCGGCGCCGTTGAGCTCCTCCCCTCTCTATGCGTTTGCCTGCCCCTGGAATCCCCCCCCCCCCCCCCCCCCCCACC
>JAODJW010000084.1:623852-644217 GCA_026777045.1 Hyperopisus bebe
TTTTCCACCATGCGCAAAGATCTGAATTGTTAATGACTCTTCTAAGTTTAGCTGCTGTCCAAAAGAATCCACCACTCTTAAAAAGAAAACGCGGCAAAAATCAGCTCGCGCCCTTCCGACAACATCATTACATCGTCGGTACGATACAGGGCTCTTTAAAGAGTTGGGATTGAGTGTATTACAAACAGCCAATGTATGCTTCCGTTCAACTGAAACATGTAAGGAGAAGAACATCATGGCCGCTAAAGTCAACATTGAGCCCTGGTTAACTTTTAATTGTGTTTTTTTGAACACACACATTCCTGCAAACACTGGGCTGTAACATATTAGAGCGGCTCTTCATAGACAATATGAATGATTGAGAAGCTCAACTGTAGAGGGTTTGAGGGCGGAGAAGTTGGGGTTGGGGGTCTCTAAATCGGGTTCTAGAGAGTTACTGTCCAGTAGGTTTTCTATTGTAGCTGGCTTCTGATGAACCACACGTGTTGTTTACCTGAGAACAGGTGTGGCACATCGGAACTCCGGTAGGATAGAAAACTTACTGGATAGTAGCTCTCAGGACCGGAGTTGAAGACCCCCAGTGTAGGGGCTTGTTCTCACTACAGTAACTCCTTTTATTACTATCCATTGAGCAGATGTAATGCTGCGTTCCATTTACCTCGGAGGTCGGAGGTCGGAGCTGGGAATGATGTCACACACAAGTCCACTGCATTCCTGTACAACAAACAAGTCAGAAAGCTATTTATCCTGCGTTCGATTATCTCTCTCCGAGTCGGAACTCGGATGAAAACGTCATGAAAAACGTCACTTCCAGTCAGAAACACGCATCCTTTCTGACGTTGATGTCGGACAGATTTTTGTTGTCCATGATTAATAAATGTATTAATAGTTATAAATGTAACTGCACGTGTTCGATTTAGAGAATACCATATCATGACCATAAACAGTATCCTAGCATGCAGTATCAGATTTTTACCAGAGTTAGTGTCTATTGTTTGTCGGTAGTTTGCATCTCAAAAAAAGAATATCGCTATGGATCTAATAAATTATAAAGCCTTTAATGTGGTTTGACTAGTTTGTGTTTCTTGTTTGTCTCGGAAAAAAAGAGTCTCACTCCAAATTTGCTAAAATATAAAGCGACAATACACAACAACTTGTTCATGGAGGCAGCCGTGTTTGTTCCGAGATGTGTGTAGTTTGAACGGAAGACTGATCGAACATGACCTCATGCACCACAGAATTTCCAACTCCTGAGAGATAATTGAATGCAGGATTAGCAATACCAGGGACCTGTTTTAAAAAGCAGGATTTCTTGCTTAGCCATACAGCTTGTTGGATTTAAGGTACCCCAGGTTAAATGGCCGTTATTTTCGTTCACTTATATTTAGCCCAAACTACCTTAAATCTGACAAGTTATCTGTCCCTGTTCTATCCAGTTAATTTTTAACAACTGTTATCAATACCAGTTGATGACAATGCTTAACGTGGTATTTTGCAAATACAAAACCCTAGCAAGATGAAATGAGATAGCAGTTCGACAGTACTGACTGTGTGTCCACTTTAAAGAAATGCAAATATGATTTCTGTTGATAAAGGACGCCGCCTTCTTGAATTCTGAAGTCAGTGTTGTGGAAGTTTCTTTGGATTCCAAGTTGGAATTTTGACTTCAGGGGATGTTCTGGTTGAAATTCCGAATAGGAACTGATGAGCAATGGTGTTGATGTCTAGGACACTTGGAACTAAATCAATTTTTAAAAAAGATTAAGTTAATTGAGGTCATCCTAGTACACACAGATTATTTATCCAGTGTAAAGCTGAAGATGACGATGTACATACTTAGACCATGATACTGCTGACTGTTCTTCTCCATTCTTTTGTCAAGTGTCCAGTGTTGCACCGTTGTTTCACTGGGAAAATCGTTTTAACTGAATTTCAGTGGATGGGGAACATAGTCCATTTCAGCCCAGGTAGCTACCTTCTAACAGGTGAGTCCCTCCACACTGAGCATGGTGGGGTGGGGGGGGGCATGTGGCACAGCGGGGCAGTTGCTGCGGTGGCGCCGTTGGACCTGAGAGGGGAGCAAAGCCATGCTCTGCTACTCAGACAGGAACATCCCCCCCCCCACACACACACACACAAAACACACCTGTCCTTCCAGGTGTTTCCCTGGGGCTGATACACCTCCATGTTATAACTTGCCCCCCCCCATCCACTATCCCCCTCCCTCTATGGCTGCTAGAACTCCAGCCCTGATATCACCTTCGCTGTACACACACACATACCTCGAGGATACCGATGGATGTCAAGGAGATTAATTGAGGCAAGATGGGGGTGGGAATGGTGGGGGGCACGCGAGAGCTGCAAGCTTGCTGCACTGGGGCCATCCTGCAGGAACCCCCCACCTCGAGCCATCCATCAGCGCCCCACATCGGGATGAGCATTAAACCCCAAGGTGAGACTCCTTTGTCTGCAGGTACCTGGGCTCTGGCCTGGAGCCCACAGTCTGAGCCTTTCATGTGGGGGCGGAAATTACCCCTCTTTGAGAGAGAAGGAGAGGGAGAGAGAGTGTGCGCGTGTGTGTTCAGACTCGCCTCCACTCGGCGGTACTCCCGCTCTGCACTCACATCCCTGCTGCGTCACCAGGCTGGGCACCATGGCCAGAGACACCAAAAACATCCTCGCCGCTTGCAGGAAGACCTGTGTATCTTTCTCTGCACGTCCGGGTCAAGTAGCCCGAGGCTTCGGCGACAGAGCGGTCCGCATGGCAACGGGCCAGCAGAGCGGACCTGTCGGCGCGTATCGAATAAGATGCCACGTCGATTTTCTAATATGCTGTGTTTTGATGTACAGATGGAAAAAAAGCAAAACTCAAAACCCATCTAATCTGAGGCTTCGATATTTGGACAAGACTGCCTTAAATTTTTTATCAGCCGAAAGCTTGTTATTTCTAACCATAAAGAGTATTTGTTCTATTATTTACATCAGTTCTTTACTTTTTAAAGTCTGAAAAGATGCCTCGGCTCACTTGCAGTGTCATGTGACCCTCCACAAGCGAGATTCACATTCTAGTGTCGTTTCTTAGTATGCATACTCGACCGTACTTGTGTTCTCATGTATTCGTTTTACGTCATCTTCCATTGTCAAAACCAATTCCAATACTCAAGAATAGAAGCACAGAAGACGGTAAAAATCCCCAGATGTCGTTTTCGCCCTGCCTCAAATATCAGGGATACATCGGTTGCATCCTCACCGAACGAGGCCAATCCCATGATTCATTGCGCCCCTAGTTTGATCTTGGAAGGCAAGTTGGCAAGACCGGTTTTGCCAAGACGATAACTATGATCTTTGCATTCTTCGTGTTGAGCAACACCCTCAGTCTCTCGTAATGACTACTGGAGATACACCGTCATTAATAGTACCACGTGAGTCATTACTTGACCCCACTGACCTTCTTATAAAGGCCAATCATTTTGCCGATTGATGAACATGTGCCTGTTTCGCCGCTTTCTATAGCTGAACCATAAAGTTTGTTCACCTACCAACACGTGCCTTGTGGAGGGAAGCTAACATTTCAGGGGTTTTCTCCAGGAAGGACTAGAGGGATTTAAGGCTGCCATTACAGATGAAACCAGGCCCCAAAGTTTCTGACCAATCTGGGAGTTTGACCCTCTGTGAAAATGCAAGATAAAACACACCAGTCAGGAGGGAGCAAATGGAGACATTCACAGATAATTATTTATAGATAGGCAAGATGGAAAAACTGACTAGAAATTTTCATAAAAAGAGCGAAAAAAATCATAAAAATCTTTGATCTTCCTGTTTCTTAATTACACAACAAAGCCCTGAATGAATGAGGGAAATATTAGCGGTTACGGAACTTAGCTGCCTGAGCTGTCCTGTCAAGCGGTCATCTTGCCAGTGGACATGACCGCGGCACTGACCCCAGAACAGCCGTGCGGGCAGAACTGACCGATAGCCGGCCTGTCAGCACTGACCCTGAGCAGCAGGCCCAACGGGAGGCCAGAGGACAAACTACAAAGTACAAAGGCTGAAAGGATCTATTACCCTCCCCTGGGTAAATGTTGTTGCTTATTTTGGGGTGGGCGGTCGAGTTTGGCAAAAGTCAAAAGTTGAGATATGTACAATACGGTGGGAATTTCCTCTGAAATGATCTTCAGTGTATTTTTCTGTTTTCAAGCCTTGTACATCTATTATTTTAACCCAACTATCCAGTGAATCGGTAGGCTATAGACGCACAATTGGCTTTAAAAAAAAACCTCTTTACCCTTAACACAGTATCCTTAGATTTTGTAGCTGATGTCTGGATGACACAGGCCAATGTGCTCCCCTGCGCCCCCCCACAGATGACGCACTGCCTACGATGTACAGGTTTCTGTGAATCTCTAGTCTTTCTGGACTGCCATCCTATCACCTAAGTCCTGACTTCTAATCGTAGGAACTGAAATATATCATGATACAGTATTAAATCTTCATTTTGTGTTTTAATGTTTCGGCTAATCTCAGACACATATTCGCTTTCTAAGCAGAATCAACCAACGTCTTGTGAGTGATTCATTCCCTATGAAGAATTCCATGTAATAGGAAATAGCTAACACAGTTACTCAGTCCTGAAGCTTACTGAGAGATCACCATCAGTGTGTAATAGGTGGCGGGTCTCCTCTGTGTTTGGACTGTCCAATCCACCTGCATGCTGCGTTTTCGCAAGATGTTAGATGCACTGCCTCCCACAGAGCGTCATGGGAACTGCAGTGAGCAGATGATCAGGTGAATGATTGGTCCATCTTCAGGGCTGGGCATTGTGGATTGCGAAACTAACGCCTATAAACCCCTCAAAAATAAGGAGTATTCAATTTGTTTGATGCAAAACTTGGGCTAATCGATCTCTAAATTGAATGTAGACTACGACTGAGAACCTGAGTGTGTGCATGCATGTGTTCTGCCGTCCCGTCCAGGGCGTCCCCAGCCCTGCGCTGCCTGGGACAGGCTCCAGACCCCCCTGCTAGCCTGCCAGGATAAGCGCTTATAAGCCGGGTGGATGTTTTCCATTGCCGTGCCAAGCAAAGCCCCTCCACAAAAGCATTAACTGATGTTTTGGTAGTGCTACAGGCGAGATCCGCAGCGGAGTATGACCTGTTTGAGCCTCATCTTCTGATGAGGGACTTCCCCAGAGAACGCCGTGCCTGGACACGCCACCGCCGTGCCTTTGAGCGTGCTTTAATTGGTAGCCGAAGGACGGTGCGTCTCAGGCCATAAATCCAAGCCCGTTTCCACACAGATGGCAGCCATTTATGATGATTCCATTTAAACGGTATAAATACGTTCAAGTATGCCTTTGATAGCGGTGCAGGTCTGATTTACGGCCTACTGTTTTTTTTGATCAGACCCTTCACGTGTAATATCACCTCCAAGTCGGCTGTTCTGGGGGGGAACCACCTGTTCGGATTTCCGGGGTGGGGGGTGGGGGTCTATCAGATATCACATCCATGGGCTACAAACACAAGCGACACACAGTTTACCAGGGTGTTGTGTGTATTAGTTTATCAATGTTCTTCATGTTTATCAATTAGTTTATCAATGTTCTTCATTTTTCTTCAAAAAATGTCTACATTCTTGACACACTTTTAATGCCCCTTTAGGAAATGTGGATGGTGCAAAAATCTGAGTTTGAACTTGAACTAGTTACTACACCCAAACCACCCCCCAACCCTCCGCATCTGAACCGCATTGAAAATTAATTTGTCCGACGCCCTGAGCCATTCTATCCCTCCAATTGTCTCTCGCCAATCTTGACACATCCCCCCCCCCACCCCCCCACTCCATATGCAAGGGGGAGACAGGAACCGGGAGGATCTGCGATGGAGACTCCGATAGACAAGCGGTGGAGATTCCATTAAGTTTCAAATTAAAGCCGCCACATCAAAGCAGGCACAAGGCGGCAGAGCAGGCCAGAGAGCATGTGGGCCGAGCCGCGCGGCGGGAAATCTAACCGGGGACAGGCCGAGGCGGCCTAATCGATGGGTGCAGGGCATTCTGGGCAACGGGCCAGTGCATGAGGTTCACGGGGGGGTGGGCAGTGATGGAATGTACAAACACACACACACAGCTGTGCCTTTTGAAAGATTTATCCTGAGCGACACTGTAGCAAATTGGTACCCTATACTGTACAATAGAACAACACAATACAGAAAACTTGGTAAGTTCTAGGACAACATGTCACCTTCCATGCCCCTTGTGGAAGACTAGAGTTTCATGTTTCCCATGCCAGAAAACTCCAAACGAAAACAGAGCAAAGCCAAGGGTCCCCTCTACCACTGATGCGTGATCACATAAGAATCTAAGAACTAATGACATGGGGACGGTGCTTTAATATTTATAATATTATTATTATATTTTAATATTGGGGGAGGGGGTGATCCTGCGAGAAGATTTTTCCACGATGCGTAAAGCGCATGATAACAGGGATGGTGAATTTTGTCATTTTACGATACGTCCCTGCGGACCCCTGGCAACTGGCCTTTGGGCCCCAGGGAGCCACTAACCCGTGGATGAAGACCCCTGTCCCATGCCAAGGGGAATAAGACACTGGGCTACAAGAACAACAAGCCCTTAAGACTGATTGTCGCCTGTTGTAAGACACCCATCCAACCAATGGGCTCTGTTTACACAAACAGCCAATGGGATAACTGGTAACATCTGCTAACTGCAACAGCCATAGGGAAGGGGTATATATTTCATATCAGGCATTAAGAATCAAAAGCAATGAGTTTTCAAAACATCCCACGATGAATCACTGAGTGTCTAAAACAGGCCACCAAAGTTGTCATTAATACCATCATGCTTCAGAGTGCCACTAGCACTGAACCCCAAAACACACATTGAATGTTCTCCAAAAGGTTCAAACGCTTCTCACATAATCATCTTTATTTTCCAGTCTGGGTCAAGAAAACCAGTGCAGATCCTGCAAGCAGACTGGTGTTGTATTGCACCAGAAATTGTATTTCCCTTCCTGTTAGAATTTAGAGATCACTGTTGATACACCACAGCACACAACAATGAAATGTGTCCTCTGAATTTAACCCATATGTGACATCATGACATAGCAGGGGGCAGCTAATTCAGCAACCAGGGAGCAGTGCTTGGGGGTGGTACTTTGCTCAGGGTACCTCAGTGGTATCTTGCTAATCAGGGATTCAAACCAGCAATCTTTCAATTACAAGTGCGCTTCCCTAACCATTAGGCCACCACTGCCCCGGGGATTCCCAAAAGGGATCCCAGAGATATCTGGGTGCTGTGAGGCGCTGCTGACATGCACGCCGTTTTCCAAGAGTCTTGCTTGCTGAGTCCGAGCCAGGATCAGCAGTTCAAAAAGTCAGGAGCCGTGTGCGTGGTTGCCGTTTACCACAGATCTGACACGGTAGTGGCTGATCGTTTGCATTTAACAGCCGTCTGTTCTGATCGCGTCGCCATTCAGCCGTAGCTTCAAAGCTTCCTTGCCGGCAAATTTGGCCAGATAAGACAAATCGTGTTATGGTTCAGCCCACGGACGGGGTGCCACGGGGAGGTCATGCCGGCCACGGTCAGCAAGACCAGCGTGTCTGACATCACAACGTAAGACGGGACTCGCTACAGCAATCGGAGGCCAACTCAACGAACGTACGCAGTGCAGAGAAGAAACTGAATAAAAACACAAACAAAAAAAAAAACAAATGACTGAGCTGAAAGAGAGCTCTGGGTACCAAAGTTTAAGGAGAGGCAATAAGGAAGAGTTACTCTGGGAAAAACGGAGATCAGCACTGAGGGCTGAGCTGGGCTGGTACAGGAGGTTGTGAGAATTGGCAACGGTTGAAAGACAAACAAGAATCATAGAGGAGGGAAAAGAGACAGAAATAGCGGAGAACAGTAATGTAGGAAGACGAGGAGAAGAGAGAAAAGATTCCAAAGTGGGCAGAGACACGAAAAGGGTTAGGATTCCGAAATTCAACAAGGACAGACCAAGATAGGTGCCACAGCCGAGGTGGGGGGGGTAATTGGCTTTGGGTGTTCAGGAGGTTGATCTTACGTCGCATCTTGAAGAGACCACCCCCGAACAAGACTTGGATTCAGTGCTGATCTTATCTGAGTCTCCCATGCAAGATGCAGCTCCATGATGGAAGGGACACCGCCCCCCCCCCCCCCCTTCTGCCTCTCTGGGGGGGGGGGGAGGGGGTTCTTTCCACCATCCAGGGCAGTCTGACAACTCGTAATTCTTTGTAACGCGATACGGCGTGTTTTTTGGCCGTGAATCGCCAGCCCCGCGGGGCGCCGTAACGCTACACGTAGCGTGGCGTGTGACCACACCAGCCGCCAGGAAGAGACGACACCGAGGTCAGGTCCTCGTTGGCACGCCGTCAACGGGCACGAGCTGCAGCTCTTACTACCTGTTATTAGTTAATGGAATCTAGAGCATTACCATGCCAAACCCCCCCTGAACGGCTGGGAGATAATTACAGGCGTTTTGCTATACTCCTTATTATACACCGCAGTATTAAAAGAGAGTACAACACACGGCGCTTTCTTCTATCTTCAATCATGTAAACCACAGGACGTATCTCAGATGACTTCAGTCAAAGGTACTTTCCATTATGAGAAAGCGCCGATTAGCTCAATGCCACGACCCCCCCCCAGCCAAGATTGATGATGAAGGCTTGCGTGAGCGAGAATTCATTTGTGGCCAGGGCACTTAATCGGATCAATTATAACTCAGTCGCTTCCACAGCAAAGAAAGTCATCAAGTTCACAAGCAGATTCAAGAAGGAAAAAAATAAATATCTGCGCCGGGAGTAATTGATAGCCTCCTGCAGAAAGGTGCCTGAAGACAGAATCCAAAAGAATATGAAGCCAATCAGATTACACTGTCATCTTTGACTGCTTACAGCTGGCTGCATCCAAATAGAGACACTAGTGAGTTTGCTGATTCTTTTCAAAGAGTTTGTCTGTCAGAATCAATAAAGGTGACTGACTGTAGTTATGGAATCCATTCCGGAAGATTAAACCAATAAGGGGTCCAAAATATCCCTGGGCCAGCAGTAACAATGACTTTTTATGAGACTCTTCCTTTCGTTTGAATAATCGGTAGCAAATGATCTAAGCACATTTCCTTAGTCGTAGGACTCTTTGTTCAGATTTATCAAACTTGCGATTGTGGCACAGGTACTTCGATCCAGATTTAGGGGGAAGTTAGCCCAAGAAAAGCTGGGGAAGGAAACGTTTGGTAGAGACGATGGGGAAGAGGGTGCAGACTATTTCCATGGGGGGTAAACACACATAAATCACCTTATAATCCCTGTCACCACAAGAGAAGAAGGCAATCAGCCCCGACAAGAGGGAGACACAGCTAGATAGGAAAGAACAATGCAGCTCTTTCATTAGGGATCTTTCGAAGCATGTGAGGGAACGGAAAAGCCGCTTCAAATGAGAAGCATCGGCCAATCAACGAGTGACATGGCTCACTACTGCTGACAGACTTGGAGAGAAGCAGGGATGTCGGGGGGGGGTGGGGGGGTTGGGCGTAGAGCCAGGTACAGCCATCCATTAGGAAAATATGGACAAAGGGTGAGTAAAGTGCATGTGAAGAGGTGACTGAGCTGCTCTTCAGGGACAGACTGGGTGTGTGGAGTAAGGGTGGAGCGTCCATCAGGGTGCATTCAGCTCAGGGAGAGAAAGAGGGCTCCTTTCATCCTCCCTGGTCCTGCCTGCAAACATCAGAAGGGCCAGTAGACCCTCAGCGGGGGTGAAGACTGCTTCTCAAGGCCTTCCTGACCCTCAGCCTACACCATTCTTTCTTGGCCGTAGGGGGCAAGAGCGGGCAAGTCAACGGGGCACCTCAGCGGAACCAGCTGGGCGTCAGACGAATTCCAGACATTTTGGGTGCGACTCGACGCGGCTATTTGAACCTTAGGATGGTCGATTAACCCAAATCAGCTGGCAGAGCTGGTCGCCAAGGAGCCACTGAGCAAGAGACTGCGGCAAGGGATTCAAAAAAATCTCAGCCACCTGGTGAAAGATCCCCCACCCCGTGTTCACCATTGCCAGGGGAATTCCGAGCGCAAGGTTCCAGAATGTCTTCCAGAGACGACCCTTGAGCTCTGGAGACAGTGGATCCCACAGGGATGGATGCAGTCCAGATTATTCCGCAGCATCGTGTCATCCATCCGGAAAGGTCCGGCATGTCTGTGCCGCTTTGCACATTAGCGGCGATCCGCGGCTCCGCCTGGCATTCCCCTCAGCCTTCTGCTCCCCTTCACCGCGTGTAAAAAGCCAAAGCTGTTTTCGGAGTATTTAAGAGATAAGGCAGCACGGTTAATGCAGACGTTTTGCTCTAATCCATTTCTCTTCCCCCCCCCTCCCAACTGCCTCGTCTAGCAGCTCTCCCGATTCAACAGCGTATCTGTGACAGATTAGAGGAGATCACTGAGGATTACCTTCCAGGATAGAGCCTGTGAGTTTTGACCTCACGCCCGTCCGTGACATGCCGACTCTCCGGCGCAGGACGGCCAGCATCCAGGCGGACGGGAGACTCTGTTCCTCCGTTCCGCCTCCGTCACCTGGCACTGCCCGTCATGTGGACAAGCGGATGGAAGAAGACCTGGGAATTTTTGCCTGGTGCTGGATAATCCCTCATATTGTGCAAACAGTTTATAAAGCTCATATTATGCTCTGCCTTGCGGACATAGCCGCATGCTAGTTTACAGAGTTTTCTGCGGCTTGAAGACCACCCAGTCTTACTATAGTAATCCACAAGCTTTGCAGCGCTTTACTGGAGCATAAATTCAACTTAAAGGCCCTCGTTTAGAAAGGGGTGCTGCATCTCACATTCTTCTTAGCATAAGCACAACATGGCCACTGTAGTCTATTAGAAACATGAAAAAAATCTAATAAATTACTTACAGATTAATTTTATTTGCTCAAGGGTGCATCTGAAGCGTGCACAGTCCCGGCAGTCTTGTTATGACGGGACGGGAAGGGGCAACGGAGTGGAATTTGCGAGATAAACGTGTTAGAGCGCGCTTCGGCACATCCAGACAACAAATGCAGGGCTCTGCTCGGTCGTTTTACGAAGGGCATCCGAACATGCAGACGGAAAATGGGAGATCCAAGCAAACACATCTTAGGATATGATAAGAGTTGACGTCAGGAGATACACTAAAATCTTACACACAGAATCAAGCCAGGACTCTATATATAAGCCTCTGGTGGACCATAATAACAAACCAAGAGAGTTGGCAAGATCCGATAAAGACACTTTGGATTTGTAAGAAAAGACAGGAGACATTTGTTGGCAAGCTATCTGGGCCATCCCCTTTGACAGTGGCTATTAGCAATTTATGTAATTCGGCAAGTGTGGAAGGAATTAAACATTTCCAGCCTGCACCAAACCTAACCGTGGCTTTAAATTAAATTATTTATGGTTTATTAATACTTCAGTCTTTTTCGACACTGATTGTAGTTGTACTCTGTGTGTAAGCTGTAACTTACCTTCACATGTTAACTTGGCCTATATACATTCTAAACTTCATCTCTTCCCGAAACACATTAGAAATCAGGTACAATTGACATGAAGTATCATAACGCCTTTGTTATCGCCACCATGCTACTCTACCGTTATACACAATGCCATCTAGTGGAGTTCACAGGTACTGCATAACTTTGCTACATAATCAGTCCCTGGTCTCCGATTGGCAGCTAGGAGGAGGTTTGGTAGATTACAACAAACACATAACAGAATGTTAAATATGTGACCTATTAAAACTGCTTCAAGAAACCATGCAGCACACTTCTGTCAGGGATCAGGACTGGAAAATCCACAAGGGTGAACAGGCCATTTTTTTGTTGTTTACTCTGCAATTTCATTGCTAGCCAGATTAAAACTTTACTTTGCTTTGCGGTTCAAGAATGCATGCTGCCTGACGCGACTGAGCATCCAGGCTTCCCCTGCACCATCCATGCTGTTTCGCCCATGGTAAGAGGTCACATGACTTCTGTGCTCTTCATCTCAGTGGCCATCACAAGAAACACATGCAGATTCACTTGTGTTCTTGTGTTCTTTAGGTGTGTATAAGCACCGACCCCGGTTCGAGGTAAAGTGAAATGGCCGCCACCACCTATGTCACCTATACACTCTCGGAAATAAATGGTACAGCCCAAGGTATAAACAACATTAATGTACCACCAATGGTACAAAAACGCTCCAAATGTACCTTAAAAGGTACATTTACCTACAGCTAAGGTACAACTGGCAGACCCTTGATGATATACTCCCAGTGACACAGAATTGTTACAAATTGGTACTTTTTCTTCCTGACAATGTAGGATTGACCGGCTGAGGGGATCACAACTCTTTAGATATCAGCTAGAAATGCATAGAACTTGGAATGCCCCAGAAGGGGGGGGGGGGGGTGCTGTGGAAGACATATAGAGTCACATTCACCTGTCTGTTTGCTTTTGAGGAATATAAATGTAACCGTTTGTTTAAGAAAGAAACATCAGATAATTCAGAATCAGAATCAGCTTTATAAGCCAAGAATGCATGAATGCAACAAATTTGACCCGGTGTAGCCAATCCTAATAAACACAGAAATAAAGTCTAAGACTAAAAGACAGAAGGATACGTTATAAAAATATGCATTCAAATTATGTATTAAAAATACATATAAATGTACAGTGTAGAAGTGGAGCGAGGGAGGTTCAGATACTGAGTCATGCAACGGCTCGGGGTACAAAGCTGTTTATGTCTCTTCAGGGGTTTATTAATAAAGTTTTGTCACATTATATTATTTGTTGGTCATTTTTTTCATGATTGTTCATCGCTGCATTTGTAATAATGCTCCAAAATTCACCTGGGCACAGTCCTGGGTGTCCCCCCCCTCCCCCCTTTGGTCTGTGTAGAAATCAGTCTAGGTTGCTTGCAAAAAACTAATTCTCACAACAGTAACACAGAGGGGATGGGAGGACTTCGCAGAAACATCATTTCATCTTGGCAACGCCGAAGGAGAAAGAGACGAGTCTTAGTGAAAAGCAGCAAGAGGAGAATATTAATGTTTTTATATGTCTGCTTCTGGCCTTGGGTCTTGCATAACAGCTAGAGTGTCCTGAAAAAGGTAAACAGGCGCACACACACATACACACACACACACACACACAGAGGAAGGCTGCAGGTGGAGATGGGAACAAGGTGTGGACACGTCTGTAAACCTGGGGAGTGCGGGGAGGGGGGGGACAAACCCTGGACCCAACACAAAGAGGCAGCGGGGCAGGGCCTCCAGGAGACCACAATACCACCAGGCACCATTGTTCGTCCCGCTTTCATCTCCCCTCGCTTTCTCAAAATATTTGTAGGACTGGTCTGGCTCCCAAAACGGGGCTTAGCGTTGGATGTGTATTTTTCTAAGGAACTTTGGCACAGGGACGTTTCTTCAAAGCCTTTCTGATTTGTTTGGTTTTCTCCAACCCCCCCCCCCCTTCCCAGTTTTCTTCATAAATTTGCAGGATGTGATTCCATGGATGCCGCATTGTTCTGAATACCGGCTATCTAGTCGGATCATCTATTTTTAATGTATTACTGGACTCGGTGTAATTTGTACACGTTGAGCGGCTCTTTGATTGAGGCTAGACTTTACATTAAAGGCCGTAAACAGAACTTCTGAAGATCGCCCAGGGAAGAAAAAAGAAAAAAAGAAAAGGACTTGAGGACGAACAAAATATCTGAGCGAATGCAAAATCTGTCACAGGAAAGTTTTGAAAGCGTGAGCGCATGAACCAACTTTCTTTTTTAACGATTAACGGAAAGAAAAGTGAAAAAAAAAATGTTTGAAAACCCTCCCAAGCTTCATTATGTCTCCCCATTGAATGTTTGATGCCACATTCCAGTGGAAGTTGCCATTGATTAAACCCTGGGGGCGCCGCTGAGTTTCCCTGCGTTTGCGTGGCATAACTGACAGCCCTAATGAAGCGGGGTATCGCCAGGCAGAGCCACAGCGGACGGCGCCGAACTTCAATCGGCACGCATGACGTCCAGAGCGCCTCACGTCTCCGCACGTGCCCAGAGGGACCCCTGAACTCCATCTGTCTTTAAATGCACCACCACGATTCCCATTCGCTGGATTTCTACGTCAGCCAGACGGAGGTGGCTCCAGATATGCTGCCTGCTCCTTCACACGAAAGGCACATCCCCCCCCTGCACCATTCTGCTTTGGATTCTCCCAGGAAGTATGCCCTCTATACCAGCGATCTGGTCATAGCGCGGCTAAAATGAGGATCAGTTCACTTTAACAGAAGGGAGCGTCTCCTCTCAGCCAAAATGACCGCCTAGGTAAATCCAGCGCGATGCCATTTAGGAAAAGCCGCATGCCGCGCTTCCGCTGCCCTCCCAGGCTGACCTTCCCTGACTGGGCAGTGAATGGAGCTCCTGCTCACCATCCCCAAGCCCCCCCGCCCCCCGCTTTCAAAGGCAGGACCAGTAAAAGAGATCCTCAGAAGGGCCGCGCTGACTTTGTTCAATAATTCACCATCTCGCGCTTCAGAACACTCCTGTAGTGCTGGGATGCTAACATGGTCCCTGAGCTTGGATCTCATCTCGGCAAGCGGGGATGATGTTTATGGGGGGGGGGGGGGCAATCACTTTATTTACTTACATATACACAACTCTGGGATATCAAAAATAAATCAAAATGACTCTTATACAAGTCGCTTGGTAATTGTATAGTTCCTGGTACTGGATATTAATCTGTGGCTATGAATGGATAAGCAACCTATTTCACATTATCATATGCTGTTTACTACAGGAACACCCAACACAAGTTCATTACACACAATTATGTTTCAGAAAGTGTCCAGAAATTTTACAAAGGGGTGTATTTTTGTCATGCATTTAGGCATTTTTTTCCCTAAACCTTTAGTGTGTGTGTGTATAGACACACGCACACACACACACACACACACACACACACAGATACTTAAATGCATTTTTTGACACAGATGAGAAATTAATTAAAAAAATAAATAAATAACAAATTTGTATCAGCATAAATAGTTATTTGCAAGATAAAAGCAAACATGTTTGTTTTTTGTGTTTGTTCTTTTTTACCCCAGTTCCCAGTGGGCATTAACACGCACTTTGGTAATAAGGACCAATACAGATGTTAGTGAAAAGAAAACAGACTGGCTTTGATGTGCTCTTAGATTAAGTGAAGACTGCAGTGATGACTACAAAGGAAAAAAATTATATATATATGTGTATATATATATACATAATATACACACATACATATATATTAAAATACATAAATCGTCTCAGGCTCTCTCCAGCCCTTTTTTGTTCCCCAGAGACTGAAACACAAAAGGCTCCAGTGATATATGTCGACATTGTCTTACAACTTCAGATGAAGTGATTCCCTAAAGTGAAGTCAGTTCAGGACAATCTGTGAGGAAAAACCACTGCACACTTTCCAGCAGAAATCAAACTGTGGCAGAGTCTGAAAAGTGAAGTGAAGCCCTTCAGACCTTCACTGTCTGTAACAACGAAAACACCTGTAACACCGTAACTGGTGATTATGACTAATCGCGGGATCCCACACCCTCCATGAATCGGCTTGGTTCCACCCACATGGATCTGATGAAGGCATCACAGTAGTATTGTTTTTGTCAACTTAGACAACAACTTTATTTACATATCACTGTTTTAACTACAGGGTTTACAAAGTGCTTTACAAAAAGAAATTAAATTAAGCATGCAAGAGATAACTATATACAGACACAAAAACACAATCAGTCTTTACAAATAAATAAATAAATACAGCCATGGAAAAAAATTAAAGACCACTCTATATCTTTAAACAAATCTGCATTTTTAAATCCTGGTTTAATCCTGGTTCTGCTGGCAGGAGGCTTCACTGACCAGAAAGTTACTTCCAGGTTCAACGTTTCTCAGACAGCAGCACACAAGAATAAGGTGAAGCAGGAGACACTGGGAATGACCAAAAATCAGCCAGGTAAAGGGCAGAACCAACTTTGTAATGCTAGAGATGACTGTTAACTTATCCGACAGTTTCTCATGAATCATAGGATGACATCAAGTGACCTTCAGAAGGAATGAGAAACATTAAGTGCAGGTGTGAAGTGCACTGCTAGGACAGTTTGTATCAGGCTCCTAGAAGCAGGACTGAAGTCCCATAAAGCAAGGAAGAAGCCCTTCATTAATGAGAAACAGGAAGAACCAGGCTGCAGTTTGCAAAAAATATATATTATTCACAGACACATGCCCATAAATTGAGAAATGAGTGAAACAACTACCTCACAGGACTATAGCCCCTACCTCACATGGGACTCTAGGTTCTGCCACACAGGGGGCCCTGGGCCCCTTCTTCATGACAAATAATGATCCATCCAGTCAGGGGTCTACATAGACCGCATCCTTCAGAGGAAGTAGTCTCTGAATTTAGACACAGACAATGTCTAGCATGCATCCTAGACTAAGGCCACGTAAGATCAACAAAGACTTGCAACACAAAAAGTTAACTTTTTGTGAGTTTTTTTAAACGAAACATATTGTGTTTGTCTGGGTATCCTAGCTGTGTGTATCACTTTTCATCTTTTAAAGTTTCAACATTTCAGTATTTAATGCAATGTACGTGGTTTGGATCCGAGCCTGAATACGACATTGAGGTTGATTGTCGGTCCAACACTGACCCCTACTGGGGCTTTTAAAAATAAGATTTGGTACTGCGGGCATGAAGACCCGGAAAACCAGTTGAGATATATAAAAACACCCTAACGTCCTTTTGACCTTCGAAATCGGGCGTTAAGTTTTAATTCAGCAGTGTGTAGGAATCCGATTTACTAAAAGTAAGTTAGGAGCCATTGTCCATTTGACTGCATGTAAGCGATGTTAACTTACCAGACCATATATATTAAACCATATTACAGCTATCCGTCCACAGTCGCATCAATTCAAAACCAAAAAATCATGCTCGTTTAGTTGCATGTCCGTTGAAACGCTGTAGGTTTCCATGGTGTGAATTATTTAACAATTAATTATCAATAAATAATAACAAGGAGCCCCCGGGAGTTGGAGTCGGTCAATTAAGAGACGGGATTGTAAGCGCTAACAGCGGGGGATGCGCGTATTAGCGAGACGGTAAAGATCGGCAGCAATCAGGCAGTCACATCAGTTTCTGTTTTAAGCCAAAACTTCAAACAGCAGCCGTCCTTGTTTCACTTTTTAACCCCGAAGACGGCCCAGCTTGACATGCACTCTCTCCTCGGCTAATTAAAAACTTCTCATAGCTACTACAAGCCTTTGATGTATCACCCTACAGTAAAAAAATCTGATTTAATTATCATATCTTCGTAAGTATTACTATTTTTGTAGGTAAGTAAGCGAATACATTACTGAATTACTGCCTTTGTGAGGATTAATATCGAACTCCACACCAGCGGGTCCCAACGATCCTCTGTGTATTGGACGGTGTCTCATTTATACATTTAAATGGGTCATACCATGATTGCCAATTTCACCAAATGTATTTTTAATGTGTGCTTTAAATATACATGTTTTCAAAGACTACCGGCCAACTTCCGTCGATTGGGATAACGCACCTAGATACAAATCCTAAATAAATCAGACAGAGGTCACTTGGTCTGTTTCTGGTTGTTGATTTTGCTGGTTACGCACTATAATAGCGTTCAAATCCCCCGCTCCTGGTGTGTCATATAATTTTAGAAATGTTTATAGGTGTATTTACTCGCCAAATGCATCGTGAATACGATTTACACATCATAATTTATGCTATGGCGCCAATAGTGTTTGAGTTGCAGCATTATTTTACATTCTAAAGGTAATTAATCATGCAAATCGGCATACTGAGCTGTGAGTGATATTTACTAATCTGTGCGCTATATCGCTCTAGAGTGCACAATGCACATCTTTAATGACGGAAGAACGCGTTCACTGAGAAGTTCAGCACAGTACAAGTGCATCGAAATCATGCATCAAAATCGGTGTCGTACCAGTCTCGTTCACATTAATCTCACTAAAATACGGGTGAGCAAGACCGGCACGTGGCATAGGCAGTATAGGCAAATGCTAGGGGCGACGGCTATTCAAAGGGGGCGCCCCAAAATGTAGAGAAGAAAGAAGGGAAAATGAAAAAAACTACCATATTGTTATTTCGAAATATTAAAACGCTCATTAAATAAGCAAATCTTATTAAATATTTCTTTATTTGTTTGTCCAGCGCCCCCTCTCTTCCATATCACGCACTGTCGGCCTCTTTAAGTGAGCAGTATCTAATTCAGAAAGACATTATCATGTCAAAAAGACTAAAGCCCTCCAGTGCCCATGGAAGAAAAAGAAGAGGGAAAAACATGCATGGACAAAGCAGAGGAAATAATCACTAGTGAAAGCAATTACCGTGTTACTGTCTGTGGTCCATGGCACAGAGTGTTACAAGCTTACTTTGGATGAATCGACATTTGCTAATTTATTAAATAGCTAGAATTAACATCAGGTGCTCCCTACGTCAATTCGTCAGGGAAAGTTGGAAATACTTTTCAGGTGTTTGAGAATAGGGAGTAAGCTACAACAGTTTTCAGAAATGTAGCAGCCTTTTCTTTAAAGTATGTTGCTGCACCTGCACTATACCTGGGTGTGACATTACACTGCTCGATTTGAACAAGCTAGATACTATTCCGCTCTCCAAGGGAGTAGCTCTGCTGCAGTCACCATGAAGGGGATAGGGGTAAAGCTTTTGGGAGCCACACCCACGGACGAGTCAAAGACGTCAGAGACATTTTACTTGCAACTTTGGCCAGTGGTTGAAAGATGCCCATGAGGTGACACTCCTCTGGTCATGGGTGACTTAAATGTGACGACTGGCACTGACTGGGCTGGCTATGAGGATTGTGTTGGTCCCCATGCAAATCCATGCTCCTTGACTTTCCGGAAGGTCAGGGGCTGCAGGTCGTGGGATCCTGGTTCCGAAGCCCTGAGCAGCATTGTTGGACCCGTTACTCCAATACTGGTGGTGCGGCGAAGGAGATCGATCACATCCTCGTGGGCAGATTCTGGAGGCTTCAACAGGACCACAGGGTCCACAGAAGTGCCCAGTTTGTCAATTCTGACCACAGACTTGTTGTAGCTACTCTGAAGATTCAGCTTAGATCCAGTAAGCTACCACCCACTAGGAGAATGAAGCTGGACTTAGCCGGACTCCAAGATCAAGCTGTTTCCGATGAGTTTGAATGCAATTCGTGGGAGGAACTTGCAGACTTGGGTGCGGCTGCTGACTCTAATGTGATGTGGGAGACCTTCCGTGATAAGACCCTGAAGGTTGCTGAGGTCTGTGTTGGTAGTATTCCCAGAAGGAGGTGTTTCATCTCGCAGGGCACACTGGATATTATCGAGAGGAGTCGCAGGGGACGACATAGTGGCAACTCCAGTCCGTACCGGGAGCTGAGGAGGACGGCTGTAAGGACAGTTAAGGAGGCGTTTGTTATACGGATTTGTGAGCAGGTGACACACCATCTGTGGTCCAATGACCCACGTCCTGCTTACAGAGGAATCGAAGCATTATGCACATCTGAATCTGTTCCTCGGAGACTTGCAGTCAGGGCGGGTGACGGGACGGTCCGTACGGGTGACACTGCAGTTGTGACCCGGCTACTTTGAGCAGTCGTTTAAAGCTGACCCTCCAGCTAGGACGATGGACATCTCTGGGCCTAGAGTTCTCGAAGCAGATCCTCCGATCAGCTTTGAACCACCCAGTCTCACTGAGATTGTATGGGTGGTGAATCAACTGTGGGCGGGAAAGGCCACAGGGAGGTATATGAGATACATGACGTACATGTAAAATCGACAGGCGCAGAGAGGTGCAAACACCAAGGGAAACTAAAAGTAGGGAAAAAGAACATACTGCAGGGAGCAAACACAAGGGACTGCAAGGTAAACACATGAAAATGCACAGGATGGCCGGACGGCACAGGTGCTGACAATAAGTGCTCATTGAATGAGGAGTTTTTTGAACATGAATACTAACCAGGTGTAATTTCTCTTGCTGTTTAGTCGGTGTTTAAAAAGCTATAAAGTGTTAGTGGCTGGGTTTAACCCTATAGGGGAAATAGGCAGCCGCCTAGGGTACCATCTACTGAGGGGGCACTGACTTGCCAGCCAATTTCACTTTGCCTCAGACAGGGGGCGCCGATGGCGCATCAGCTAGGACAGATACTGTCCAGGATGAGACCCTACAAACTGTACCCTACACAAAGGGCCGACATGAAAAAAATCCTCTCATTACCCACTGAATAAAAACAG
>JAODJW010000084.1:644317-659793 GCA_026777045.1 Hyperopisus bebe
TCACAACCCCCGTCACCCCCCATATTTTACGCCCATTCCTGTAAAACATTCCAGATGGATACAAACATACTATAACACGCGGGTTATAAATTCAGGCCAAAAACATAAATATATTCAGAATTGCCGATTGACTCTGTATATCCCAAACAATCAGGCGAGTGCAGGGAGATTCAGCTTATCCTCATGTAACAAATGCCAGCTTAGCTTAATAATGCCATATCCGCGTTTATTTTAACATCATTCTGTTTGCGTGTGTATCTAACTCGAAATCACACTCAAATCAGCCGGATTCAAACACACTTCCGCCACGGCGCGTCAGCACCAATTGTCTGGCATATAGTTTCACACTTTTTGAGCGTCCGAACATTTCTATTTGGTGCACCGGGAACCCGTCCCCTTACCAGTGTCACTTCCACCAATGGGGCCCCGGTGGAGAGCCGATCGGGGCCGGGCTCGCAGGGCGTTCTGCCCCCGCCTGGCGCTCTGATGGGCGGCGCCTTCGCGCTCTCGACATCTCCGGCTGTAGTGTGAACACGCTGCGGGTACGCTCTGCAATTCCTCTGGGAGGCTGGAGTACCTCCATTCGGGGTTTATATACTGGCAGAGTATGCCATTGCTGTCGCGGATCAGGGGCTGATTCGCAGCGATGGTGGGGCTGCTGCGCGCCGGCGTCCTGCGGACCGGAGCCCGGCGTGCTCTGGCGTGTTACAGTGCGACTCCGAATAAACTATTTTCAAAGGTGAGTCGCAAATCCCGGGCTCTTTGATATCAATCAAGCGATAATGTAATATTTTGTAGTCTGCATTTTGCAACTTTTTAGCAGGATTCGGTTTCAAAATGTCGATGCGGCGTTGTCTCCCACGTCCGGAGTCAGACATCAAAACTGCTGTCAAAGTTAGCGAGTTTCAGCGAGTTTCTCTTTCTCAGATCCGAAGGACGACGCATCCACACGATCGGACGGTATTTAGCCACTCCCAGGGACTAAGAGTTGGGTAAAGTTCGAGTTTTGCTAATGAACAGTCTGCTGGATATTCGTTTAAACGGCGATCGGGTCGCGTCGACGTGAAAAGCGGCTCCGGTGCAAATCCAAGCCTCGACGTGTTATTGCGACAAAGTTTCCTGCGTGAAATTTCTTGGGTTCGCGGCAGATGCTTAAGATAGCTTTATGGGCGTTGGCTTATCATGTGTTTTCACAAGCAGAACTATCTAGATAACGGAAGAAACCGATAGGAGCTGTCACCAGGTGAGCCCGGTGCGGTGGCCGGGCGACACGGCAGCCACTTCATTATGTCCTAATCAGGGTTTAATACTGATCGCCTGGGTTTGCACATAATGGTCCGCTGGGGGCTTTGACGTTACCCTAAGTTAAAGAACAAGCAAATTCGTCCGTTACGGAGATGTCACCCGTCTACGTACGCTAGGAACATCTTTATATCTTTATCATCATGGATGGTGAATCAATTCCTGCCAGCTGCCTATCACTAGGCCTATATTACGAATGGCTGTTTTATTTTGCTGACTCAGATACTTTCTTACAATTGTCCGAAAAGTACAAGTTATCCGTTTAATTAACAAAGTAGTTTTGGCACCAGTGTTCCCAATAACCACAACCCCACGAAGATTAAATCTCAAATTGTGAACGTTTGCTGTATTTAACAGTAATCTCATTAACGAGCCGACCAGTAAAAGTCAGGTACTAATAGACTTTTACGGGGCGTCTAGGAATGAGCGGCACGTCTAGGGATGAGCAGTTTTAATAGATTTAATCAGTACGACCTGAAACCTCAGCCCACATTTACAGTGGTTTAAAAACCAAGAAAGGGCATGTAGAGAATTCTCTGTTATAGATTTTAGATGATAATATGCATCCTGGCTGTGACGGTAATGGTACACCGCTGACATTTGAAGCCGTAAGGTGCTGTGAACTTGCTGATTGCCTGACGAGGCGCTGTGAAGTGCAGGCTGTGTAAATCATCCCATCCCGCCTGTAAGCCGGAGGAAGGGCGACGACAGTACCGGCGTGACTGCGGATGCCTCCGTGTAACAGGAACGGCGTAGTCGCTCTGAATGACTCATTGCTTCTGTGCAGATGAGAGAGGCGTGTTGGTAGAAGTTCAGAGATGTCTTTATCCTGCTCCAACAACTACAAAAGGTGTTCAGTCGCTCACCCACACATTTCAGTCTCCGTCTCCCAAACCTCAGGCAGTTTGGAGGACGCTAAACCCAGCTCTCGCTGTTTTTTTTTTTTTCCTACCTGCACTAAAGTATTCATTTCCGTGTTTACCATGCATTTCTGTCTCATTTATGCCACATTCCCTGAATTGCTGGTTTACCTATTCATTTATTTTATAGGATCAATGAAGTTTTGGCACCCCTTCGGTCTCCCTGATTACTGTCCAAAAAAATGACAAAAAAATCAAACAATTATGATTCATTAATCTCTCAGCACTGCCCTGGGAAGAAAAACCGGCCTCCTTCATATCCAGTTGACGGGTTAATAACGGTCGTACAGATTAATATGACGTTTCCCTGACTGGGCAGGGTTTGTTGTTCTGTGTTTCCTGGCAGCTATGCATATAACTCTGCTTGTTAAGTGATGAAATAAAAATGATTCAGTTGTCCACCTTGCAGACCACTAAACGATAACAAAGGAACGGTCCCCGATCGATATTTCATCATTATAGAGACTCGCGGCGGTTGCTGACGGAGTGGAGTCTTTGGGAAAAATCTGCTGGACGGACCATATGCTTGCCGCGTTCAGGGCGGAGAGGCCAACCTCGTGCCTGATTAAAAAACAAAACGCACCAGAGTCAGCTTCCTGTGAGAAGTGCAATCTGCTTCTAAGCGCTTCATTTTCCTTCATGGTGACACCAGCTGGCAACAAACAGGATGTGTGTGTCCACCAGACCATGGATTCTGCATTTCCTGCCCAAGGAGCAGGAATCCAAATAAGACGGTCTGTCGCTTCGCTCCGGCTCCGCTAGTCCGCTGGTGGGCGGAAGGCTGGCTCTCATCTGTGTGTCTTCTGAGGCGGGGGCTCGCCGCCCGTTTTTAAGGACATCCCGCTGTAGGTGCTTTGGCAGGAGAGGCAGGCTCTGCCTCAGTTGGTGTCAGATGGGTTTAGGAATTAGCTTGTGTTTGTGGGGGTAACTGAGATGATTGTGGGGAAATTAAATGGATTAGGCATAGGACCTTGGGGGGGTTCCGTTTTTCATCATTGAGGTGTAATGGTGTAGTTAAGAATGGAGTATGGTGGAGCATTATGGAGTATAGAGAGGACAGATTCAAGAATCAGCCCCCGTGCACCTGCATGCTGTGTAGTTTTGAGCGACACCCCCCTGCATGGAAGTGAGAATATTCTGTAGATTGTTGTTGCCCCAGCAGCAGGTTTTGCTGATAAAGTTTAACTCATTTTCCACCTGTAAGCAGGAATTCTCACTGCCCTCCATGGCTGCTGGGGGTTGGGGTCACTCAGCATTCATCAGAGGCTCCACGGGGGTCATATTTCACCGGGACTCATAAAGGGAGGGACGTGGGAAAATGAGACCATCTATCAGCGAGACGGACGTAATCACCGCGCTGCTGCTTTCGGCCTCAGTGTGAAACCACACATACGCACCTGACTGAGTGGCACCTAGCGGGCCACGCACGTCAGCAAGGGCTCCAGCGAGATTTCCCAGCATCCTTTGATGTGTGGTGCTCGTGCCAACCATGGGAGAAAAGACGATGTCCCAGAACAATGTCCCCCATGGGAGGGCACCCACCTCAGTAGCTCCTCGCTGTTTCAGTCCTCCCCATCCTGGGGTGTTTGTTGACTCACCGCCGCTGTAAACAAACGGGCAGGCGGGAGCAGGAAATGCAGACGGCCACCTGCTGTGTCGCCATGGCGCCGTCTGTCTGGGCATGTGACCGTGCACTGCATAGTCATGTGACTACTCTTCTGGAACAAAGATGCATGTGCTCCACTGGAATAAAGTGTTCCGGTGGTTTTGGTACATGGCGGGGGGGGTGTTGTTTGATTTTCCTTTGACCGCAACTTCTGCTTCTGCAAACAGCTTCCGTGAAACATCGGTTGCTATTAAATATATGTCGCAAGCATGAAGTGTGGCTGTGACATCACCCCCCCCCCCACTTGAACAGTGGGGATTGGTGGGTCATGAGTCAGCAGCGTGGGCCACCTTTCCAAACATCATGGAGACTGGGCCAAACTCGAACCCAGGACTACTGTGCTCCAACTCCGTGTTGCACCTAGAGGGAATTGCTTGTTCTGTAGTCAGTCCTTCATGTTGCGCTGGTGCACTGATTGTACTCTGTGCTTTGCTGCTGCTGCTGCTACTGGAACATACTCAGTGTGGCCGGTATCAATTTAGGTTTTTGTGCGGGGGGGGGGGTAGAGGGCCTGTGAAGCATCGCTGATGAGGCAAGTGTCCAAGCCTCTCGCATTTCGTAGGATCTGCCGTTACCTCGGCGAAAAGCTCTACGGTAGTGACAATACCAGAGGGATGGGACAGAGCATAGCTAATAATAGCGGTGAGGTCAATCCGGTTGTGCTTGACGTCAGCGGGTGCCACCTGTAACAGTTCCCCCTCCTGCCGGCAACGCTGTGGGACCGAAGCCACCCAGGACACGGAGCGACGTCCACATCAAAGGCGCCTTTTTTGGAAGCTCGTCCTACTTTCCCAGAAAACCTCCACCGGAATTATCTCAGCACTGAGTCTGTACTTCACGCTGGCTTCCTGTGTGACTCGGAACAGCTGCGCTTTTTTCTAAAACGCAGTGTTTATACCGGTGCTCATCCTGGGAAATTGCCGCCACGCCGATGCGAAACTGTCACTCACAAGCCGTCTTTGTCCCGTCTGGCCTGGGAAAGGTGCGTCTGCACGACCAGGCGTCCAAGTACCACAGTTTTAATCGCATGTTGTCAGCTGCTGTTTTGCATTAGCGGATATGCAGAGAAATCTCAACACTTGACCTTTGAACCGCAGTCCCAGAAAGAACAGTTAGTGACGCTACGCTCCGTCGCCCGGGTTACGAGGTCAGTTCCTGGGAGGGGTGACTCCGTTTGGATTTCCTGACTCTCGTTGTCTTAATTGAACTGAACCCTTGCTGCTTACCATCTGGCCTGACAAACTAAGGATTAAGAAGCCCTTAATTAACTGCTGCGGGATTTATTTCAAGATTCTGGTCATAGGGCAACAACTTCTGGTCTCAGGTTAGCGACACAAGTCAAGTATCCCCAAGGCGCATAAAACGAAACGGTTTCATTTGTGTTTTTAGTGGACTGAAAATTACAGGGAAGCATTCTGATTGGAGGTTCTATTTGTTGGTAACAAACACAGGTTTGCTTGTGGGACAGACCTTGTGCTGCATGTATGTGTTTATCCAGCTGGAAGCGGCCGAGGATCCGAGCTTCCCCTGCTTTTCTCGGTTTCGTGACGCCCAGCTAGCCTCTGTAGCTTGATCTGATAACGACCGTCTTGCTTGCGTCATTTTTATCACCTCCCGAGCAAACGCCAGGAGAGTGCTTCTTTTATTAGCCACACCATTAACATTTCTGGGGTCCGACGTGGCCGCGTTCCCCTTTAATTGCTGCCGCACAGGATCCCAGCGCCGGATCCAGTGACCTCACCCGGCTGGTGAAGCATTTACCCCTCTAGCCTGCAGAAGGTTCCTTGTTCTCTTGTTCTCACATGTGACTCGCTGGCACTGGCGGAGTGGTGGATTCAGGCCAGGATCCAACGCCACGCCTCACTTGAGGCTGTACAAAGATCTGTTCACTCACTGTGTTTAAGATTCAGTAGAAAAGCACTCGCCGTCAGATATGCGTCACCCGCCAGTTTTTGTAGTGAGCAGTGTACCAGGTGGCGGGATGGCTACCACAAAAAAACTCAGTTCTCCTTTTTTGCATTTCAGATCATCTCTGAGAATCCCACATGCAGACTACACAGACTTGTCTTCTGCAGCACTTTAGCGCCCTCTAATGGTACGTCGCAGTACTTCGGCTAATGGGAATCTTCTCAGCACTGAGAGTCTGGTTTCATCTCTCTGAGGTCTTTCACACCGCAAGGGTGTGAGTCCCTGCCTTCACCAGAACTTTCTATGAGTGAAAGCTACACTCTGTACCCAGCCTTGTACTTTTCTTGGCATCCCAGACCTCTCTGTGGAGTACAAGCACGGACGGCCAGCGCTGACTCTCCCCCTGCCCTCCCGGAAGGAGTCCTGCCTCTTCTTCCTCCGTCCCATGCTGACGACCGTGGGAGACTTCCTGCGTGATGTCCAGAAGGAAGACCCAGGGGTCAACCGGGCCACTGTTCTCACCACGGGCGAGTGGAAGACCGTGTTTACTTCCTTAGCACCTTCTCAGTTCATCTCCTCTGCTGTAAATCTAGAGGTCTCCTATACAGATGCTTGATGACCTTTTGGTACCCCCCCCCCCCCCCCGCAGGTGGAGAGCAGGTGTCCAGAATGACGTCTATGGATGCCCTGCTGAAGAGTGACTTCCAGCTGGTGATGAACGACGTTACCTACGTCGTACGATGCCCTGCCCGAGGTAATGCTCTCACCCAGCTCCTCTTCTTCATACTGGCCTTGCCATCAAATCTAGTCTCTATAGCGCCTCCCTAGTGGAGGGAGTCACATTGGTGCTGAAGGCTCTGTCTGCCCCGGGTGTAGAAAAGGACCCGTCCGAACACCTGACAGACGTGGAAGACATGAAGACGCTTGTGCACATGCTTCACACGGCCGTGCAGCTGCCCACTCACCACCTACGTCAGGAGAGAGATCTTATGCAGAGGCTGGACTTCCTCCGACAGGAACTGGTGCCCATGGAGCAGGTAGCCTGATTGGCTGATGCCGTGCTAGCGCCCTCTAATGGCATTCTGGGTACTAAACTCTGTGTTTGGGGCAGGCGAAGGCTCAGATCGCCCGTGGGGCGGAGATGCGGTCGACCCGGCTCTTGTGGGGGGGCTTGGCCCTGCTGTCGGTGCAGGGTGGCGCTCTGGCCTGGCTCACCTGGTGGGTGTACTCCTGGGACATCATGGAGCCCGTCACATACTTCCTGACCTACTCCACTAGCATAGGTGCCTTCGGCTACTTTGTCCTCACCAAGCAGGTACGTCATACAGCCCCAGAGACCAGCCACAGCACCACCATCAGATCAAAATTAAGGATAATTGGGGGGAAATTTAATTGGGGTAACTGCTAATTGTTGCAGTTTATTTCATGACATTAACAACAAAACCAGGATGTAACTATTTACAGCTTCCAAGCTTATTACTGGACTAGTACCAGACTAAGATGGTCTCCAACTTGGGAACAAATTAGTCCACACATGTGGTCTTAGTGCTCAGGCTGCACAGATTCTCACTATAGATTCAACCACATGAGACAGCACAGGACTAAACAGGATGATGGGTGTAGGTGCAGAGACGCCTGCACTTTGCCCACTCTCCCTCCATTGTACCCCCCTCGCTAACCCTACTACCCTTTGATTCCCTCCGCCAGGATTATGTCTACCCGAGCGTCAAGGACCGGCAGTTCCTGCACTACTTTTACAGAGGGGCCAAGAAGCAAGCCTTCAACGTGCAGAAGTATAACCGGCTGAAGGAGGAGGTGGCTCTGGTGAGTGGCTAGGCCTGCGGATGTAATCCAGCCGGGGATGGGGGCAGGGCCAGTGGCACGCCTTCTCACGCCTTCGCCCTTGTTCCGCCAGGTGGAGGAGGACCTTCGGAGGTTGAGGGACCCCATCCGACTGCGGCTTCCCCTAGAGCAACTTCAGGCCCAGCACTGAAGAGGCTGCACGCCCGTCGGCCCATGGACGGCCTGCCGGAAATGAGAGAAAAGGCTCAGCAGAGACTGCCGGGCACTAAACCACCCCTGCCTTCTCGGCACTAGGCTGAGTGCTGCACTCCGGCAAGTTGACCACACCTCCAACGACGTAACATTTCCACACAAGGAGAGCATGAAAATAAATAGGTTTTTTTTCTGCATTATGGACACCTTGTACCCATGTCAGATATATCCATAGTAAACATGGCCATTTCACTGGCAAACTGCTGACTTGTTAATCCCCCATATGCCTCAGTGAGTGTAAAAACCACTCGGACCAGTTTTCAGATAATGCGACTACTAGTACAACGCAAATATGTTGTGGGTTAAATACAGAACAGAATCATGAAAGGTTTTTTAAAAAGAAAAAAAAAAAAAAACAAACAGCATAACCTGTGGTGTTAAACATTTACCTTTCAGCAATTTGCATGTTACACGCTGTGCTCCGTTTTTACTCCAGAGATTTGCATCATAATGTGGAAAAACAGGTTGATGTTGAGCATTATTTCACTGCACTTTTAAATATTACTGACACGTCAAATAGATCTACTTCTTATAAAATATGTTGATTGTTTAAAGCAGCGTTTCCCGGTGTTTTGCAAAACCATAAATTGTCTGGGGGTGCTTGAGGACCGGCTTGGGAAACACTGCTCTGAATGATTCATATTCTCTACACCATGGGTCCCCTACTTGGTAGAGGTGGAGATTTCATGTCCTAGAAGTAAAAATCCAGACCAAGATTTTGTGCCAACTGACCAGCTGAGTACTCTACTCTGTGACTCTTTATGCACAACTGGTTGGTTGAAACAAAATCTTGGTCTGGATTTTTACTTTCTAGACCTGACTATACACATCTGCTATATGGACATCTTCAGCAAGCTTGTAAACAGGGCAGTATTTAATCCTTTTCCCAATTTTCCTGCAGCAGTCACAGCCACTTTATCTTCACTAATGGATTTCACTGTCAGATACCAGCAGTCATCATTTTACACCAGTCCACTGTCAGCGCATTTATAAGATGGGGTTTTAATTATTGCTTTCCCTGAGAATATTAATATACTAAAATTAAATGCATTGTAATTTTAGGTGGGAGATAGATGGATGCACATCACCCCCTCTACAGGAGAACACCTAAAATTACAATGCATTTAATACTAGTATATTAATATTCAGAAATGAAGATCAGAATTCTTCCAGCTTCAAAATCTGCATAAGGCAACTTAATAATACTTCATTGATCCCTGTAGGCAAATTCTCCTTGCAGTACCCCCATTGACACTCAGGGAGTTAAGGGCCTTGCTTATGGACCTGCAGAGGTGCCAAAGCCAGGCTTGAACCAACAACCTTCTGATCACAAATATAGAAGCTTAGCCCACTGAGCCACACGATGCCCCCTCAATACTTCCATTGTGAGAGAAGATCATGTCAGTTAGAAAACTGTATACAACGACATCACAAAGAAAACATTGATCCCTCCATCTATTGTCAGGATCACCAGTATCCTGTCCCAGGGAGCATGGAGGGGACACTCTGAATGGGTCAGTTTAGACCCCAATTAGTCTAACTGCATGCCTTTGGACTGCAGGGGAAAAAACCCACACAGTACAGGGGAGGAGAAGCAAACTCCTCACATACAGAATGGATTCAAACCTCTGATCCATAGAGGAGCAGCAACATGCCACTGTGACAGCTCCCTCCCCCGTTCGAAACAAGGGAATTTCATGCCGTTCCATCACCCCCATGGACAGCAGGGAAATAAGGTCCCCGTCACGGCCTTCCAAACCCCCCATGGATGATGCTGGATTTATCCCCGCGGTGACAGGCACAGCTGGGCCGCAGGAGGCCCCGTCGCGCATGGTTTACCGCATCGCCGCAGCCGCCAAAGCTCCTCACACAGCAGGGGACCCGCTGTCTTAATGCGACACGCTAGCGCTAACACGCTAGCATAGCGCAAATGAAACCAGGCCGATAACGTTAAAATGCAAGGATATACCGTTACTAACCAACACAGCAGGATGTTCACGTTGACTTCAAAGGGATATCTGGTTGGGTGTGACATGGTGCTTTGACTCACTCCCCCCCCCCCCCCAACTAAATTCTGACATATCGCAATAGACAGAAATGGGCCCCTCTCATCGGCTCCAACGTCTGAAATTACTCAGCACGTTCTGATTCTGCTGAGCTGTCTCTGCACTGCAGTGTTCAATCAGTGCTGCTTTCAACTCGGACTACCGTGCTGACAACCGAGATTTAACGGCCATCGGGCGATTTGAGGACGGATCTCCGCAGCTCATTGGCCCGTGAGGATCTGCGCCTCAACACTAAAAATTATTTAGGGCGAAATAGTGAAAAATTCCTTCTGAGACACAGGCAGGCAAAAGGCAGGCTGGGAAAGAATAGGACAGCTTCTGCTTACCCCTAATCTCTGTGGGGCTGCATGAGCAGATGATTATGAGACCGCTGATTAGAAACCTCCACTGGTAACAAGCGATTCAAATATGGTGCTTTATTTATTATTAAATACCCAGTAACAATGGATTCCTCCCAAGCTGTACTTAACCAAGTAAATGTAGCTACAGATGTGGATAATAGTCATCTCTAGATCAGTTAGGATGCAATCCATGTATTTTCTGTACCTGCTTATCTTATTCTGGGTCGGGGGGGGCTATCCCAGAGGCTCCAGGCACAAGGCAAGGAACAACCCAGGACGGGACACCAACCCAACACAGGGCACCCAGACACAGCAGTGACTCAGACATACACACTTATGGGCAATTTGGTAACTCCAATCAATCTCAGCATGTTTTTGGACTGTGGTGGGAAACTGGAGTATCAAGAGGAAACCCTGCGACGATACAGGGAGAACATGCAAACTTGACAATACAGAACCATGCGGTCCCAGAGGTGTGAGGCATCAGTGCTGTCTCCTAGGAGACAATTAATTAGTCTCAATCACTCATTAAGTAACGACCGGGCCTGGGTGAACATGAAGAACAGGCCTTTGGCAGTTAAGCTGCGTCTAATTTATTTGCGGTAAAACAATCACACTGGGAGCAAAGGGCATGGCAGCTGAACCATGAGCTTCTACTGGTTTCAATAATTCATCCGGTCATTTATTCATTCGTTCATTTCAAGTCATAGTGGGTAGTTTTCTTGTCACTGGTAATTGTGCGTTCATCTTGCTCGATCAAAACGCTCGCTTTTCTTCTAAACTGCAAAGAATAATTCACAAATGTTTTGGTACAAAACATGGTTTAGCTACCTAAAAAATAAATTACAGAAGATTTACCTCATTTAGAGAAAAATATTGTGCTGAAAAAGGCTATTTCACCATATAAGTAAGGATGGTAGTCTAATTTTTTTTTTTTTTTCTCATAGCAATTCAGCCAGGGAGTAGATCCCCAAGTGAACATCACTAGCAAACAGCATCTCATACCCGCATATGGGTCACATGATCTATGTCCATGCATACATTTCTCTCACCTAATGGGTAAAGTAGTGTAGGATTGGGGCAAGGTCTTCAGGGAAAGGACACTAAACATGAGCAGTCAAACAAGAAACATCAATGCAACACCGCATTAAAAAAACATTGATATGAAACAGACTTTATAAACATTTAGGTGAAAAACAGTTCTGGGAATGGTTGTGCACACAGAAGAAGCTCAGCACATTCATATACATTGATATGAATATTCATAAGGGTCACATGACCTTGCAATTATGTGCTCATTACACTTAGTCCAGATCAACTTTGCCACCATGAGCTTGGATATCCTTATTCCTGTGACGTTGGCGTAGTGCCCGCATCTGTGCCAACCATCCCAGGTGCCCTGGCATCACAGCTCCACTTTATCTTCGTACTGACAAATGCAAGAGGCTCTCTGGCTGTCCAGGTATGGTTTACACCCCAGGTGCATGACGGCGTCGAACAAGAGCCTGACTGCCGACTCGCAGGCTGAGGGGCACAAAGCAGGAGATGAAGTGTGAGTAATTCGACAGGAGGACCATACATCCAGCAATTTCAGGGGCCAGTGAAACGGAACATAATGGAAGTTCTGTTTGGAAGAGTCATATTGTGCGGCTGAAATATTTGGCAAAGAATTTTGGAAGTGAAATATTTGGTTCCATTTTGGAATTCAATTTTTTGACAGTTTCATTTTGAGATTTTGGATTCTAATCATTTTGTAACGTTTCAGTTCTGTTTGGGAACAGATTTGACTGAGATCTATATTGGAAATCGTTTGGTAGGATTTGATAGTTTAATTACTGAAGTGAAATATTTGGCAGAGTTAGTCATATTTTGCAATTTCTTTCAACTGAATACTACTGTGGATAACAATAAAGCAAAGCCAAACTCTTTAAGCAAATCTGCCTGCTGGCGCACTGTTTCCACACTATTAACTCTCAACCAATGGGTCCCGGACCCACATTCGGATCGCGGCTACTTGTGAAATGGTCGCAAGGCGGAATTGGAAATGCAAGCATTTTAAATCTAGCAAGCTCCTATGCCGGGCGTGGGCAGTCTTATCCGCAAAGGGCCGGTGTGTATGCGGGTTTTCGCTGCAACTAACTAATTAGATTACTAATTAGAGGACTGATTGGATGAAGGGTCCTCACACCTGGGTTTGAACAGCTGACCTACAGATTATCCCAAAAACCTGCATACACGCTGGCCCTTTGCGGATAAGACTGCCCACCCAAGTCCTATGCTGATCCACGATCAGATTTTCCAGCACCGATCCTAGAATTAACCTATATAAACTGGTCTTGGATTTGCAAAACCCGAAGCGCAAAACTAGTGAACACTCAACCAATCCAAGAAACCAAACCACAGACGGTTAATTTCCGTCTCACTTGCACATCCAATCAGATTTGTGCGATAGGCATTGATTGTCATAAATCGCAGAGTGCACTGTGCGATTGATCATAGCGGCAATTTAGCTATACTTGGTATAGGGTCGCGACTGAGCTGGCATGGTAAAGATTGGGTCGCGGTGCAAAAAAGGCTGAGAACTATTGTTCTAACTGAAGATTAGTAGTAAGGGAGTCCTTGAAACCAAAGACTGGATTAGCCGTAACAGACACTGCACTGTAATCTCAGCCATCGGTTGTTTTTGGGCAGAGGATTCCAGAAAGGGTCGCATACCTTGTACGCTTTGAGACAATCCCAGCGTGCGCTGCACGTTCCGGCAGATGGTCTCCAAACAGACCTGGAACTGCTCGTCACAGTCGTGCTTGTCGCTGCCACAAGTGTCATAGCATCGGTCATGCTGGTTACAACACTTAGTCATGGAGGGGATACCGATGTCAAACTAGGAAATGAGATGGGGGTGGGGAGGGGGGAGGATACTATGTAATGATGCTGAAATGTAAGCGCACATTGATTTAAACCGTTAACGCTACAGCACTGTCGGCAGCTTAACCATGCATTGTCACCTTCTGCAGTTAGAAAATGAGCAAAGTCGCTTTTTTTTTTACCATGCATAAGTTAATAAACCAGCACGTTGTCATTTCCAAATGCATACTGAGGTAAGTATTATTAAAATGGGACACTTTCTGAAAACTTGCTTTCTGGAAAAAAAAATTACAGAATCATCTCAGTGTCTTGACACCATTTTATTCTAAATACATCAATGCCC
Organism: Hyperopisus bebe; assembly: GCA_026777045.1. Taxonomy (NCBI): domain Eukaryota; kingdom Metazoa; phylum Chordata; class Actinopteri; order Osteoglossiformes; family Mormyridae; genus Hyperopisus; species Hyperopisus bebe. The sequence continues at coordinate 657,784 of JAODJW010000084.1, forward strand.
CTTGAACACTATATAGAGGAGACAAAGTATTACTAAACACATATCATAACTGCAAAGTTTGACTGTCCCATTTTCCCAGGCGTCCCGTTTTAACAATACTCACCTTGCCAGTCACCTTCACCGATAACGTACCTGAAGCCCAAACACTGGAGATCCGCATCCGTTCGGCGGTGGGGGTTTATAACCGCGGCGAGGCACCGGTTTATAACCTATATAAGATGGACAGAAATGCTTACCCAGTATCACGTAAAAGCTGCATAGCAAACGGAAGACAGATAACAGTTTTAGCGAGACTAAAATATATGATCATTTTAAAACGACACCAAATGACTAAGGGTCGTAAAATCAGCTTTAAACTGCAGCATGCAGGGATGCATATAGACTGACTCCCGGTATAGGTGTAAATATAGTCAGATACGTACCGTCGCTGCATTTATAATGACACAGACCGTCTTCCCCTCCGAACAAGTCCAGGGCGGCGTTCAGGTACGTGTCTATCTTATGGACGCCGTTCCGTATGGTTTTCAGAGCCATTCGCCAGTCCGGGGTTTCCGGTTCGCCGTGGTGATGATTGCCGGAACACAGGCGACTCATGAACCCGAAGGAAAGCAGCAGGGCGAAGATGAATATGAAGATGTAGTGCATGATCAGCCCGCCGCCGTCCCTGTGAACTAAAGAGGGCATTTAAGGCGCAAACGGCTGTACTCCGCCGCCTGATCTTCAAATATCCGTCTAATATTAGTCGTCACTCAAAGCCAGATTCATCGGTCAAACAGCGACATCAAGACTCGCCTGGGTTAACCTGACCCGTCTCCTACGGTTTGTTTGCGCGGCCACTTGTCAACATGGTTATTTTGAGGCGCATTACTGCTTCCGGGGTGTGTAATGCATGTGACAGCACAGACATGCGGTCCCTTAAGATGACGTGGTGCTTCGATCACCTGTGTCCAAAGGGCACACTGCTGCGTCTGAAAGCGACCCTCTATGTTTCCCAGCTTCCGAAACGTCTGTAATCCGTAGAATGCGAGAAATGACTAAAGCTACCCGCTGGTGTGTCCGGAGTGTATTACTTTAAAAAAAACTGTAATAAACTTGCTACATACAAATTGTAGCGACGCAAAACGGTACTTAAATAAAGCCGTGGTAAGCACTGAAGCACCGCGGAGCGCAGATTTAAAAAAAGTGAAACTATGACGCAATGCGTATTCAAAGACATAATATGGTACGCAATATACGTAGCTCACTACCCGCAGTGATGGATTCATGTAGAATGAACCTCATCTGCAAGCCACCGTTGTGCACAGCGGTGAATGAAAATGCAGACTCTTTAAGGCATCCATCACGTGAGTATGAACATTAAATTAACCCTATTTATATAACATCACATGTATTTTCTAACAACTCTTTCTAAAGCACTTTTTAAACTGATAACTAGATAATACTCTCGATCAACAAGCAAAAATGTGAGATTTAGCAACACCAGACTAGTTTCAGTAATAACTTAGACTTTATTCAAATTATTCGTGTGACAGACATCTACCTTGGCTACCTTAATATTTTAATAAGACTTCTGTAGGTCCAAACTGTCAAAATTAAAATATTTACAAACTCGTTCAATAAAACAAATTGACGTCCATCTTCAGAGAAGTTCCGACAGGTCACGGATTATGTTAAGATGTTCTTTACAGTGCAGTCAATGCTCCTCCCCTAGGGAATTCCTCAATGGGTGCAGGCTGCAGTGCGACTCGAGGCGCTGGCCTTTCTACCAATTGCCTGAAGGGGGCAGCATATCTTTAATGCAGCTTTCGAGGAAATAAAACTATTAATATCACATGAAAATGCTGTAAACAGAGCAATGTAGACCTAGGAGAGGGAGCTTGTGCAAAACACTGTGCATTCACAGCCGAACACCCTCTGGAACCTCACACACGTCCCCCCAAGAAAAGTTTCTTATTCCAGGTAAAACGGGGGGGGGGGGGGGGGGGGGGGGATGTGCACCCCTCCATATTT
>JAODJW010000084.1:721242-733331 GCA_026777045.1 Hyperopisus bebe
AGCAGCATGCTGGGGGGGGGGTGGGGGGTGGGTTGCGTGCAGCACATATGTGGAGCGCGTGAGGTTCTGTGTATTTATGTGCGTGTGCTCGTGTGTATGCGTGCCGCACGACTGCACATGCCCGTGTGACATGCTCTGCCCCCTCCCCCCGCCTGGCAGGCCTGGTGCCGAGTCCCCCTCTCTCACATGGCGTCCCGGCACAGCGAGAGGACGCCCCGTGGCCAGAGCCAGCAGATGAGCGGGTCGGGGCGGCCTCGCCGCGTGTCCTGATTGTAAATTGCGCTGGTGATGATTAGAGAACTCCAGCTCAGGATGTCGACTCTTAAAACTGTCCAGAGAAAATAATTTTCTACTGTGTACAGGAAACATCCCCCCTCCCTCTCACTCTCTCTTCTCCTCCAGCTCCTGCCTTTTTTAATTTAAACATCATGGTATAAGGAGGAGGAAGGAACTGGTGAGCAGATTGCTGTGAGCTGCCCCCCCCCCCTCGACCCCCCCACCCTGAGTACAGGCAGGACAATGGCTCCCTTTCTTAACGCCTGTTATCTGTTTGGCTCAGACCAATGCGTGTGTGCAGACACACAGACACCCAGACACACAGACAGACAGACACATACACACACACACACATGCATATACAAATGCACAGAAATGCAAACAGACACACACACACACGCAGAAAGGCAGACACACACACACAGACACACACACGCAAACACACACACACACACAGAAATGCAAACAGACACAGACATACACACGCAAACAGACAGACACACACACACACAGAAATGCAAACAGACACACACACACACAGACACAGATACACACAGGTACGCAGACACACACAGACACACACAAATACGCAGATACACACACACACACACACACACACACATACAGTTAAAGGGGGGGGTGCCACATCCCCCCTGGCAAGAACAGCCCTGCTCTGTGTATCTTAATGCCGTGTTTTGTTGTTTATATTAGAATATTTTAAGTACTGTTTGGAAGTCTGGGGGCTGATGGGGGGGGGGGGCGGTTGGGGTTAGTCAGTTTATGGATGAACAGCTTAATGGGGTCAGATTACCTGGTTTCCTCATACTGGCAGCTGCAAGCTGACGCCTGGTTACTCTTAGTAACCTTCAATTTAGCCTGATCGTACATGACAGCCAATTGTAAAGGACAATAAAAATAATAATAATAATAATACAGACTATGGTTATTATTATTATTATTATTATTCAATAACAACAATAATACTATTGCCAATAATAATGATTATTATTTACCTCACACAGAATTGATGTTGTATGAATGTGGTTTTCTGGCTTTTAATAATTCACTTATTTTTTAAAATTCTTTTTTAAGCTGAGTTAATGTCTGGCTAACATTTTAACACGCTTCCACCTGTAGTAGCTGGTCTGAGTTGGTAAGAAACTGAAGTGAAAGGTTTTTTTTTTCTCATCTTCTGTGCACACACCAGTTCGCCGTAATTTCTACACATTTAAAGACAGCTCCTCACAAAAGCATTCCTCACTGCTGCCAGGTCTCTGCTCCTGTTTCTGAACTCCGTGACCTTTGACCCTACTCTTCCTGCATTGTGTTGTCTGCTTCCTGTGTCGCGCGGCTGCGACCTCGTCAAGCCGGCCACAGTCTCCTTCATACACTTTGCCCCAATTCAGAGTTTGTCCCTGCATTTTCCTTACTTAACTACGTATATAATGTAAGGAAGGTGGAAAATCTGCCAGTGTGGAATGGTGGCCTGGCTTGCCAGTTGGGATGGGTTAGGACTAGCAACCGCGATAGCTGTGAGGCTGAGAATGGAGAAGGGGAGTTATGGCTGGAGTGTGAGAAGACAGACGATGTGAAATCATCCCTCAGGTAGCGTCACGGAGACAGACGCCCCCGACTCTGACGTCAGCGGAAAGTATTTCCTTCTGTGGCTTGCACTCCACCCCCGAGCCCCCGTGAGCCCTGTGTCCGAACCCCACCCAAGTAGGAATGGGGAGGTCGGGGGTGGGGGGGGGGCACATTTAGAGGGTCCGCCTTCCACGCATTTTACAGCTCGGGGAACTCAGTGTGCGGTTTGTACAGAAACAAGCAAGAAAACACAGATTCTACTTTGTGGGGTGGAAAGAAGGGAGTAGTCACTGGGGCCTTGTTGGGGAGGGGTGCAGGGGCTGGCAGGAGATAAATTAAACCGAAAACAGACCCTCATCATCATTCAGGCTCGGTGTGAACATCCCGGGGCAAGGACACCATCCGCAGCGCCTGGAGTCTGCGTTACGGTCTACGTGCATGCGCGGTCCCTGTGGGTGGCACGGCGTTGAAGTAATGGCCCCGGTGCCCTGGAATTTGCCAGTTTACGCCTTAGGAGAGAAACTCCCCCAGCAAAGCGTGTAATTATAAAAACACGGGAAAGTGTGAAAGAGTGGAGGTTTATTCCACGCCGGAGCAGGGCCGCGTTCCGACACAGGGTGAAGCGCAGTGCAAACCGACTCCTGAAGATCTGTGTTCTAAAGTCTCACCCCGCCTGCCGGGTGTAGAGTGGGTCTAGCTCACGAACACCCAGGTTTGGGCGTAGAATGCCGCGTCGTCCTGTGTGGGTTCTGGGCAGAGTGTTTGGGAGGCAGGAGGTGCCGATTTACGTCTGTTTGGTTTGGACTGTCGCTCCGTGTTGAGGGAAAACCGTCCACTTTTTTTCTCTCTTTTTTCCAGTGTCAGCTTTACTTTCGACCGAAGACATCGACGACAAGGGGGATTAGGCCGGCCTGATTTGTTGTACCATGGCGACTTTCAGAAGGCCATGTCTGTGGTCAGAGACTCTATTCTGCCGTCTCCCTGACACTTAACAAATTAGCTACGTGTATAGTTTTCAGGGGGGAGGGATTTTGAAGCCATTAGGAGTTCCACATGCTGAGCAAACATATGCACATAACATCGAAGAAACAGACTTAGACACTCTTAGACCACACACCCTATTTTTCCAAGCCTCCCTGTTCCTCACAGCATGCTACCAGCATAAATAATTAGCTCTTTCCTTTTGGTCTGTGGCTTAACGTTCACTTACCAGCTAGGATTTTATTTCAAAATACTTTCCCTTCGAGCAAACTGTATATTTTGTTTTCAGAGAGTCTGCGAAGAGGTGTGTTTTGGACACACTTCTGTCGCCGGACTTGAATAACGGCCATGGGGTTAGCCGGAGCGCTAGGCTAAACCGAGGGGTGTGGCTGTTCTCCCTTGATCGATGTTTGTTCCCGATCCTCCAGGAAATCTCGGTCATGAAAAGAGGGCTGCTGCCTCCCCCTGCTCTGTACATCTTAGCGTTTCCTGGCATGCCTGAACATGGGCGCCCCCCCCCCCCCCCCCCGAGTTCTTTTACAAGAAAAAAGCAAAAATCAGTGGTACGACAAAGTTTCTTTCCTTACGTCTCAGAAAAGTCAGGGAGGTAAACCGAATGTATGGAAATGGAACGAAATTAAACACCCATATATAAGTGCATGTGTATGCCTGATGTAACAGTAGTAACACACGTCATGGTGAGAGTTATCGTTTAAGATGTTTCGGGTGGGAATAATCCAAGCATGAAATAATAAACACATCTCCAGGCTGGTTTAGAAAAGGCTCTTCCATGCTAACGGAGGCACCGGTGGCCGGCCGGCTGTTGAAGCTCTTGGCACCCCGGGGTCAAAAACGCGAACGAACAAACAAACAAACGAGCGAGCGAACGAAAGACGCGGACCAGCCACGTTGCGTTTGTGGCGGTGCCGTTTCCCGGCCGCGGCTCTGTTGACTCATTAATAACCACAGGGGTCTGTCCCCACTGAGATGAGAGAACAAACACCCCCCCTCCACTTCTGAAGGCTCTGCTGCATAGTGGGGGGGGGGGATTCTGTGGAATTTTTGCCCTGTGGTTATCGGCGTCACTTTAATTCAATTTAAATGACGAAATCGCACTCCTGCCGCGGCCCCCGCGCTCCACAAACCAAACAGACCTGGTTCAAACAGGCCTGAGACCGGGACCACAGACTGTCTGTGATGAGGCCTTGAAACGCGCCTCGTGTTTTCTCCTCTCTGAATAGCTGCCGGGCCCCTAAATAGGCTCTTATCCGCAGGTGGGCCATGCTATTTTTTATTCATCTGAGAGAGTCGGGGGGGCTCCGGAGGCAGTGCGAAAGAAGCGCTGTTTTTAAAATGGCTTTAATCGAGTCCAGACGATGTGCAATATTAATATTTACACCACACAGTACAGTAAAGACAGCAAAAAAAAATAAAAAATCACAAACAAAAAGCCGAACGAAAAATAAACGAAAAAAATAGACAGTTGGTCCCTTTAAGAAGCAGCACAGTGACTCTTTGGGTAGCACCCCTACCATACACCTCCAGGGTTTGGGGTATGAATGCCTATCCTACTCAGTGTATGTGGAGTGTGTGTGACCCCCATTTCAGGGGGTTATCCCCAGGCTCCGCCCACTGCCTGAAGACAATCAGGTTACCTGGCATCTATGATGTCATAGTTTGTGATCGCGTGTGCATGGCGTTCCGTGCAGGGTGCATGGCGTCCCGTGCAGGGTGTTCCACACTCTTCTGCCCTCCGCTGCATTAGATAGGCTCCAGGTCCCCACCTCGGCGACTGTTTGCTGAATAAGTGCTTTATAAATTGATGGACCGGCCCTTTAAGAAATTCTTTCCATTTCTAAAACCCACACACCCATGTACGCCTGGAGAGGCCTGATAAGATAATGGAAAGAGATGAGACAAGCAGTCATTCATAATAACTGGATTAATGAATCTGTATGTGGCGAACAATTTCTTTACCTAAGGCTCATGTCAATTTATGTTTATGCTAATAATTATATATCATAAATTAGTTTTACTAAGTCAATGCGGTTTTTGATTGTCGAGCGTTGGTCATTAATTGGGGGGGGGGGTGTTAAAGTATCTGATGTGTTTGTTTTAAGTATATTTTAGCATTTCCTGTATTTTTAAGCTTTGACTGGGTTATGATGGTGATTGGATGTCGTTCTTTGTGATGCGAGTTGTTAAATAAGACCGCAGCATAATCCTCTGTTTGAGCTTCGGCAATGAGCATGTAATGCAATTCTAGCCACGGTGATTAGTAACAGAGCATTGGGGCTGAATGAAGCGACGGACAGGCGGGGGCCTGAAAATTTGAGGGGATGAGGGGGAGTTTACCACTGCCCCTCTACGGTACGTATGAGGTCCGGGTTTAAGCAGCGAAGAAGCTCATCTCCCTGCAGCTGATGAGACTGAACGACCACACTTGGCAAACGGTCAATACTAGAGATCAATACTGATAAAAACCTAGAATGCCAGAGGCCTCGACAGCCATGGATTTTATGATTTTTTTTCGGTCGGGGGCGCTGTAGGCAGCTGGAACAAATATTTAATTCTGTGTTTTGACTTCCATCTTTTTTTTTCCTTAGGGGGTGGAGGTGTGGGGAGGCTAGGATTCAGATTTGGTTAAGTATTTTCAGACCCCGTTTGACCACAATGTGAAGACCGCTCTGTCCTTCAGCGTGACAAACTGGATAACCTCATGCCTGTGAAACTTAGATAATTAGTCACTGAGAATCCTAAAGATCTAATTGCCAATTAGAGGGTATGTGGAAGCCTTCTGGAAAAACCGAGATGGTCTGGAGAAACCAGGATGGTCTATGTGGTCTGGAGTAACCAGGATGGTCTGGAGAATCCAGGAGAGTCTGGAGAATCCCACTTCTCTGCAGAACGTGGCTGCTTCCTTGCTTTGAGACATTTTCCAACAAGCCCGGAGTGGATAATGGCTGAGATCACAATCTGATCGATGGGGGAACATCTTCAGAGGACTAGATCTCAGAGAGGGAGGGGGGTGCTACAGATGAGAAAATGTCCTGCCCCCTCTCGGCTCCGTGTTGATCTCGACAGAGGGTTAAGTGACCCCCCCATGCAAAAGACACACAACCTGGACTACAGCGCATACACATTTTTGCCTGCTGATGCTTATGGTGGATCGGGGGGGGCGTGCTCAGCCCATCAGTGTTTAGGTCTGCCCCCAACGCTCGTGGCCGCTCACCCTGACCTGGGGAGGCAGAAGCAGAAGGCCGCCAAAGCACCTGGGAGCCTAATCCCCAAGCCCCCACCAGCCTTACACCTCTACCTCCGTGCGCACCTTGACCACCTATTACGGCACTGGTTGCCGTGGTGTCAAACGGAAGCGAGTTAATTGGGTGAAGCTGTAGAGCATACCAGGGCCACGGCACAGGTCTGCCGGCCTGTCAAGAGGATGTCAGAGGGGGGCACTCATGTGTGTCTGAGAGACGGGCTGCTGTCACCGGGTCCGCAAGGACCCCCCTCCCCCCCCCCATTCACCCCCCTCACAATATACACACCCGACTATATCTCTGCACTTTAGCTTCTATTCATTTGATTCCATCCGTGTTTTTTTCCCCATAATCCCTCAGTGATATTACTGTCATGTTTGCACGCTGGGTCAAACTGCTTATAAATCAGCTGTGTTTTGGCCCGTGCGACTCTGGGGAATCTGTTTTGGGTTGAGGCTTTATTGCGATAGATAGTACTGAAGAAAAAAATCCTTTAAATACATGTTATTACCACCTTGGTCTTTGTCTGCTTACTAAGAGTACCTCATCCAGACATTTTTCCATTTCCCATGCTGTTTCAGTCTAAGAGTACACACACACACACACACACACACACACACACCTTCACCCAACTCTCAAATGCTTATCCTGGACATTCAGCAAGGCTTGGGGCCCATCTAAAGAAGCAGAGGGTTAGGGGCAGAGGACACTCTGGACAGGATGCCAGCCCATCGCAGGACTCATACATGACAAGGGAAGTGGGAATCAAACCCACAACCCTGGAAGTATGAAGCTACCCTGCAGTCCCTCAGTAAAACACCTGCGTTGTATGGTTCATATTGTCCCAGTGGCCATTTGTCTTCCGAAAGCTCACCTTTAATTTACAGTCTGACGCTGAATAGGGTTTATTACCCCTTTTGTCTCTGTGATATTCGGATCTCTGCTGAGTGACAGATGAATATTAGGTCTCGGCGAGGATAATTGCATTCTGCGCTTAGCGTGTCTGTCCGTTGAGTCGTTGACGCTTTGATCTAAGTCGTTGACACCTTGTTCTGGCAGCGCGGGGAGGTTCTGCAGCACGACAGCTTCACACAGCAAACGCATCGCGCGCGCAAACCGACGGAGCGTTAACCATCTTTATCCTGAAGTGCTTTTGTCTGGCCGGGTCCATCTCGGACTGCCCCTGCGGACGCTGGCTTTCTCCGGCTGTCCTGCCACGTTCCGGCCTCTGCTCGCTGGAGCATGTGGTCTGAGGTCTGTTTCCTGAGGGACACCGATGCTCCTTTGCTCGATAGGCCCGGATGGGCTTAGAGACCATGGTCCGGGACGTGTTTGTTCCACTGTGAGAGACCTCCGGAGACGCAGAGCCCTTCCGACTCCGAGTTGCACCTGTTTTCCATACTGTCACAATCCCGGAGTCAGAGTTACATCGGTGGAGTCAAATCCTCAGGGAGTCTTTGCATTCTGTATTCTTCCCTTTCATTCCCATTACACAGACACACATTAAACTAGAAAACGTTTCATTTTATAACTGACACGGTATATAAATTCAGCACAATCTGGTCAGGGGTCGCAACAGAAACATCCAGAATTTAAAGGCGCAGCTTTCAAATCAGGCTGTTTGCTTTTTAACCTCAGAAAAGACTTGTTAAGTTATCATAGCCATAATCCAAACATAGATCTATGGATAACCTCCACTCGTTTTTGGATGTTATATGTCAATTGCGGCAAATCTAGGAATTTAAAATATCTATATAAAACAGGAAAAAAAATTGTGGTAATTAATAAAATGTAAAGAATAAATATTGGTTATGTTAATATTTTTTACACTTTACAGCTGTTTTAGCCTTCATAAATAGCTGTTTAACTGGGTGAGATTCATTTTTTAAAATAAACCACGTCACATTTTTAAAATTATTTGCTAATAGTTTAAGGAACAGATAAATTAGGTAATTTTTTAAATTCTCCGTAAAGAAGAGGGGGGAAAAAAATCAATAAGCCATTTTGGGCTCTATCTCTCAGCGCGTCTCGGACGTGTCGGTGCGGCAGCACGGTGCTTTAATGCGGCGGCGGCTGCAGGGGCGGGCGGTGAGACGCACGCCAGCGATCGCTGTCATGCCGTGGCAGCCCGACACGCTCCAGTGGGCGCCCACTCCGCTCCTGTCAGCAGCCCGGCCCTCAGACGGGCGTTTAGCGGCAGACTCGAAGTCGGCCGGGTGGGGCGGGGCCCCCGCCTGTGTCACTTGGCAATGTGGTTGAGGTGGAGGGGTGGGGGGTAGCGAGAACAGTGGGGAGGGAATGATGCAATTGGCGCAGGTGAGATTGAACAACGGTAGAGGGCAGTGGGGGGAGTGGCGGGGGGGGGGCATTTCTGAACTGCAGAGGGTGTCGGAGCAGTAAGAGAGGTTAAATAGAGAACAGCGACCTCTGTACGGCCTCTGCCCCCCGTATCCATAAATCCCTGTCATCGTCTTGCTCCTTCGCTGCCCGTAGCGACACGGGTACCCCCCCCCCTTGACCACACATTCTCGTGCTCCATCAGGGGGCTCCCAGTCAGGGGGTGGGCGTCTGCGGGCTGACGTGACGCCCCTGTGACATTTCAGCTCGAAAGAGCAAGTGTCTCACAAAGCAAGCGGTCAAATATCAAATAATAGGTCAGGCGGGAGAGAGCACTGCTGATGGGACCCCGCCCCCACGCCCTCCTGGGACCCGCCCCCATGCCCACCTGAGACCCGCCCCCATGCCCAACTGGGACCCGCCCCCATGGGTGTTATCTATGGAGCTGTTCCCTACACATGGCATATAATTCACCCACTAAATGCTGTTTCTCTGAATGACATAATATACATATTTACATTCTATTTATTTAGCAGATGCTGTTATCCAGTATGATTCACGTTCAGTCAGCCGGTCTCTGGAGGCCTGGATCATGGAGCCAAGGTGTCTCTGCCTGGTCCTCTCTTCTGTAAATCACCCGTGGGAGCAGCGTGTGACGGCGTCACCTCATCACATCCATCTCAACATGCCACGCTCTCGACCCCTGACCCCATAAAAGCGGTCACGCTCCCACTTCTCTGCTCTTTCACCGCTAGCTGTATTTCATTTAATACCAGCGGTAGGCAGTTCAGGTCCAGAAAGTAAAAATCCAGGCCATGATTTTGTTTCAACCAACCAGTCGAGCATAAAGAGTCACAGTGACAGAGTACTCAGCAGGTCGGTTGAAACAAAATCTTGGCCTGGGTTTTTACCTCCTGGGCCTGAATTATCTATATCTATATATTAAACTCTGTTTAACACCTTAGCGTTGTGATCACAGGCAGAAATACAGCTCTGGGGGTGGGGGGAGGGGGGTGTAGGCACAAAAGATCTAATCCTGGAAACCACCTCTGAAACTGGGCTGTGCGACACCATTGATCAAACGGGCTTGAGTGTTTGAGGTCAGTCTGGCCAATCGAAAACAACAGCAAAAAAAAAAACCTTGAATTTTAGTAGCTGCTGATAGCTCTGTGCCTTATGATTCACCTGCTGTTGTTTTTCCGGCCTGTTATGGGGTCCATAATCTTTAATCCCTCCCATAGACAAATGGCCTTCATCACTGATTAAGCTTTGCAGGTTTTACACACACGTGCATTTTATGCTTTAAAAACAGATGAGTGCCATGAACGATCTACCTAGTCTACAGGGTAATATCCATCCATCCACGGACAGGAAGCCAGTCCATTGCAGGGCACATTACAATATAAATGCTAAATTTCCCACAATCCTTTGCACTTTGGCTATGGCACCTTCCTAAGGATTCCTGGAAGGGCAGCCCAGTCAGATTATTGTTGAAGTATCACCCTGCTGGTGTTTTTAAGGCAAAAAAAAGGAAAAATCCAGTAATAGGATCAGTCCCTTCATGTACTGTGGTGAACTAGCTTTTCAAGGTAACTAGACCCAGAAAACCACAACTGGCCAGCTATCTGACCCGATGCCGATAAGCGTCTCCAAATAGGAGGAGGAAAAAATCACACAGTTTGCATAAAAATTTCAAGTAGCTGCCTCATTAGGCAGTTACAGTGCACAGGCCTCCGCTGCCAGAAGTGGAACTTTTGAAAAATGATGACTCCTCAGTTAAACTGATGTCCAACCCAAAAGAGATGGGGGGGGTGGGGGGGTGAACCTTGGGACCAGCTGATGCTTTTTTTGGGCTGTGTGTGAAGATCAGAAAGAAGAAACTGGTGGCCCAGAGAGACACCGCAGCCATGTTTAAAAAACACGAGAGGAGGGTTAGGGTGAGTCTTAGATTTTTTTTAACGTGGCTGGCATAAGAGGGGCCATAATTCATATAGAAGGGCCATAATTCATATAGAGGGGCCAACACTATCATTAACCAATGAAATGTTTTGAATTGGTGAGTGACTGGAGAGGGGACCCTGGGGGGGGCAATTAGCTTTCAGCTGGGGGCAGTGCCCTTGTGGCCCCGCCCCTTTGCGAGCTAGCCAGTCGTGTAAAAAATAGCGATATGTGCCGGCGAGTTGGGACCGTGACCCTTGTGGGTTAGATTTCTGAAGGTCGTCTCAGGGGCTTATGGGATAGCAGGCAGCTAATGGGATAGCAAGCGGCTAACGGGATAGCAGCTGGGTAACGGGATAGCAGGCGGCTAACGGGATAGCAGGCGGCTAATGGGATAGCAGGCGGCTAATGGGATAGCAGGTGGCTAATGGGATAGCAGGCAGCTAATGGGATAGCAAGCGGCTAACGGGATAGCAGCTGGGTAACGGGATAGCAGGCGGCTAACAGGATAGCAGGCAGCTAATGGGATAGCAGGCGGCTAATGGGATAGCAGGCGGCTAACATGAGACCTACATACGGGCTAACGAGCATCCTCCGGATAAGGCCCTGGCAGATCATCAGGGTCATATCGTGGCCATTGTGTCAAGGTGCCAAGGAGCGATTCTGATACCCCAAGAATTGTGACGCACGGGGCCACGCTGGAGAAGGCGAGAAACAGGACGTGTTGACAGGATACGAGAAGGAGGGGGCAGCAGCTGCTGGACGGCAAACAGGAAGGCCGCCTGCCACTTACACGGCACACATGCAATATAATTACTGCAAACGACGCGGGAGGGCCATCTGAAGAGTTTCCCAGAGTTATTAAGGTTAGGGTTCTTAAATGTGTTTATGTTTCTGGTGTTCCAGGCGGGGGGGAGAATGATCCATTCTCCATGGGAGGGGGGAGGGTGTGTTTCAGAAGAATTACCAAACACAGACCTGCCGCAATCCCATGTGTGTCCGTCTCTTCCACTCAGGTTCCAACAGTTAGGATGGCGACACCCAAGCGGGGGTCACAGGTTCCGAGAGCACCGGCCCCAGCGTGCTTAGAGCTTGTGTGTTAGACCCCGTGGGGGATCAGTGAAGATTAACTCAGAATTATCAAAAAATAGGACACTGACCCACATTCAATATATTTATACGGCTTCATTTCAAATTATAAAAGCAAATAACATGAAGATGTTATGCGTTCTCCCCCAAGAACAGATCCACCTCGATAGTTCCTCCGCTGGTACAGAGGAACTGTCAAACATTCCAGCGTGTCAAACAGGAACTCTCTTTATTCCAAGCTTTGTTTCTAATCTAATCTGGGGGGAGGGGGGGCACTCACAGGAATAGCGACTTTGTATTTGTGTTTGAGGGTCCCGGGGGGGGAGGGGGGGCTGCTGTCAATAACGTGGGGAGGTCTGTCACTTTATCGTCAGTGTGAGTAGTGAGGGGTCGTCTCCCTGGTGACCGCAGGGACATAGAGAGCACTTCGTGACAGCTTCAAAGGCACCGAGACCCTGGAATTCCTGGATGGCAAACTCACGATGATGGCTTTTCCGGTAGATGACTTATTACAGAGGCTCTGCGGTGACACTGGGGGGGGGGGGCACCACTCTGCGGTGCACCCGCCTTCGTTAAGTGCGTCCGTCTGATTCCATGTTAATTCTATCTGAGTGCTCTTAATGT
>JAODJW010000084.1:747920-765037 GCA_026777045.1 Hyperopisus bebe
CTCCCTCAGTCTGATTATCAGTGCTCCTAGGGGCTGAGACTGGGCTCTTACGGCTCTCCATGGCCCCTCAGCTGCCAGGAGGTGCTGTCGGAGGTCCTCTAGTTCCCCCCTTGCAGAAAGCCTGCCCCCCCCCAAACCCTCCCGCGGCCAATGCCCGTGGCGTCCATCGCAGCGGAGGACGACCAAGCCTCACTCCTTCCGCTTTGAAGTGGTCGGGAATTCACTGCAAGACAAACAAAACAAAACGAAAAAAAATCCTGGCTGTCAAAGTCGATAGCAGCTTTTTCGCCCAAACGTATAAATAATTACTAAACTTCAGTCTAGAGCTCGCATCTTGTGTAAGAGCCTTCTACAGAAATTTCAGCATGTAAGGGGTCAGTATAAACAGATGGTGAAAACATTTGACTCTTTCCTTTTGAACTGACTTCATCAATGTTGGGATATTTGTTTTGGTGGCTTGCCTCATTTAAATTATGGAGATTAAACCCCAACTTGCGATGAAGGACCTCGCCATATTTCGTGGGAACGTTTTTAAAACCCAACGTTGATTAAAATAATAGAGCTGTTGGTGCAATTCCCCCCAAACGGCCTCCGAACAATTCCAGCCCAACAGGGAAATTGCGTTGAGCTGAAATGTCTAGTAGCTGTAAGACTTTCATAGCATTTCAGATTCTGGCCCAACGCCGTCCTTGGCGATGCCTGGATCGGTAATTTGTACTTTTTTTGCATAATTGGCCGATGTTCAGAGTTGACCGGAAGGTTCCGCCAGTGACATGACATTCCGTGTAAATATGCTAATGAGCTGATCAGCAGACACCCACCCGAGAACTGGCCAGCCTCTGCAGAACATGGTCCAAGGAACATTAGCGGCAGGTGATGGCATACATAGAGCAGAATCCGCGAAGAGGGCGGACCGTACCGTTTTTATTTATTCACACCACGGAAGACGATGATTGAGGAAAGGCAAAGCAGGGGAGAGGTCTTTTTGTGGTTTTGTGTATTTTGCGTGTGTGTGTGTGTGTATAAAGCATAAAGGCTGTGTGTGTGACATGAACAAAATGGTTTATCTCCTGCCAGCAAACAATGGAAAAGCAAGCAATGGAAAAAAATAAACTGTAATAATTGCTGTAGATATTGCACAACCTTTAGGAAACCCTATGAGAGCTTCTCTGTGAGAGCGATTAAAGAGCGGAACCTCCCGATGCACTCTCAGAGCCTCTCTCATTAGAAGTCATGCATCATGTTTCTCCTCAGACGTGGTCTGGACACCATAGGAGATCACCTCTGTGCCATGCAAAACATCCCGGTGCTGCGATGAATTTTCTTTCCACAGCGACACCTACGGATGATGGAGATCCGTCTCGCGCCCAGATTCCAGCACGTCCCTTGCTACCGGATGCACGCTGTCCTCCAGCGAACTCCACCCCCCCCCAGTGCTTTAAGTTCTGTCGGTGAAGGGGGTTGTGGGAACTGTTAGCACCTTAAAACGCAGCGCCGAGTAGTGAAGGTCTGTGCTGAGCTCTGGAGCGGCATTCAGGCCAAAGGGCAACCACAGAAACATAACCAAGCCGCAGTATTCCTAAAACCCCCAAGCATAACCATAACTGCAGTCTGGATGTAAATCAATGAGGTGGTTAATTATTATTTCTACATGGTAATTTAATAACTACCATCTACTTGTGGCGACATCAAAGCATAAACAGGTCAGTAGTTTTTTTTCCCAGTAAAAAAAAAACGCATGACGGTAACTTCGTAAAAATTGCCCATCTCGTAACCGCGTGCCTCTTCCCAGCGCTGCGACGTACGGATGAAATAAAACTAATCGTTCGGGGTGGATTTATTTCCCCTCAAAACAAAAAAAATATTCTGCCACAATCTGGGATGGCGGGGAGTTTGGGAGCCTGAGCGGAAGCTAATTGTAAACAGCCATCGCAGCTGCAGCCCGCTCGCTAAGTCCAGGAGCTACTGAAGCAGCGATTAAACATTAATCAGAGGGGGCGGCGATCTGTCCGAGTGTGGCTGCGCTTGTCGTCGCTGATTGGCTAACGTCGGAGGTGGGCGCATGTCATTGGCTGCTGACTCTGGCCACTCTCTGCAATTTCATCCACCGCCATTTCCTCCTGCCCCACATCCCTAGCCACATAGACCCAGAGGTGAGGTCCGTCTTCTGTCGGCTCTCATTAAAACACCCCCCCCAGGCAGACTCGCCAGGACGTCCTCCCATTCTTCCCGAGGCGGATCTGCTTTGAGGACTCCTGTTTTGGGGTAATCTCAATTTTAATGTCTCATTTTGATTTTTTTTTCCCGCCTTTTTTCAGTTGGCCTCAGACAGACTTGTGTCATTTTCTTAAGCACCTAAACGTACACTCTAAACCCAAAGGACTACCACCTAGTGTATAATCTTTAGGATATTTTAGTTTTCACATGCATTTCTAACAAATATGTGCATAAAAATGAAAAGAGCCAAATAAAATGTATAATATAACTATGTACGCAATTATGTGGAAAGGCTATTAGATAAGCTATTAGGTTTTGGTTCATTTGCTTCCTGTGTCGTTACTGTATGTTATTTCTTTATGGTTGTACGTGTTTTGTGGTGAATTCACTAAATTAAAAAAATAAAGCAAACAAGGCATTTGTTGGCGATGATAATTTATTTGTCTGCTTCCTCCGCTTCCTGGTGTTGGCGTTTCGAGGTTGGCATGAGGCCACCTCCCAGTGTAGGGGCAGGTGAGGGCTTGGGACTGTGATGGACTCGGGCAATTATGTGTAATTGGGCTCGATTTGTTCACTATACTCCTTTCTGCGCAAGATTCCCGGGTCAGAGTGACTGGGCAGGGTGTCAACAGCAAACTGATTCCATTGCTCTTGGCGTCTCCGGAATCTTCTTGAAACACAGCCCCCCTTTTTTCTTCTTTTCCCTGGTTTCTGTTAACCAATTCTTCTCCCTGCAGTTTGGTACCAAGTTCCTACAGACGAGCTCGACCAGAAAACGGGCTCGCGGATTAACAGGGGAACCGTCGGCTCCTGTTTCATTAATACGCATGTTCTTTACTAGGAGAGGAAGAAATCCTTGTAATTGCTAAGAAAACACCAAGCGAGCCCATCTGGAGGAGAAAAAGCACAGACCACAAGGGCCTCGAGTTTTGTATTTGTACAGAAGTGCAGAACCTGATACGTCTGCTCAAGATTTTCAAACACTTTCGGTGACACACCCACGGTAATGTGCCTTTCCTGTTTCTCAGACCTCAAACCCTGCGTCAGCTGTGCAGCCAGGGAGCTGAACGTTATGGCCTTATGGCCCAGCTGACAGAGGGCATCTGGGCAATACTGTCCTGTATTTTAAAACCACTGTATTCAGCGATATCCTGTCCTTTCATATACTTTTCATTTATTTATTTCCCAAAGCAAGATACACTTCAGAAAGTGGGGTCTACCATCTGGGGACCAATCGGGGCTTAGGGGCTTTGCTCAGGGGCCCAAGGGTGACATCACCCTGGGATTTGAACCAACAACCTTCCGATCACAGACACGACACGCTCTAACCCACTGATCCACATACTGACTACTTATATATCAGTATCTGCTCAGTGTGCGTGCATCTGTTTTGTTTGTTTGTGTATGATTTGTTTAAACATGGAACCTATAGCTGTACACAGCCTTAGACATGTGACGGGGGGGTGGCGGGGGGGGGGGTATGCGTCCATCATCAGGCGAGTCCCCGGCTAGCCTGTATACCGATTTAGACTCCCAGCAGTTCGCTCACCCTGGACTAATCAGCCCGGCCCGTAACGAGGTTACTCGTCATGTCAGGGCTGCGCTACGGGATTTAATTGGGACAGAGACTTCAACAAAGTGAAAATTAATAACTTTTGTCAAGCTTCTGGTGCATCGTCTTATTAAACTATGATGGTCAATTAGGGGGCGTTATGCAATAATGTCTGCCTGCAGAAGACCTCCGATTCAATTAGGGCAGCGACTGGGCTGTGGCGGTACAGCGCAGAGCGGGCCGTTAATGATCTCCCCCAAAACCAGAGGCCAATCAGGAGGCGTGCTGAAAAAAGGACACAAAAAATGCACAAAAAAAAACACAGAAACCCTCTTCCTGCTGGGTTTGAGCAATCGGTCCCCTGCAGATTCAGAGACCCAGTACTTTACAGAGGCCCTTGAATATGTACATTTATGAATTTTATTGGCAGGGGGGTCCGAAGTGACATTTTCTTAAGGGACCTAGAATTTCCTCTACCGCCCTCCCCTCCTGCTCTTGCCTACAAACTCGTTTCAATGACCCCGAGTCTTTAATGACCCCAAGCCATTAATGACCCCTGCGAAATCCAGGAGGGGGGGGGGGATATCTCAGACAGGCCCAAGTTGCATGGTGATGTGTAATTCTTCCACATTAGTATCGGAGATTGTTTGATTTCATACATATGTGCTCAAACAGCACTTTCAAAGATGAGGAATTCGCTGGAACGCCATCATCTCCTGGTGCTGAGGAATAATGGGGGTTTTTGGACGGGGAAGTTGACACAGCAACAGCACGGCTTGCCCGCTATATCCGCCCCCCTTTCTCCCCCCCCACTTAAAACAACGACCATTAATGTTCTCCTTTTTGTTAAAGTTTATTGGGTAAAGCATCATAAAAAAACAGAATTGTTAAAAGCCGGTCTTATTGGTGTTTTGTTTTTTCACCACATGTGCTAATGATTTAGTGTACTTTGGGGTGACTGCAATGCATGTAATTCAATTATCATTTTGATTTTGTCAATCTGCACCATCTCCAGAGTCCACCACCATCCAAGCAGCGAAAGCCGCAAACCAGAGAGGAACAATGTTGACCTTCAGACCCTAAGAACATTCAGACCGCTTCTCCTGCCGATGTTAATCTTTGACTATGACGTCATTACCTGCGAATTCGTGACACTGATAAAGATCATTATGAAGCACTTTTATTTTAGCCAAAGGCCAGCATGAAGACGATTAGGGTCTCTCTGGCTTCCACCATCAACTCCGGTCCAGAGATTCTCTAGTGGCTAAATCTATTTCAGCCGGTTCTTCACAGTTTGTCTCGTAAACTAAAAAATCCCATTCAGCAGCTGGAATATCAAATTTGAATTATCGAAATGTGAAGTCATTGCGTGTGGAGAAGTTTCAGAAACGGGAGCCTTTCCTACAAGGCCAAACAACAAGATGACATGATGAGTCTTTTATTTCTACTCCAAACAATATATGAAGACTTACAAACCCATTTGTTTTGAAATCATTAATATTCATGAGTTCTCGTAAGCAGCATGTGACACACAGTACCTTATATGGAAGTGTGTGTGTGTGTGTGTATGTGTGTGTGATGATTAATAAGTGCTAAACAGAGTTCTTTTTCTGAGTTTCCAAATGCTCTGATAGTACTGCACGTGTGCTTATTAATTAACATGTAGCTGATAACATCACCGGATCGTATTTGCCAGCTCGCGGCTGATGGTCAGTCAGAGTCAGACGGGCGCTTTCCGATGAGGCATTTCGGGGTTAGGGTCCGATTCCATGCACTCCCCCAACATCCTACCCATCTTAGGCAGTGATGAAGAGTGGGAGGAGGTGCTGATTGCGAAGAGTGGCAGGTAGCTGCCGGACCAGCCATTACCCATAATTCCTCAGGGGGCAGGGGGTTTGGGGGGGGGGGTTTCTTGCTTGCTGGCTGGGCACACCCAGGGCCAGGGGGGGCTGCCTGGCCTGACTCTGCTGCAGCACACAGATTTATTGAAACCCTCTGTCCCGTCCCGTGGCTCATTTGTCAAGAGACCTAATTTACACCGGCCCTTAAGACTAATTGCAAATTGGCAAAAAAAAAAGAAAAAAAGAAATGGAAACCGCTGATACTGTAGAAGGAACCTTTGCCAGTGTCCCTGGCTGAGGCCCCCGCTGATGATGCTAATGCTGTCTCGGTAGGAGCTGAGGAACGGGACAAGGCAGGAGGAAGATGAGGAGGAAGAGGAGGGCCGGCCGGGAGGTGGGACAGGAAGCACGGAGACACAGGGCTCGTGGCGACGGGCAGCAGCGGGGCCACACTCATGACGTGGCCCCCGTCCCCCAGCCTGCCAGACGTTGTCCTGCTTGCGGTTTCAGCTTGCAACCACGGGCCTGAGATGACAGCCCCCCCCACCCCCCACCCTCTCTCCAATGGCGGTTTCCAAGAACAGGGACGCCTTTATTAGGTTAAAGTTCGTGTCGGATGATGCCGGGGCCAGAAACAGATTCCACGCAAATTGCATAATTTCATACTTCAGGGGGCTGTAACTCCAGTCCCCCCCCCCCCCCATTATGGCATGACAGGCAAAACACTGGGGTGGGGGGGGGTTAATGCGGTTTCTCCTTAATTTATGATCTAACAAAAGTAGTAGCTGGCTTCTGTTTTCTTGAAGGCTCGGGTTCGAGGGTCGTGCCTGACGCCCAGGTCGGCCCCCCCTCACCGCCGACGGCAGTCACATGGCGCACGGCGCCGAGAATCCGCCTCACAAACGCGGCACATTTCGTTCACACCTTGCCTGCTTTCTCTCAAACAGGGCCGCGGCGACGCGGCCTCCGCATAAGGAAGAGATTTAGCGAGACATCCCGCCAGAGGATTATGTTCTCACGGTGGTCTTCACTATGGATCCCGGCACACACTATAAAAGCAAATATGTTTTATTGAATGCGGGGCATCTTTTCCATGGCTCTGAACTCCATTCTCCGTGTTTTAACCACCCAGCCATCTGCATTTCGAGAAAACTTAAAAGGAAAACGGGTGCAATAATTTAAGACCGGGCGTCGTTCTCCGTGTTTGTATTTGCGATGTAACAAATTAAAGTTTTTTGAAACGTGCCGGTTGGACGCGCTGAAAATCGTTTTTCTATTTTTTTCACGAGCGGATTTTTTCTTTTTTATAAATCAAACCGGATTCCTCAGGAATTTTGCAATTCATATTACACGAGGTGTCTGTCAGAAATGTGGTCTTACCTCATACATTAAATCTGACACGGATCAGAATGAGAAACAAATGTTAGGGCGCACACACACGCACACGCGCGCACACGCACGCACGATGACCTCATGCTGGTGCGAGGGAGCTGGTGCTGTCTATTTGTGCTCGCTGGTGAGACTGCTCTCAGTGAAGGGATTACCCACAATGCACTCTGTGGGAATGCATGTCCGTGATGGTGTTTCTGCATGATTCTGTGTGGATGCCCCTCACCCATGCCTCTAAGGTTGTGCCAGGCCACCTGAACACCCCTGGTGTACCATGTGACGGAGATCGGTTTTGGGCTTCCTGTCACATGTGCGGGGCAGCCATCTGGGAGACAGGTGTTGGATCGTCTATTCAGTGCGGCCTACCCTCACCTAGCACCCCCCCTTGCCCCCACCCACCAGCCTGTCCTCACACAAAAAAAATCTGCTGAGCTTCTTATTTAAAGGATCAGCGTACAACTCAAAAGCCCCCATGTACTTGGGGTGAAGGACTTGTCACTATTGCAAGGATGCTTTAATCTGGGTCTGAGAAAATTGGACTCGAAACAGCTCTAGAGGCGTTCCGTAAAGTTTTCAGGCAGCACTGCCTAGTATTGGGGAACGTGAGGTTCTTTGGGAAGGGGGAGGGACTGTCCATTAGAGATTCGGGGTGAGCTAAAGTAGGTGACAATCCAGAACTTTCCAGAAGGCTGTTTTATTTGTCTTCTGTAGGTTAATCTGAGAGTCACGCATGAGGACTCAGCTTCCTGTTATCAGAATGAATCCAGCACCTCATTTCCTGTTTCTTGCCCAATATAAATAGGGTGATCAGTTCGATCTCCTACCAGCTGCAAGCCGAATCGCTGTACAAAAGGACCACCTGCGCGCTGCATTCTTTTCTATAGAAACGGAAGAATATAGTTCATGTAAACATTTCTGGAGGTTTCCACGTTTTTTTGTCCTCACTAGTATTTCTTTTGTGTCAGATATCCATGTAGCCAGGCAGCTTACAGTAAAATAAACTTACCCCTGCCCTTATTTGCAAATGCGTTTCAGTCAGATGACTGGAGAGAGCTCAGTGGAAGTCCATGTTTGCTCATCGATGCCTCAAGACATGGCCGACCGAGGGGATCAGTTGTCCACCAAGGGGCCTGGTTTGCCCAGGAAGGCTAGTTAGATCCTCTTCATTTGGGAGGATGATGGTGGTGGTGGGGTGTGTGTGTATGTGTGTGTGTGTGTGTGTGTGTCCATGGGGTTAGGGGGAATTAAGAAGTATAGCAATCCTGCAAAGAATAATTTACAGCTTAGGGTCAAACAACTTCAAAGCTAGGAATTCTCGGGAGTGAGCAGGGAGGCTCCCAGACTGTCAATGGCGACTTACTCCACGGATAGGAGGCCGGAGGCTTTGGTAATGACATCACCCAGGAGTTGGGGGGGTGGGGGAGTATGCAGGGGCTGGCTCTCCGTGTTACCAGTGCTCGTCAAGACCCTTTGAAGTCTCCCCAGGGCCTGATACCCAGCATGCCTTTCCTACAGGCCATGGCTGAGGAAGCCCCAAGGCGGTTTATTGGATTTTGGAGGGGGGGGTGGGGGACTCGGCGGTGCGCGTGGGAGAAGAGGAGAGGGTCAGCCTGAACCAGTGCCGAGCCTCGCGGGGAGTCAGGTTTGGGCTTCAGTCTGACCTTTTCATCTCCCCATCATCCGCGGTGACTCCAGCAACCCCTGGATTTATCCTGTTTCCTCTCCTCTCCTCTCATGCCATCCCGACCAGAGAGAGAAATCAAACCACCCCCCCCAAGCCCTGCCTGAGTTGCAGAACTCGCCCCCCCGTCCACAAAACACCAAACATGTAGCCGACAGAGGCGCTACTCCTCCCAAACGCGCCGCGTGAGTCAGCTCCTTCCTCACCAGGCCGTGAAGAGACGTCGCGGCATTTCCGTGGATTTCGGTGAGATTTACGCACCACTCGCAAATAACCAGATATTTACAAGATATTTACATCGCGCCGTAATCAACCTGCCAACAAGTCGCATACTCTGTCCGGTGCATCTCCGTGATGCCAGACCCCACAATGCAACATAATAAAAGCGATAAAGAAAATCGTAGGATAACGAATGGAAAATTGTAAACAGGATTCCTAGGAAAGCCCATCTATATGAAGAACGTCAAAGTATGGATAAAACACACCATCACGAGCGAGTGGGGCATTGATACATTAGTGCACCTGAAGATGAGAGGCGTACGGGAGAGCGCGTTCCCCGGCCTTGTTTCGCAAGCTTGCTGCAGCGCTGGCGAAGCGCTTTCAGCTCCAGCACAAACAAACAGCGGTATCAGCGGCTGCAGCCAGTATCAAGCGCCACATTTGTTACCAATAAAAGTCGGGTTTGACAAAACTCCAGCTTACATTTCTCCGCTCGCGCTGTGCCAAAATGTTTTTTACTTACTTAAAAAATCAAAAGAAAGAAAATATATTTTTAAAGCCGCTTTTGCTGGACATACGGCAACGTTTGTATCGGAGAGGTCTCGGGCTGGGGATTGACCTCGTTTTGTCTCCTGGACCTGCGTTTTGGTTGGCTTTCCGTAATATCTCGGCCTTGTTTGGATTTCTCCGACCGATTAAAAGCATATCAGATTCGGATCGCTCCCCCTCCCCTTGCCGCTGTAACCGATACGGAAGATTGACGGAGTTCTAATGCGATATTGTGACGCATGTTTCGAGCCACATGGGTGACACCCGTCGCATGTAAGTACATTTTCCGCTGCGGCCTACCAATGACAATGGTGTCACAGCACTCTGTGACCATCCTTTCTTTTTTCGGTTCCTTCCCCTTCTTCCTTGCATGTCTCTGACATTTTGTTCTGTTGTTCAATAGTCCTTTAAAGCCACCATGTAAATCATCCCCACGGTAAGACACTTACTCACAAAGCTGGCAATTTTATCTTTACCGACTCGCATTAAATGCGTCGCTCGAGGACATCACACCCTGGGGAAGCAGCTGAAGGGGTTACGGCAGAACTTTTGGAGGGAAAACACCTCCTGTCCCTGTTTAGAGACACAGGTTCCCACAGGTGCCCTTCACCAGTCTTGCCGGGTGGGTTGGGGTCGCATGAGTTTCTCTCAGGGATCATGGCAGAGTCAACGTCACACGGGCCATCGAGGTACCGAGCTGATAGCCACAGAAGCGCCGTTTCACGGACTCCGCTCGGGAACCTCGTCTCACGCCCCGCATGTCTGCCGATGCACCGATGGCTTCCAGATGCTCTCGCGTGGGAAACCGGGGGTGGTGGAGGGCCGCGAGACATCGCCAGGTGTGTCCGATAATCGCAGAGATGCCTGTGATGGCCGTAAAAAGTGGGATACGTAAAAGAGGACACGGAATTCCATCGGGGGGGGTGGGGGGGTAGCGGCCGGAGGCGCGCGGAGATGAGGCCCCCGGGAGCGGCCCCCCGCGAGTGAGCCCTGCCAAATCACGGCGCTCACGGTCTGAGGCTCGCCGGGAAGCACGTTTTTCAGTTGGCACAGCCCGGTCCACACATATGGCAATGTTCTCGGCTGGCCTCTCTGCCCCGGGGGCCCGGCAGACCTGCCAGCTCCGGCGTCCCGCTCCGAAGGATCCTCCTGAATGCCGTTGTCTAGATACACTGCTCTTTTCCACCTACGTCCTTCTATCAGGCAAGCCCAACCTGGACTAACTTGACCCAGACCCAGGATCGGCTCCAGCTCTGCGATGTCGGGTGGGCCATGGGATTATCTAAAGGGCCTGGAGTGGGGGTGGAATTGGTGGGCCGAGTTTTTGATTGGGCGGGCCAGGCCATCCTGACCCTCGCGGAGCCGGGTCTGCCCAGAGCCCGTATCTCCAAACAATTTCCATGGAATTGTTTTGAATTAGCATTGGCTGTTCATGGAACAACACACAGCAGAGCTGATTAAAGAAGGGGATGTCATAAAGGGATCTCAATTAAAGAAGGTGGTGAAGGCGTTATATTATGTATATGAAATAGAAGAGAACAGAGGTGTGTTTGATTGCACTTCACCGTGTCACGTATAGGAGCCAATCAGCATTGATGCTCATTGCCATCACACACCCAATCAATTTGCTGTAATGTCACGGTAAATTAGAACATTGGAAGTGGCGCCCCCTTGCAGGTCACTGCAATGCAGGTATTCTTTCCAGTCTGATGCTGATTGGGGCATGACTGTGGTGAAGCTTGGATGGTGTCCTCTTCTCACGGGCCCCACGGGGGAGGGATCTCCATACGTCTGCATCGCGGTCGCCTGAGAATCTCAGAATCAATATGGCTTTCCCATACTCCGCTGGCAGATTCACATGGTTTAGGGAGGTAGCGGTAAATATAGATCCTCTCTCCTCCGGTTAACCCCCATACTGATCCTCAGTCGCTCCCTTTTCCCGGAGTGTTTACAAATCCCATCCCCAGCGTCTCTGAAGCAACACCCAGAAGATGCTGCAAGTCCCTCCAAAATCAGCGTGGGAGTATAATGCGGTAAAATGCGGTTTGCAGGACCGGGAAGCAGTCAGAGCCCCTCCCCCGAACTGTTCTGCATGCGGAGACGTGAACTGCTTGTTAACATAAGCCCGCCGAACTCCACAGTCGATCGACAGGCTCTCCTCTGCACTGTGGTTTTCCTCCAATAATGTTTTCCTTTCAAACTACATGCGAAAACGCCTCCAATCCAGAATTTTCAGCGTTTCGGGCGAGGAAAAAAAAAAAGTGTAGCAAACTATCATATATGTTTGTATTTGTTCATAGTGATTTGTTCCCTGGCGGTAAAAATCAAGATCTGTTATGAAAACTGCACTGAGGAATGACGTGTTTACATCCTCGTGAAGGTCCATCGGCCTGCCATCGCTCTCAGCACAAACACGGCCTTCCCCTACGCTGACGCCCCACTCAGCTCACATGCCGAACATCAGCCTGGGTAGACAGGGCGCCTGCTGAGGCCTGTCAGTCTGCAGCTCTTTGATTGGACCATTCGGTCCAGTTCTGTCCACGTGTCTTTTTTGAGGTTTGGGGTTGAATATTGGAATATATTATAAAAAGTTTATACAGGTCCAAACTTTCACACCCTGGCACGGAGTCTATTATGCTGATAGAGGCCCCCTCTGGCCACGGCTGGCCGGCCCACATCAGACTCACGCCCGAGCCGCATCTCAAGCTAATTTACCGAGATCCTGAAGTGTTCCTTATCTACGGCTTTAAAGGTTCTAAGGTTGATTAGCAGCCTCCCGTCCTGTTTATCAGTTTTTGAACTGGGCGAAGAAAATAAGCCCGATAAGTGCATAGACCATTAAACGTCCTATTTCCTCTCATATTTTTCGGGACCATGTGCTTAACTGATCTCCTCTCTCTTTAATTAAAAGGAATTCCCGTCTTTTTGGGGTCATTACCGCCTGGCAGGCTCCGTAGGGGTGTTTCTGATGAGTTCAGCTCTACATCCCTGTTCCCTGCCAACCTTGGTGTTTACACGCTCACGCTTCTTGAATTTTAACCCCTTCCTGGGTTTTAGGCGTCAGCAGTTACCAGCACCCACGCCCCTCAACGGCACCGACATTGGCCGAAGTGTGGAACGGCCGCCAGCAGGGGGAGCAAACTATGTATCCTGGCGACAATCAAAGCGTTTCTTGGAAACGGAGCGTCGGTTTATCAAGACAGTAGCAGTTTGTGGTGCCAAACGCTAGTTGGATCGATACGGGTCGGTACAATTTTTCTCCTGCTTTCCGTCTCCCTCTTTTTTTAATTTAGTGTTCTCGGACCGTGGATGGAGTGAGTCTGCTGTGCTTGCAGCCCCCGCCTCAGATGTTCTCCATCACTGTCCATTGATGGGCTCTTTGTGCTACTCAGACAAGAGCTGCAAGCCTCCACACTTCTGCAGGAGACTGATGGCTCGTCGATAGCATTAGCCAGCAATACAGCCCTCACCGGTGTAGAACAGGATCAATACTGCCCTGGCTGGAAAAAACAAAAGAGAGAGGCATAATATGTTGACGAGACTCACCCTCAGCAGGGCTCGTGTTACCAGAAATGAGTTTTTATAAGGCACCAGAGTCAGGGGTCCTTTTTCGGCATTCACGCCTAGCCTAGCGCCCCACTAAGATTCATCCACGTCTTCTCTTTCCCGTCATTCATTTGTTGTGACTGGCACTCCTTTATCCAAAAGGGGGGGGGGACACTAGTGCATGACAATTGCTAAGAATTAGTCTGGTTCTAACTATTGTGAGCACGCAGAGCGCAGGGAGAGCAGCCGGGCTACGCTAACGCTAAGCCGCTCATGCTGGCCATGGTCACTTCCTCTCCAATTACGGAATGCAATTAAAATCTATTAGTCCCTAATGAAATGTAATTGTCTGTTTCTCACTTTATTGTGCTCCTCTTGAATGATTGGCAACGTGCTTGTGTGTGCGTCTGTGTGCGCGCGCGCGCGTGTGTGTGTGTGTGTGTGTGTGTGTGTGCGTGTGCCTGAAGATGAGCAAATGGTGATTGATGCGGAAAGGCATAACATGGAAAAAGAAAGTCCCCTCACGGAAAATAAGAGCTCCGAAAGAATTATCAAAGAACCATTAGCGGAGAACGTTAGGCCGTGTCAGCTAACAGACTCATCTGAACACGGCTAAAAATAATGGAACAGCTACATAGCTGGCATTCTGTTCCAGAATGTTCTCCTGTGATGAGCAGCTCGACTGCACCACAGTTGTGGAACCACTGATAGATGTATTTTTACTGGACACTTCATTATTTTTATTTTCTCTGAGTGCATTTTGCACTCCTCCCGAAAAGAAGAAACTTGGCCTAGGTAACGGGTTCCCGAATACTGTTGACTACTTATCCCTCTCCTCCACACTCGCTGTCTTCTTGTCTTTCTTTCTCAGTCCCTCTCTTCTCGGGAAATGCCGAAAGAGCTGCCCTCTAAATTATTTGTGAGGGTAAGGTAGATTAGATATTTCGGTGGCTTGCAAGAGTGGGATTTAGAAAACTGTCAAGAGGCCAGAAAAGAGGTTTTGTGGGATTGTTCTCGATACTCCACACAGCTGAGCAATGAAACGGCAAATAATTTGTTTTCGAAAACATCTGGGTGGCAGAGACTCTGTATGTGGGATGACAAAAGAAATTTAACACCGCGGAAAGCTTTTGGTCTTGCTAGTGCAGTTACAGTGGATCAGCGTGCTCTTTTGCAAAAATATAAAAGCATAGTTTTTTTCAGATTATTTTATATTTAAAGATGACTTAAAGGTCAAACAGCTCTCTGTCTCTTTTTCTGTCATGACCAGTGACAGGTGCCTCCTGTTTAGTTGTCAGTCTTCCTTAGGAATGGTTTTGAAACAGGCACCTTTCTGTAAAATCCCCCCCACATCATTTTAAAATCACACATTTTTAGAATTTATTCTATTAGAACACCCTCAGACTTCTGGAACACTTCCTTTGTTTTATTAGAACACCCACAGACTTCCAGAACCTCATCTATGTTGCTTTAGAACAACCTCAGACTTCCGGAACACCTCCAGACTTTATGCCAAATGTTGCCCACGGTAACCCAGCTCCAGTGGTGAAATGAGCGGTAAGATGCGGAGAACAGCCACACGAAACGGCATGGCGGAACCTACCGGCTGGAGAACTGCGATGCTGAACAGATAGGACAGCATAACAAAGGGAGCCTGTGCAAATGGGGATAGCCTTAGAGAGAATATCAGAACAAATGAAAAAAAAAACTGCATAATGAAACAAAATAACAGGAAGAAAAAGCAGCAGAATCTAAAGTAGGAGAAGCACCAGGGGTCATCAGGGTCACATGGGGCTGCAGTAGAAGGGGAGTCTCTGTATGTCTATATAGTGAGATCTGTATTAGCCCAATGCAGAGCTTCTAATTACTTTTAATTACTTCTAATTACCTAATTACTCTCTTTATAATATTTTAATTCCCAATCGACCCGTTCGTAACAGAGTTTCCTTAGAAATGCACGTTGAAGGACCCACGCTTTATAAAGCAGGAGCGCTGCATTCGTTCTTGAAATATAATTTCTATTTTGTGCCCATAACAGCCCGAGAGTAAATATATATTTAAACGCAGGTGGTAAAATGCCGCAGATTTACAGAGCTCCCCTAAAGGATACCTGATAGATACCTGCTATCACCCAGCCGTGCACATCTCCAGCAGAGGTCAAAGGTGAATTGGTCTGTTTGTCAGGCGGATCAATGGCCGACCTCAGACTAGGAAACATAGCGCGTTGGGACCGTTTGCCCGGTGAGCCATCAGCGCTGGCCAGCACTGTGGGGAAATATCGTTAGCTGTTCCAGATAATCAATACCCCCAGGTCTATTATTCTGCCACGGACGTGTATTGACAATAATTGGATGAGCTGCCTCAGCGTAGCTAAGGGGAATCGTGCCTAACTCAAGGCCGGCAGCCAGTCTCAGCTGTTTCCCCGCCTTTGGCTTCCTCGGTTACCCAAGCGGATGGGAGATACTGAAACCAGGAATATCCATTTGCTGAACGGGCAGTGGCTTCCTGGCACGGCGGCCTGACGTAGGCAAGGCTGTAGATTACAAGGCTGATGCATGTTCAGAATGATTTCCTCCTTGTCGTGACAGAATCACATTCCTCGCATTCTGATTGGTTCCGGTGTTCTGTCGATTTATGCTGCCTTGTTGAAAAATGCTACTGTAGTGCTAATCGATAGCCCTAACCCTAACTCTTACCCTAAACCTAACCCACCAAAAACCCTAAAACCCTTACCCTAACCCTAACCCCTAAAACCTAACCCTTATCCCAAGACGGTGGAACTGTACATGCGCAGAAAGGCTCGATAGCTCGTCCCTATAGGTAGGATTTTATGACAGAACACCTGCAAAGGCGTTGCCCAGGTAACTATTGGAAGTTCCGCTTCTTTGATCTTTGTTGGCTGGTCACAGGGTTGGTCAAGCAAACCTCTGATCAGGCCTTAATGTTTAATTTAAATGTCTTAAAAACTGATCAGTCCCAAAAGAGGATCATACCATATATTAACAGTTTAAGGTGTACTATGTTACCAAGTTATATACATGCAAAGCTTCTGTGTATAAACTTAATATTTCCTAATTTTGGGATCTTATCTTTAAGTACGTTGATTTTTAACATTTGTTGTATCAAGTGAAAATTGACTTTCCGTGGCACTAGATGAGTTGACAGAGACATTGTAAACCGGTTCCGTGTTCATATATAATAGACATGTGTGTACTGCACACCCCGGAGAAGATTCCAGAAAGGAGGAGCCCGACACTTCTGCTGCCAGTGACTGATAAATCTTTAATATAAAAATTGTACAAGAATTCTGATACAAATTACAAGAGGTATTTGGACAAAATATGAATAAAATTCCATTTACATCCCAAAACCCTTATGCATTTTATGCAAAACAATAGACAGTTATGATACAGAAAGTACAAGGAAAGTAAAATCAATTAAAAAGGGGCCAGTTTCCCCCTCAGTCTACTAATGGAAAAAAAAAGACTGTTTAGGTCACATACAGTATTCATGAAGCTACCAATGTCACCATTATAAAATCGAAGTGAAGCAAGCTTCCCCTGACACTGACGCACTTTGTGGACTAGCCTAGCCAGTGGGAGCGCAGCGCGCATGGGGATGACGCGGTCACAGGGCGCAGTCACAAATGAGACGCTTATGATGGAATTCAAACGTTAAAAATAAAAAAACAGGTATTCACAAACGCGTTCAAGCTTATTTGTTCTCCGTGATAAGAAAAAAATAAAAGCGTAAAACCTTTTTTTTTTTGGGGGGGGGGGCGGCGTCGCAGGGATGAATGCGTTTTCGGAGGCCGAGGCGGGAGAAGCTTCCGGAATGACCGGCCATTGCTTTAAGGGAAACAGCATCGGGATGCATCTGAATCAGTAAGACACTGATAAACACTTCATTATTAACAGGTGGCCTTAATTTCGCAGGAAGCCCATTCTGGATGCCAGTTTGATGTATAAAAGGAAATTTTACAGGCCCCGCTGTTTGGTAAAACAAAACACAGACCGACAAATGGTATCAAAGCCCCGCCTCCCCGCGGATTGTTCGGGAATTCGTACATCGTAGTCCTTCTAGTTCCCGGACAGTATCCCGCCACCCCCCCCCCCCCCCCCAC
>JAODJW010000084.1:798395-813947 GCA_026777045.1 Hyperopisus bebe
GGGGGGAGTCAACTGTCTGCAGCTGGAACAGGAGGAATGAGCAGTGTCAGCTGATAATTATTACCATACATTATCATAATTATTATATATTACATGATCATAATAATAATAATTGTTACCATTAACATTCACTACAGTTGTAATCACAGTATTACATTATCAACAGGTGCAACAGCTACTGGCAGTCTGTGCTGTGCTGTTGCTATCGCATGGTAACGTTTTGCAGTAAAAACAGACAAACTGGCAGATTCCTCTAAAATGGCCCGTGAAGTTACCCACAGCCTTTAACACGAGTCCAAACCGAGGGTCCGTCGGTTTTTACGTGATCGATCCGCTTTTACTAGACGAAGCCCCTCTTTGACGTCTCGTTTGGTTATGCCTTTAACTTAGGGGGAGGATGTGTGTGTGTGATCCTCCATCAGGAGGCGCTGGTGGAGTCGTTAGTGATGACGGGTTATCTGCCGGGTGGAATGCTGGGAAGGCTAATGACTCCCTGGACGTCTGGGCTTGACACAGACGCCACAAGCAACAGAATTAAAGTGGCGGGTCATTTAAGTGTGGACTGCTTGTCTGTCGTCAGTCAGGAGTAAAAGTGCACAGGTCAGTCACTTTTTGAGCAGGGGCATCAATACCATCAGCAAACACAGACCTGACCTACTCAGCAGCGTGCGAGAGTGCAAGCGCGTGCAGACGCACATGTCACCGACAGTGACCGACCATCGAGCGGCCGACACCGTTTGGACGGATTTGGAATTTATGATGTTTTTAAACTTGAGCATATCTGCCGTTTCGTTTTGCTGAGCACCTCTGGACAAGTCATTGATTTTCACCAGACGTGGAAGAATTTATATATGTATCCTCATGTAGGATTTATATATTCCTATAATCTGCTCTGTTTCATGCCGCTCAGAGCCTTGGAACCAATATTTAAACTCCACTCATCTCTTACTGCAGGCGGAGCCTGGATGGTGGCTAACCCACATTAACAGTGAGAAATAGGTTGAGTTTTTGACTGTAAGTGGACTTTAGACTGGGTGAGTAGACAGTCCTAGGATTGATATGGTCACATGCTCCAAATTAACCTATAGCAATACCCTACCGCGCCCCTGACTTTGGGGCATCACATTGATTACCTGATTACCAGCTATGTGCCTTGGTCAACATGTCCCCTCCCCTAAAATACTTGCTAGCAAGGAGGGAGTAGGAAACAGGCATGGGGAAAACACAGCAGGTTCACAGAGACAAAGGAAAACATAATGAAGGAAAACTACAGGAAGACAAAGGAAAGAGGTACGGGTAAGCAAAATAAACAACAATGAAAGCTACTGGGAGACAAAGGAACGATACAGGTACAGGTAAAATTGAATTAAAATGGAAAATACAGGAAGATGAAGGAGATAGAGCTAAACATAATTAATAAAAACAAAAATTACAGGAAGACAAAGGAAAGGTAAACAAAATGAATGAAAAGAACAACCACAGGAAGACATAATAATGAGATGAAGGCAAACAAAGAAAACAACAGTTACAAGAAGACAAAAAGAGATAGGATAAAGGATACAGTAGATACAGACTGAAAGAAAACAACAGATATAGGAAGACAAAATCAGAAGAAACAAAAGAAAATAAAACAACAAAAATCAAGGGGAAAAAAACAGGTTACCCAAGTGAAAGAAAAACAATTACAGGGAAACAAAAAAACAAAACAGGTAAACACTCAGAGAAAACGAAAACTTCAGGGAGAAAGAGAAAACATAGGACCTTTTGGGCTGGGGATTAATTAGGAGGCGAGCAGCCCTTTGTATGGAAGCACACGTCTGGATGCATGGGACCATTTGCCATATGGGAAAATGTGCAAGCAGGAGCCCACTGCAGAGCAGATAAGGAGGCGCACCGGTGATGACACGGGGGTCACATGACCCACGTTCCATTTCACCTCCGACACATTGGCTGTGATTTGCAAAAATTAGTTTAACCCTGAGTTCAACCTACTACATGAAAAAATAAATACACACTGCAAGGTCAAAAATGCTTCTACATATGTTTGTATGTATATCTAAGCTGTAAATGTTTAACATTTTTTAGTGCATAATGCCTAATGCTTAATTAATTTTAAAAATATAATTTTTCACGAATCATTCCTTTGCGTCCAGTAAAACTAAAAGTGCTCTTTTTCGCTACATCGCTGACACTGGTAAATGCAGCCCTTTACGAAAAATAATATTTAATACCACGTTGTTAAAAGCGGTGCTGATACAAACGCATGCCCACGAGGCAAACCAATTGAATTTCATACTAACAGACTAATAAGGCATTGTGGGAATTCCCTGCCTTCAATGCACTCGACGGCGTGGGTCACTGGCAAGCCCTGCGAAGATGTCCGCCTTCAGGTCATGCAGGCCAGTGCCGCTCGTTGCATCTGACTACACGCGTTTGAAACGGTGTAGAGCTGACGGTGCGGCCTCCCTCGGCATCGTTCACGGCCTCCAGGAGCTGGATTGGCCCCACGTACCGGGAGCACGTTAAAACGATTTCCTGCTCCTAATGCGGCAGAGACGGGAATTCCGAAAGGAACAACAGCGTGACAGCTCTCGGCACTCCGAAATACGGGAACGGCGTTCCGGAAAAATCCCGGCACAGGCTCCGGGCGGCCAGGCCCGCGAAGATGGCGTCCAAGCCGGCTTCCTGAGCAGAGCATATTGATCCACTTACTCACGGCCTCAAAAACAAAACACATCCACCTCACTCTGGTATTGACTTTGGACACACAGGGGTAACCACAACCACATGTTAAGTTGCTCTAAACTAATTCATTCAGGAACACTTTGGTTTGTTGCAAGACCAAACTCCTGTATCTTTGATTAGGAAACGTGTCTGATTCCAATTAAATGGGGGGGGTTTAGCAGTAGGGTGGGGGCCATGTTGTTGTGGTTTTACAGTCAGCTGGCGTGACATTCCCCTGCTCGTTTTTTTTTTTTTTTTCATGGGGGATATGTTGCTAACAGTACATGAAGGGGGGGGGGGGCATCTTTAATACTGAGTCGACGAAATTGAAGTGAAATAGCTTACAAGCAGTAAAGAGCAATCGGGGGGCCCGTTGGCACTGCAGCCCCAGGAATCCGATTTCATATAGAGCGCATGTGCGCGGTGGATAGACCCAACGTGGTGTTCGGATGGCGGCGGACGAAAGCGCCAGGCTCTCGGGGCGCATATGCGTGTGTGTGTGTGTGTGTGTGTGCGTAAGGAGCGCGCGGCCGCACTCACCTGCAGGATGTAGCCCCTCACGTAGTCACGCAGCGTCCAGCCCAGGCCATGCAGAATGTGCAGCACCTCTTCCTGCTTCAGCACGCTGAAGAGTCGGTCCAGCAGGATCTTCAGTCGAACCGGCACCGCCTGCGTGCCGTATAGCATCAGGCTGCTGATGTCGAACACCACGTTGGACTGCACGATCTCCACCTGCGTCGGGTGGTACAGGTGTTGCGTGCTCAGCTTGTCCAGTGCTGGGGGGGGGGGCACAGAGAGACGAGGCTGAGAAACACTCACGAGATCTCACATCGGCACCAGCATCACGCAGCCGTCCTGCCTCTCGGGTCGCAACCATGGACGGCGACGCAGGTTAGACTCGAACCTTTTTAACACTGAACCTCTGCTGCTGGAGGCAGCGATAACTGAGAAACGCCTTCTTTGGTGTTGCGGCATTACTCTGCATGACAAAAACGTTTTTCACGTTCATCGAATGGAATGAAACACACACACACACACACACACACACAAAAAAAGCCAACAATACCTAAAAACAAAAGAGAGAATTTACTTTTTGTTTTCGGTGAACTATAAAATACAGAAAAGAAAAAAAAAAAAATATATATATATATATATATATAGAGAGAGAGAGAGAGAGAGGACAGATTTAGTCAGAAGTATATCCTCAGCTAATGCACATCTGAGACAGCACCATAAAAAAAGACTGTCATAGGCAAGATGCAACCAGAACATTCTGGACTAGCTCGTTCCCCCCCCCGGCTGCCTGTGATCTGGTGCCAAGCCGGCATTGCCAGTGGCCCCTCCGTGCCTGCTGTGAGAAGCAGCGGCTAAGGTTCACGCTCCACCCCCCCCCCCCTCCCTCCCNNNNCCCCCCCCCCCCCCCCCTCACTGCAGAGGCAAACTCCGGAGGGCACCAGGGCTCCAGAACCTGCCGGACCCACTGGTTTGCCTCTCGGCAGTCATCACCCTTTCCCACTGCCGGCCGACGTTTCTCCCGGCAACCACCCCATAATGACACATCTATGAGATAAAAGCGTTTGCATTAATGTAATTGTCTACCTTTTGTCTCTTTAGTCTAATCTACCTCCCTGCCTCCTTTCCCCTCTCTCTTTCTCTCTCTCTCGGTCTCTCCATCGCCCCGCCGCCCGCTCCTTTTCTCCGCGGCAGTTAAGTCTGTCTGCGTGACACCTGTTTTTGTCTCCTCTGATCCTACGACGCGTTTTCCGCTGACAGGCTTTCTGCCCCGCGAACGCGTCCTGCCAGACACGAACATAATAAAAAATGAAGAAGTGCTTGTCAGAGTTGCTGCCAACGTACAGATGAAATAAAATGTGGAAAAAATAAAAAAGGAGAAAGAAATAGGAGAGAACGAAACAGAAATTCCTGACAGTTCTGAAGGGGATTAGAAGGAATCGGCCCAGGCCGCTGACGGTCGCTGATGGCACTCTCTCCCTCTCCCAGCCAAACAGGTGTTTCCTTTCATCTTTTTTCCCCTCCGTTCCTCCTTCTCTTCTGTATTTCATGTCCCTGAATGTCAGAGGATGTATTGATTGATGACGGCCCGGTTTTGCGGCGAATCAAAAATGCAGGTATGTCTCACATAGATAATTGATAAATGGCACAGGTTTTTTTGCTTTCGTTTCTATTGTTTTTTTTTTTTATAACCCGAGCTCATGGAGCGACACTGGGCCAAATCGCAGAAAACGCTACCAGATGGGAGTCAAGGCCGACCCGGCCTGGAAAACAGGAACGCTCCGGAAGATGGCTAGGGAACTGAGGGCCTTGCTGAGTGCTGGCGTTTGATGATAAAAACTGTCGGGGTTCGTTTGTAAGGGCTCCATGCGATGTGAGGGGCGTGGCATTGAGGGGCGTGGCATTGAGGGGCGTGGCATTGAGGGGCGTGCCCCTCCCCCACCAGGCATGGCTCAAGATTAAAATCTGAGCTGCATCTGACACATTCAGTGTAATGTTACGTCGCAGGAGTTACGTTACGGATAAGCGTGAAAGCGGTTCTGGGTGTCAAAAGCGCTCCTAATCCTGCAATACTGCCCCCAAGAGGCCAAATCCAGGCCTACATCCTGGATCCGAAGTGTCACCCTGACTGGAATACCTACTTGCCAGACAACCACAGGATTGCCAGTAATTTTTTTTTAATGTAATTAGGAGATGCTTTTTAATTCAAAGTAACATAAATATTTTTTGAGATCGCAGTATCAGTCAGTCCCTGGTGCGGTTACGGGCCTTACTCAAGAGCTTAGTTGTGACATCAATCTGTTGGCCCTGGGATTTGAACCAGAAAACTTCCGATCACAGGCACATTGAGTCACACACCTCCCCCCAGTAAAGATCCTACTACCCAGCCAGCTGGAGTGTGCTTGGTGAGCAGGTCTAGGAAACTCAGAAGGCGAACTGCAGGTAGACGGGAAAGGAAATAGCCTGGAAAAATGGGCCCAAATCTGACCTGTTTGGCTCCTGGTCCCGGCCAGGCAGACACAGCTGGGCAGACTCATGTCTCTGAACGTCAGCATAACATGCCCCAAAGCTGAGGTCAGAACAAAGGAAGGGGACTTCCAAAGCAGTGTATGCAGGCGTAATTAGTCAACGCAAGACAGTAGGGGGCGTGGTAGTTATGGGAATCCACTTTGACCCAGAGGTTGTCTATTCAAACTCTCCATGAAACAGGAAAGCAGCCAAGAACCTGGAGGAGGGACATGCAGAGGGGAAGGTGGGGGGGGGGGCCTTACCGTGGGCCACCCAGCCGTGCTTGCAGTGGTCACATGTTCGCAGGTTGATCTTTCCCGGCTGGAAACACTCACATGTGCAGTTCACCAAAGTGCAGCGGATGGCCTGGTGAAAATGAGGGAGAGAGGGGGGGGTCAGGAACCAATCAAATGCACCGACTGACAGAGACGCGCTGCATCATAAACATGCGAAAACAAAATAAGGGCTCGAAATCATAGGCCGCGATCCTTTATGTGCCCTGACAATATCTTCAATCAACGCAGCAACACATCATCAGAGCATCCAGATTGTATAAAACGTCTAGCTAATAAAACATCTAGCTACTAGCAGCTGGTGGAACCCATATTGGACTCAAACTGTGCCACAGGACTGAAACCTATAAGATTACAGGCATGTAATTCGTGACAGAAGATACAGGTCTAGAGTAGCATGTTAAAAGCCTGCTACAGAGTTTAAAGGACCCTGTATCAAGAGAAGGCATCTTTTAATTCACCCAGAAGTTTGTCTATAATTAAAGTGCCTTTGTAATTAAGCACCTGTGCCATATAATCATACTAATTACAGTAAAATGGTGACTGGAGAAAATGTGTCACAGTTAGGGTCACAGTCCTGGGAAGTCAAGGGGACATGGTATGATGGGATGCCAGTCCATCACACACACACACACGCACACACACACACACACACACACACACGCACACACACACACACACACACACACACACAGACTACAGGGATTTCAGATCCCAAATGACCTTTTGAAAAAACCATGACGTGGAGAAAAAAAATGTTTGGTGAGAGATGGAAATGTGGCTCATAAATCAGCAAACGCTGCTTTGGCGATTGCGGATGCCGCTTTAAATAGTGCCGCTTATACCTCTATCCAAGTATGTGCTTAAACTCAGTCAATCTTCAAGTCTTTCTGTACTCTGTGTACTGTCACTGCCAGGAAAATCAGCGCACTAAACATGACCCACAGTCTCCTTGCTTCGGCAAATGGGGAGGCACTATTTGTTTGTTTGTTTTTCTTTCTCTCTTTCTTTCATTCTTTCGTTCTTTCTCTCGCCACTGCTGTGTGATGTTTAAAGAGGACGTCAGGCATCACCTGGCCATGGACCAGAACCTCACAAGTCCAAACCAGGCCCAGATATGACCCGGAGACCTCCGCCTGTTCTCAGCCCATCCCTAATCAGCGCCGAATGACCCACACAACAGTCCCTCAAGCATTACGTCACACCTCCTCTATTTAGTACAGAAACAACCTCTTTCCCCACCTCCCCCCTTTCCCGGTGGGGCAGGCGGGGGGAACGTAAGACAATGTACATTAACTCCAGCCCCCTCGGCCTGGACATTACATAATATCTCTATGCCGTGCAATAAAACTCACTGACAGCTCATTCTGTAGGGGCTTAAGAGGTGTCATGTGACTGTAGCTTCACAGTTATTTGATCTGGAATGATGTGGCCCCCAACCGTAACTATGGGGGCCCCTCATCGCCACCGTAAACACAA
This sequence comes from Hyperopisus bebe, assembly GCA_026777045.1. Taxonomy (NCBI): domain Eukaryota; kingdom Metazoa; phylum Chordata; class Actinopteri; order Osteoglossiformes; family Mormyridae; genus Hyperopisus; species Hyperopisus bebe. The sequence goes on from JAODJW010000084.1 coordinate 805,913, forward strand.
AACAGCCACCCATCTCATGCTACAAAGCGGGGGCGACGCGCAGATATAAATCAGCCTCCCGTTTCTCTGCGCCACTAATCCAGGATGTGGGAGAAATTTCCAGAACATAGACACCGTATTGTAATCGAGCCGGTGAATGGTCCCAGCAAGGGACTCTAAATCATCTCTGGCCAGACTGTGTGGTTTTTCTTGAAACTTAAAAATTAAAAAAAGGACACAAGAACACATACACTAAACACTAATTCTAAACATAATAATTTGCTTTGATTTAGAAGTCTAAAGTGCTGCAGTTACTGAGTTTTTAAAGACGCCAGTACTTATATCAGCTGTGAGTACTCACATACTGGTGGTAATTGAGTGAGCTCACCTCTGTCAATGTGATGTGCCACCCCCACACCCCACCCCCCAAACGTATTTATTCTCTCCCTTCTGCGGAATCGTCGTCCTCAGATCATGAAGTACCGCCTTCCTTCCGCCGCGGTCATGTTACACTCGTGTCAAGCCGTATTTCTGTCGGGGATCCTCTAATAGCGAGTCCCAGTGCGCGACATGGAACGTGGCCGCCTGTTTCCTGTGGGGGCCCTCGGGTCACGCGACCCCCCTCCCTGCACGAGGCTGGTCCTCTGGTCTGCTAACCATCACCGCAAATCTTTTGAAGCTGATCTCAGCATTTTCTCCCCCCGCCCCCATCCAAAATTTGTGCGTAATGTTGCGTGAAAGACTTGGCTGGGATTGAGTAGAGACTCGCACGGACTCGTGTCCAGAAAATGAAGCATCCCGCTCTGTCCCGTGGAGGACAGGCCTCGCTGTGACGGGAGTCCAGCCCAAATAAGCCTCAGACTCCGCAATGCTCTGTCACCATGGTATCACCTCAACATGACCTTTTTGCTATTTACCAGCAGATCTGATTGTGTTTATTTACCCTCACATCCAGCATGGGGGGGGCTATAAAAAGAGTTTGTTTATTCCCTTCTCTCCCTTTAACCTGTTGGCCGCCCTGGCCTTGCATGAAACCTGACACGGCAGCTTAAAACCTGCCACAATGTGGCGTAAGAGAACGCCTTAAAGGGCCAGCACATGTCTCTGGGAAATCTGGGCGTGGCTTTTTCGAAGGAATCCATTTCCTCGGGTTTGTGAGCTGAGCTCATCATGGTAAGAGTTATAGGCCATTCAACAAAAAAGACCTGCCCTATCTGTTTATCATTTCTTATGCTTGGCCACAAGGTGGCATAATGGCTAAAAACAAACCAATACAACTGTCCAAATAGTGAAAAACTAGTGATGTGCCCTTGGGCAGGGCACTCAAAACAGCAAACTTATTTATTCATGAGGACAGTTAAAGTCCTGTAAGATAGCACAGAAAATTCAGTGGCAGGGGAAGATGGGGGGGGGGGGCTTCCTGGTCCCCCAGTGGTCGAGGCTCCTGCTCGAGGCATTCACACGTCTGTCACCACGACACGGGAGCGCTGTTATCAGGTCAGTAGCCCCTCGCTGCACTAAAATGTCTAGCCAGTGTTTCCTCTCTGGCTCAGAGGAAAAGGGACCGTGTGAAGGAGGTGACGGAGGGTGGGAAACACAGTATTTTCATCAGGTACTTTCACTGGACAACAATAACACCGGCCAATAGTTTCAAGGACCCACACCCAAAATCCCATTGTATCCTTTTTTAGTCTCTTTAGCTCTTATTTTCCACCATCTCCTTTTTTTTCACAATATTTATTTTATTGTATTCTTTCTCTAACCATTAGCTCAGACTGCAGTTGTGACTTGTTGTGAGATGTTGTGGTTGGACAAGAGTCCTGATCCTGCATTGGATAAGAGCCCCCAGAGAGTGGAAACTGACCAGGAAGGTGCAGGCTGCCAGTTCCATGCCCCTCCCCCCCCCAAGCATCAGAGGTCTCCCCAGGTTCTGTACCAGCGGACTCTTCTGTCAGAATCCCATGACTTTTGTACCAATGGTACGCAAGCGGATTTTCACAGAAGTGGACCAGGGTGTCTTCTCTCCTCAGTGTTCTCGACCCCGATGCCTCAACAATCGCAAGCTCCAGCCAAAATATTTATCCCCAGGTAAAGAAAACAAAAGACAAGGAGCAAAACTGAAGCTTCCCGAGTCAGCAGCCGCTGCAGAACAGATGACACCGGGCTGGATCCAAATGCCAGCTGGCGCCGTCATACACCTGAACTCTGACTCCTATATTTGTGGAAAAATATCTGTTTTTGAGTTCTTTTGTGCCAACATTTGCAAATAAAAACTGAGATACAGATAAAAATTCTAGGTAAAAAAACTACATAACACTGGCAGGGAGATGACACGATTCCACAAGTTAAAGTTCATTAGGAACTACGTCTGCATGTAAAACCCAGATACAAAACTTTTCATTTCTGCTGTCGGAAGTCCGACTGAGATTTAAAAAAATCCAGCCAGTTACCAAATTCAGACCAATTTATTTTTGGATTGACTTCACACTTTCTTTAGAATCTGAAAAAGATCTCAAAAAGGCCAAAGATAATATTCCGAAAAGAATAAACCCACACCCATATAGACAAGAGATCCCTGGGAAAAGGGTGGGAAACATGGGAGAAGAACTGCCCAGTACCGCCAGCAGAGCCAGTATGGTGAAGCTCAGGCTATCTAAGCACAGGGCAACAAAAGCACCTGCATTTCTATGGGTACACTAATCAGCCTGTGATGAGCTCTTAAATGATTAAGAATGTCAGGACCAAGTACTCAAAGTTAAGTTTACCAGGTGCTAGGTTCCTTCGAGTGTGATGTCCTAATTGCCCAAATAACAATTTCCATTTTTCGCATCTCTGGTTCTGTTAATTTTCTCCGTCGGCTGTTAACAGGCTAAACATAAGGACTGACATAACCGGGAGTTTCAGCTTTTCGCAGTGAACTCTTCTCATAAACAGCCTGTCAGGCATCAAGAAAGACAGGTTTAAAAACAAAGCAAGATGCAGTGAGATTAAACAATGGAACCAGATGCCTTTCGTATGTTTGCGATGCGGCGCTTTCCAGAAAGGGGCGGCCGTGACCCCGGCGGAGACCGAAGGGCATCACACTGAATTCGAAAGTGCCATGAAGCCACAAAAACAGGACCACCTGGACAGAGCTCCTTATCGGCCCGAAGCTAATCACTGTAGCTACATGTGCCTCAAATGCCTCTGATCATGTGAGTAGTCAGTAGTAGTAGGACAAAACAAAAAGAGCCGAAGATGGGAATAAAAAAAACTGATTTGATACACATGCACGTCTGTAAAAATAAGACATATTTAATGACTGAACCTGCAATATGAAAATCTATATTTATGAAGTATAAATACAAAGGTCACACCAGCTGTAATTTTTTAAAGCTAGGTAACCAACATGTATCAATAAAAAAGAAGCACCTCGCAGACTCTCTTTATGACCTGTTCCACGCCCCCTGACCTTTCGTTGAGCCTTTGGGCCACATCCATCCAGATCATTTTGGACAAACACGTGTTTATAACACCATGTCTCGGTTCCAGCCAGGAGCGGTGGAGATGTTTTCAAAGATGTGCTCATTCCAAAGTTCCTAGCGCACCCTCACTCCCTTCTCTCTGGTATGTGCTGCTGGACTTACAGCCCTCCTTTACGCAAGCTGCTCCTATTTTCTTTTCTTTCCAGGTCGCGTATCATGGGTTTCGGCCACGGTAACCAGAGGCCTATCAGCCACCGTACCCATTCAGAGGCATGATGTACTAGCAGAGGCATTGAAGTTTAAATTTGCCAGGTTTTGATATCAGCCATCACTGGTGCCTCGTAAATAACGGCAGCCGCTTCCTCAGCAGCAGGACGCTATGAATTAGATTATTACTGGACGCTGAAAACGGGAGGGCCGGCACATCTTAGATGCGAAGAGATTCTCTGCTCTCTTCAAAGCGGCTCCGCCTTGGAGCAGAATCCTGAATGCTCTGATGGTGTGGATCATTTTGAGGAGTATGGAGTGCGTGCAGGGTGCAGGGGCGCGGGGGGGAGCAGCCAGGGGAGGTTACTGGGAGCGGCCGTGACTGATCTCTTCTCCCTTTGACTGCCGTCACCTACTGATTTCATCCAGGTGTTTTATAGCTATCTGGAGGCACTGGAGGATCAGATGAAGAACTCCGCCGATTCGATCGTCTGGGTTTACGCATTCCTGGCACAGATGGTGGACAGGTATTGCAACTGCTGGACCTTCTTGCGTGTTACTCCCACCTTGGGAGAAGCAAAGTGAGCTGGGTAGGCAATGTCGAACTTAAAAAGGAATAAATAAAATCCGTCGACAAGTATCCCCGACGATAAACAAGTAGGATTGCGAATAACAGCACTCGAGGGGGGTACAGGAGAAGGAAAACAACGTATGATCTGTTTCTCCTGTCCCTTCAGAGCAGGAGGTATGAGCAGGAGCGAGCACACACAAGTTTTCATTTACATGTTTGTTTGCGTGTACGTTGTTTCGCTTTGGACTCCCAATAGAGGTTAACCTGGGAGAGGTGCTATTCGTTTGAGTGGATTCATTAAGAGAAAAAAGGCATTTTTTCACTGGTTTTAAGCCTTGGCGTGTTCACAACGTGTTTTACGATCTCAGCGCTGGGAGAAGATTCAGCCGAATCGACAGAAAAGAGCTTTCATTAAATTAACAGAAGAGGGGGCACTTGGGTCGTCCTCCAATCAGCGCTTTTTACCGCGCTGTAATATTTAAAAAGATCTTTTCTCCCTTTCCAAATGTATTTTGTGGGACCACATTGTAAAAAAAAAAAAACATCCATAAAGAAAACAGGAAACAGGCCCAGAGTAAGAACAGTGCTCGCAGCGCACTTGCAGGATGCTGCCCAATCGCTCACCACATGTGCAGATGACCAGTCGGCTTTGGGCCATCGCGCCCGGTTTATGTAGCGCACAGCGGCCGAGCAGATGTGACACGTCTGCGTGCTGTCGGCCGTGTTTCCCCCAAAAAATACCAAGAATTTGACTCCGATTCAGCTTCCGCCAACTGTCCGAAACTCAAGGCCACTGAAAGTCTGAATCTGGATGGGAAAGTCGCCTCGGAGTGGGGATTAACCGCTGCAGATACTGGTTTAGGACACGTTTAATGAAACGAGCCCCCCAAGAAGCATCACCCAATCAGCTTCACGTGGCCCTAAGGACGGCTAACAATGACAACAATAATATCTGTGACAATCCCAATTCCTCACTCCCGTGTCCCTCAGCTGTCCTACTTTGTCTTTTAAATCACGCAAAATGGAAGATTAAACCAGGGCTTTTATATCTAGTAAAAACGTGCTGGAGAGCATCAAGTGGAAACTCCGCGGTCAGGTCAGGGAAAACTCCCAGCATGCACCAACGGCCTGTCAGTTGTCGGCAGTAATTAAAAGGGGGGAGACGTAGCGCAGGGTCATGCAGTGAGCTGGTCACAACCGCTAGCCTGGACCACACAGAGAGCTGGGCTGTATGTGTATGCGTGAGGAGCTTTGGCCAGAGCGTGTGGGGGGGCCCTCGATCCGCACAGCATATGCCCCACCCCCGTCTCACAGTGATGGCTGCGGTGCTCACAGGGAAAGTGGCTCACGAGCAGTGCCGTGACCCCGGTGGGGTGGGGGGGTCAAACAGGGGCTTCAAACCCTGACGTTAATCCGACGGCAGAGCGCGCCTGTGTCTGCTGAAACTAAACAGGCATCTGGTAACTTTCTGAAGGCAACCAAAAAAAAACATAAGAGACGAATCCTGCTTCGACGTGGCCGACGGAAGCAACGTCACCGTAACCACGCCGAACAGAGGGTGCTGGCAGGTCCACCTCACGCCGCTGTTTTTTCAGGCACTCCTGTGGACGCCCGTCTGCCCATGGCTAGGTCCTCGTGAAAGGCTGGTGCTGGGAAGCCTTTGCAACGCTATGCACAAACAAATGTTTGTGTAATAATTCATTTGCAAACAGCTGGCCGCCCCGACCTCACAGCTGTTCCTCCTTTCTGCCTGTTAATTTTTTTTTTTACTCCCTGTACAAATTAAAAGCGAATCTTGGTGCCGTGGTCCCTGGGGGCCAGCGACACCCCTGTGCAGGAGCGCTGGGTCCAAGTGGCCACTAGGAATACATACACCCCCCCACCCGCAGACCCACATAATTACCTCGCACATGTTTGAAACGTCTCTGATGAGCCGGCTCTCGCTTTGCTGAGTTGCATTCCAGAGGGGGGGGGGCTGCCTCCCACAGGCTCCCACGCGTGGGGCAGGGTGGGGTGGGGTGTGGAGCAGGGTCCCTCCTGGTGGCCGGATCGGGGTGGAGCTGGGGGGGGGCTCTAGCGTATGTCGGCACAGCCACCTTGAAGCTCCATGGCTCCTGTGACAGCGACACTGTGGTGCCGGGGCACGGGGCGTGTGTGTGTGTGTGTGTGTGTGTGAAAAGTCCATGCGGGCGTCCTCTTTATCAGCCTGACAAAGTTCACAGATAGGGAGCTGAAGTGGAGTGTCACAGTCACAGGATGCACCCACCAAGCCTGTCGTGACGGATCGGCGCCACTCGCACCCCCCATCATTCCCCCTGCCCCCTGACCTCACGCACACACCAGGCGTCCCGAGACCCCGGAATGTCTGAATGGAGGTGATCATGTGACACACCTCTGCTGTTACTGCCTTCTAAATCCAGGCTGAGGGGGGTATGAGCAATTAAAGCATATTTGTGCTGTGCTGTGATCCCAATTGCTGCTGAAGAGTCTGTGTGACACAATATTAAACTGTGACAACAGCAAGACAGGAGGGTTGTAAAGCCTGAAACCTGATAGCGGGCGAGTTGGCGGGTCCAGCATACAGCACCGTACACGGCATTTACACGGCACCGTGTACACCATTATGCACGGCACCATACACGCCATTATACACAGTGTCGTACACGCTATTTTACACGGGGTCATACACACGATTATGCACGGCTCACAGTACATGCCATTATACACGGCACTGCACACGGCCATTATACACGGCACTGCACATGTTACTGTACACGCCATTATACATGGCACTGTATATGTCACTTTACATTCCATTATACACAGCATTGTACAGATCCCTATACACACTGTCACATGGCATTCTGTGCGTCACTATACACACTGTTACCCACGTCGTATGTATGCCGCTATGCACAGCATCATATTTTTATGAGTAAGTATACAAATCTGTCTTGCGTGACATGGAGATTCACCCCTATATCTGTCATTCTTCATGTCGCTATACGTATCATACGTGTCATTATACATTCCGTCACCCTGAATACCGCTACATACGTCCCTTTATATATCAGTGTCACATCTGTGTCACATCATACAGAAACACGTCACTATACACGTCACCCTACATGTCATTTGGCACGATGAGCTTGGGAAAGAGATGACTCGTCACCGGGGTTGTGGCAATCCCCCCCAGCGTCTGTACTCTGACACCCCCCCACCCTGGTCATGATGCTATCGGCAGATGTGAGCCCTTCTCCCGAACCAAACTCTCAGAATTAAGCAATTAGCCCTACAAATTGTGACAGACTTTTTTTTGTACGCGATCATGAGAACCACACAGCCTTAACGAGTCACACGCACGCCCTTCCACCCCCCCCCCCCCAGCCTCTGATTCCTGTATCCCATATTTATAATTTTACCACATCCTAACAATAACATGACCAAGAGCTGGTGTAAAACACGCGGTCCTGACTAATGAATCACACACTCCTCCGCAGAAGGCGGTAAGTGTTAGCAGCTGTGAGCGCCTCTCGGCTTGGCAGCGCGGCCCTGCTGGCGGAACGAGGCCGGCGCGTCTCGGCGCAGCTGCGAGGGGGGGGGCCCGCAGCACCTCCTCCCCCCCCCAGGCTCATTTTTCTCCTAGCCCCCGTCTTTTTTGCAGGCTTGTCCCACACAAGCCCCTCTGCCTTCTTTGTGTTGACAGGCATCCAGGACTTCCAGAAGCTTCTCTCTCAGATGTGCTGAACTAAGGGGAAAACGGAACGAGCTGGTCGACTCACGCAATTACGCAGCGAGGCACACGTGAAGAGGT
>JAODJW010000084.1:884405-896865 GCA_026777045.1 Hyperopisus bebe
GTGCTATCCTGGGCAACAGACTGGGTAGGATGCCAGCCCTTGATGGAGTACAGATGCTCCCTCAGTTTGGAATCTAGTTTGCCGATCTTTGAACCACAGGTGTAAGCTAGAGGACCTGGAGGAAGCTCATGCAACACAGGAAGGACTCACAACCTACATGCAGATACAGAGCAGGGATTCGAACCCATAACTTACTGGTAGTGAGGAAACAGTGCCACCTTGTGCTCATAATTCTGCAATTAATCCATTCGCACAAGCCCACTTCATGAATGACAACCATGACATCTCCATTGACGACGCCGCATTAATTTGTAAAACCAGTGTTCCTTAAAACCCACCGCTTGTTCCTGTTTAGCTTACCGTAAGCCCTGCAGGGGTTTTCCTGCAGGAAATCAAAGCTACTTATTCAGACGACAGTCCTCCGGCGTGCGACGGCAGGCGGAGACGCCTGTGCCTCGCGAATCCTTCCCGGCGCGTTGATCTCCCGCTCCGTATTCCCAGCCGTAAAGTACCGTGCCACTCGCTTGCTGAACACGTCCGCGTTCAGCTTTTTTGTCTAGTAAGGACTCCTGGCTGTTCATTTTTTAGTTTATTTCACAGCGACATGCCCCGGGAGGGAGCACTGAAGCCGTGGTAATGTCCCCAAACGACGTGGCTCCCACCATACCGGCGAAATCCAGAGCTCAGGTGACAGTAACCTTTGTCCCACGCGTTTAACGCGAAAACGTGTTTCTACCTGCAACAAACCTGGGGTTACGCACACTGAAATGCGTACTTTGTCTACACTGTTAGCACCTCACACATACAGTTTCATAAGACATTTACTGCTGAGATATACTACGTTTAACACGTATTGCTTACATTTAAACCAGATTTGTGACATTGAAAGAAATTCTAGTTCAATGGCTGTAATGCTTATATGACCAGACTTCGTCTCAATCCTCCATCCATTGATCTCTAACTAGGCTACAGCCCTGCATCCATCCATCCGTCCATCCATGTCTTACAGCAGGTTCATGAAGGTTATATGGTCGACGTCAACAAATATAATGGATTATAATAAATGTAACTAGCACACCTCTGATGACTCAAAACGGTTGAAAAAGCTAGACAATTATGGCACGTGCAAAAAAGATCTGCCAAGATTATCCGAGAAAGGGAGGAACGGGAAGTTTGCTTCAGAAGTACCGCACGCCCGTGAACTTGGACCTGGCTGATCCCTTGGGGTCCTGGAGGTTTGCAGAGACACATGTCAGCTGATGACCAGTTCACACCAGGCAACCCAGCCGAACTGGCGCGCTATCTGAAAAACGACTTCAATCAAGTTATTAAAAGCGGTGTAAAATTCACGTCGGGGAAGGCATTAGCCCCAGAGAAATAAGACTACCCAGCCCACAAGCAGACGCTTATTGGCGAAGTTTCTCCTGAAATCATTGCTTCAAACAAAAAAGAGTAAAATACAGGCACAGAACACCTTCTCTGTTTTCTGTAATTGTCTTAAATAAAATGTTAAACCGACGCCGGTATCTAAAAGTACCCTGATTAAAAAGCGCCGCAAACAGAAAGGTAACAAGGAAAATAAAACCATAAACCCAAGACCTTAAAATTGCTCTTTTTATGTTGACAGTAAATCACGTTGACGATTGGGAACAAACAAGCAGAAGGTGTTTTTTAAGGTTAGAAAATGCCTTTGTATATGTATGAATATGTCATTAAAACAACGGCCTGTAAGTATACCGCAGAGAAACTCTCACTATACTGGACAAATATAAAATGACGTATAACCGGGCAGAACTGGGCTCGTATATCCCACAGGAAACAAATGCATGTTAGCATGGCCGATAACAATTAGAATTTTATATTCGTAGGCAAGGAAATTAAAAGCTAGTGCTAGATTTGCATAGCAGGAAATGGGGGACTCGTTAGAGCCACAATAGGGCTGTTGGATTGGTTTCCTACATCAAGTCGAAGAAGCGCAGAGCTATCAGTGGTAGATACGAGGCTCCGCGGCCAGACTCAAGCAGCAACAGCCAATAAAATCCGCATCATCGATTTACAGGGAGGGCAACGTTTCCCAGATCACGAGGCTGAAAGGAAATATTAACACTAACCGCCTCTGTAAAATGCACTACAATTAATATTCACATCGCTTTGTGTGTGCATTATGTCATATTGTGTCAATATGTAAAATGCAGCATTAATACAGTCCTGAGATTTCAAATCGCACACCAGTGATGCAAATGATGATGAAATTAGCAGTTGATAATGTGTAGGTATACATTCTCTAGATAGTATTCTCTAGTTTTTACTAATACTAGTCTGAGTGTTAAACCGCGATTTTGGATCATTTTGAAAAGCAATGTATGAGATTATTTAATTTGCTTGGAATAAAAATATATTGGAATATAAGAATAAGCAGCTACAGTTTGTAACCTGTTTGATCGCTTTTGCTTATCGTGGCCTGCGTTTGCTAGTCAAAAACGTAATTTCTTCAAAATGTGTTAAAGATCGGTTAATTATGCTGCTGTAATAATCTTATTGTAGTCTGTTTCACATGGGCGTTTATATCAGAGGCAGCGCATATAGTCCTGTTAGGAATTAATTATAAACAAAAGGCTTCGTTAAGGGTAAGTAAGAAAAGCTGATTCATAAATGCCATGTGTCTTGCAAGTAATGGGGCAGATGTTGCGAATTATGAGTCAGTCTACTGCCTCTGAAATTGTTCTGCAAATTAATGTCTTAATGAAAGGCACTGCTTGTGGGTCGAGGAACAAGCTAATCACGCTAAGTCAATTGACATTTTCATAAAGACAGGCAAGAGAGGCAGGCGTCCGTTCAAACGGGACGAGATGCTGGATACTTAGGTTTCTCCATTTGGCTTCCAAATCTGGCCAAACATCAGCGTACACTACCATCCGGTCCGGAGCAGTCATCTCTCCGGAAAATAAGACGTCGTGCATATGGTGCCCAGACCTCTTTGTCTCGTCTTTAATCATCGCATGTAAAACAAAAGCGTTTCAGACTTTGGCGAAACTGCCATGATCCAGCTGCGGAAAACACATGACGAGAATAATAAAGTACAATTTGAGCATCATCGGGTTTATTGTCATGTGCACACTCTGCAATGAAATTCCTACCTCCAAGGTAAAATAATAATAGGTTAATGTAAATATATGTAAAATATTTGTAGGCCTATGTTGTATACAGAACACTTTCCAACCCTAAACAGACAGGTTCGTAATAGCCTAGTCAGTGCCAGCATTTCTTGACTTTTACATGATTTAATTCAATAACGTTAGTTGAACCTCCCAATCTTAAAACATAAAGGAATTTGGATGTACACAATGTACAAACTAGATTCGCAGCAATTTTATACAAAACATTCAACTGCACATAACTTAGAAATGACAAAAGAACAATGTATAATTAAGACACAAAAATGCAAATATGAACATATCAGTTTAGTTCTAAGTTCCTGTTTATTTTGTGGGCAGCGTGACTTCATATGCAATCTTTCTTTTTAATGAATTCATTATTTTTAGAACGACATTCTATAGGCCTACTAGTGGAAAGTATTTTTCTTTGCTATTGCAAACTCCTATGAGATTATTGGGACACCAACTTAAGTTTGTTTTACTAGCCAATTATTTTTAAGCAGCTTTTATTGGCATCTCAGCATTCGCCAATTCATCTAATGCCTCGCGCGCAGTAGCTTACAACATCGCCGATGTTCGTGAGCAACGCGTAGTTGCTACGCAGTCCGTCGTTAGGGCCGTATGCCAGCTGGGCCGTAGTAAAATGTCGTGAAGTCGAACATATGTGAAAGGAAACACTTTGCGGTAGAAACCAGCGCGCTGTTTAAAAATACAGCGCGTACAGTTTGTTATATAGCAACAAGCTAAACTGTAAAGGGCGGTATGGGTTCCCTTTCACTGATACAACTTTGGAATAAGGTGGAAATCTTTTAGAATACCAATACGTCTCTGTAAGGAGTTTCCAGGGTGTAGGTAATGCTACTGTTGATTGTCGTGAACGTTAAATCCACAATATCTCTCCGTTTCTAAGGAAGCTAAGATGCTAGGTAGCTGGCTAACGAAAGTTGTATATAATATTTAAAATCACGAGCTACTCTTGAAGTATAAACGTACATTTGCAACTAGCTGTAAGCTGCTTTACTGATATGACTTTCATGCGGACAAATTGTTTTCATTAGCTTTACCTGCAAATGTCGATCAGACAGATTTATGGCATGCTGAAGGCAGTTTGGCTACCAACAGTTATTTTACAACGAATGTTTTTTAAAAATATATAATTAGTAACATAAGCACCATATTTATTTAAAAATACTTTTCTTGTACAGTATAGATGAATCCTTGACTTTGTTTAATACAGCATAGAAATTGGAGCCAGTTAAGAATTTTTCAAGCGCCTCTGTAGTACTTGAGGCTAGAGTTAGCTGGTTCTTTTATAAATCACCTAACTACCAGCGCTACCTAATATTAAATATAGCTTATTTGACTAATGAGGTGTAATAGCTGGTGTGACGTCACCTAAGGTGTCTTACAGTCCGTGCCAAAGTTATTTAGCATTGTGTTCGGGCTCCCTGTTTCCACAGAGGCATCATGGCTGCACAGGACAGCAGCCGTGTTTTCCTCCTGGAAGAGGAGATCCGGAGTCTCACCGAGGAGCTGGTGCAGTGTCAGGTATCCGTTCAGGTCTTCATGCCGGGATATGTGGGTGGGTTTGTGGGGACTCTGTTCACCAGTCAGTGTGCTGCCTGTATCCATGGTATCTGGTTTGGGTTCTCTGACCGCTTCATAATGTTGAATCTTACTTTTTGTGCCTCTTGTGCAGGTAGCTCTTCACAAGCTGGTCAGTGGTCTTCAATCTTTTTTTTTTTTTTTTACAGTGGGTTAATACCTTAATAATCTGGGGATCTACCTAGTGGGCAGGGGGACGGGGATCCTCCTCCCCCTCTTTGGTAGATATTGCTAACAGTAAACTGCTGCTGTAGGTCAGGGTTATTCGAATCATGGTCTTTGAGCCCTGCCGATTTTCCAGCCTCAAGTAATTATTAAACCAACTACCTGGGAGAACTGAAAACAAGGCCTGAATTTGGAATCAAGGTCCAGAGTTGGAGAGCTCTGCTGTAGGTGCACTTGTATATTGCTCCTCCTAAATTTTGGCCCAAGGGCAGGCTTGTTGTTTCTGGGGCCCAGTCTTCCACCCCACCCCCCAGTGTAGTGACTTATGTTGGCCAGCAGGGGGCTCCCAAACCTTGGGGGGGCCCCCTTCAAACAAAGTGGTTTGAGTTGTGGTGAACACTAGCGCTGGCCACGTCGCTTGCAGTGTTTCCAGAGTTTTTCTATAATGGAGAATGAGGTGCTGTGAATATAGTACGGCCTTACAGCAAAACCGCAGGATGAGAATCTTCCCAAACGAGAGCAACGGGCAGGGGACAACCTCCCCCATTTGGCTGGTGCAGCCCGGGTGCCCAAACCCTGAGCTGGTAAATCCTGTCCTCCAGTGGTTGATCGAATCCAGGCTGGAAGAGCAGTCGTGACCCCGCGTGTTCACTGGATCCTCCTGGGTGGCGACTGAAAGCTCAGAAGTCGCCAGAATATTGCCTCCTTTATCCCTCATCATCCAGTCGTCCTATTTGATAAGAGTCTTGAGAAGAGACTGATGTTAGGCGGACAGAGTCATTATTTCTGGAGAAATTGTGGCACGTGCAGTAATTTAAGACAGTGTCACGTACAAACTGAAGTCAGCCATTTTTCTGGCACCATTGGAGTCGTTTCAAGCACCTGGTGCCCGACAGAGAGATCGTGACTCTGCCACGTGCAGAATTTGAACTGGTCACCTACTGGGCACGAGCACAGACTGCTGACTCATTAAGCCACATGCGTGTCACGTGTTAATGTTTAATGTCATGTCTTGGTTTAATGTAATGCAGTATGACATGGTGTGGCTCAGCAGGTGAGGACTCTGTGCCTGTGATCAGAAGGTTGCCAGTTCAAATCCCAGGTTCAGCTGAGTGATGTCACTGTTGGGCCCTTGAGCAAGGCCCTTAACCCCCAATTGATCCAGGGACAGTCTGGACTTGATTTCTCTAAACATATATTGGTTTGGGTAAAGGCATCTTCTAAGTAAATAAAATATGAATAATTTAATATATTAATTAGGTTAGATTAGGTTAAATAGCAACACATGAGTTTGGGTAAATTATTTAGTTGCAGTGTGTTGTACAGTCCTAAAGAAGAGACAGCGCTTTTTGTCCTGTATATGATCCTGGGTGTAGTGGAAAGCTTTATGCCACTGTGCCGTTTCTGATCCCAGTTCGCTCCACAGCTTCGGAAGATGCTGGTTGCTGTGGAGAGGCAGTCTTCTCCGTATCCTGTGTGGTCGAGCTGGGTCTGCTTCTTCCAGGAATGAATATTAATGAATTAATTATACCAATGAATCACTGATCTGACACTTTTTGAATAAATAGTTCAAAACGCGTGGGTTAATTTGTCAGCCTTGGAGTAAAGTGTAGGGTGGTGACTCATTATGTAAAAAAGGGGGTTTCTTGTCATGAAAAGGTCCGCTGTACCTGGCCTGGGTCTGATAAGGCGTCACACTGTGTAGATACAGAGCAATTTTAGTCTGCGTGTGTGAGCGCTCTGAAAAACAGGAACGCGGTCGCTGAGAGCGAACACTGAGGTCTGCTCTTTCCTAAGTCGTCGCTAATGGCCATGTTTAGGCCTCACGAACGCGATTCTGAAATCTTCATTTCAGCCTATCTGCTCTCCGCTTTGTATGTTCAGCCCCTGTCCTGTCAACGTCTGCCTCAGCAATTTAGTAAATAATTGATTAGACACTTTTGAATGGGGCTTAGGATTCCTGCGCTAATTGGCGACCAGTAGGTCCCTATGGGACTGATGACTTTTATCTTATGATGAGGCGAACATAATTTAGCAGATGATTTAAAATTAAGTCGATTTGATATAATTCTCCTTTTGATTGCAGAAGCTGCAGCTTCAGATGTGTCTCATTAAATGCGATGCATCTTAAACATGTTTGAAAGACAATTTGAATTTGAAATGGGCAGAATTTCTCTGTCTTTCTCTCACAAAACGGGACTCATAAGTCCCGTGTTACTGGCAAACTCCTCAGATTCTTTTCCTTCTAAAAATTAGAATAGCTCATAAAAAATTCCACTAATTTCTATCCAATAACTTTATTAACCAGGTAAATTTGAAATGTTCAAATTTTATTTTATCCACTATAGTGAGACATTTTAATTTATTCCATTGATTATTTTATGACATTGTACATTTAAAGACTATTTGAAGACTTTTTTTTAATAAAAAAAAAAGATTAAAAGTCTTGGGTCAAAGGTCATCTATGTCTGTCATAGGAATCAGGAACAGGGGTGCCTGTTGATCTCATAATGTAAGAGGTTTGCCTGTAAAAACCTTAATGGGGCATTTCACCCCAAAACTGCAAAAAGCTTTGCTTTAGAGATGCTTTGGTGCTATCTATCCATCTAGGTTGTTCTGGTGGGAGTTGCTGAGTTTTGGAGATATTGGCCATAGAAATATCGCGCTTCTTTTCTGTATAATTGGGCCAGAATGGCTTTCTCTCTGTGGTGATTAAAGCACCAAAGTGCAATTAAAGCACAAGCATGTAGTGATATGATTGATGTGTAGAATTTGCTAGAAGAAAGTAGTTCCTGCATTAAACTGCTCACCACAAAGTCTGTGGATTATCTTGAGTAACTGGGTCGTGATTTTTGGTATGAGATGTTGCTCTTGGATTTTTCAAACGTATTTTCTTGGTGCTTTAATCACCACAGAAAGAATGGCCGTTCATTACCGTTTTATTGGACAGAAGACAACTTTTCTACGGCCGATGTCTCCAAAACAGCAGAACAACTTAGATGTATAGATAGCACTAAAACCCCTCTAAAGCATATATTTTTTCAGTTTTGGGTGATCAACCCCTTTAAGTCTGGTGAAAATCTCATCTAAGATAAAATTTTGTAAATATCAGCCCAGAACTTTTTGCGGCCAGCTTAACCCGGGAATCTGGGAGGGTTTTAACTCATCTCTTCTTCCCTGTCAGGCTGACAAAGACTTTGTGTGGTCTTTGTGGAAACGCCTCCAAGTCGCCAACCCAGAGTTGACGGAGGCGGTGAGCTTGGTGGTAGAGAGGTGAGTTTTACGCTAAATCCACTGGAACGTTTCTTCAGGAGTGGTGCTGTTGTACTGTGCAGTAAAAGTAAAATAAATTTCGCTAACAAAAAATTCATTTGCAATAGTGGCTCTTCCTTTCATCTGGTAACTTTTCCAATATTTACCAACTATTATTGCTAGAATTTTGCAAACAAAATTTGTTACATATTCTTATTTATAGCACATAAAATCAAATTGTGTTTCAGTGCTGGACTATTCCGCCAACGATGGCCGACTGTAGCGTCTCAGTGAGTGAGGTACTATGTATGGAGGCTGGGACGCATTTTTATCAAACGCTTCTTGATAGATTGATCATTAGTGACAGCTAATGTGGATAAATGATCTGGCTGGCTCCCCTTAACATCCCGGGTTAGCGGTAGCGCTTTAACGAAATCGCTACGGGATCAAGGCTGTGTGAAAACACATAACCTTCTGTTGGGGTTAAATGAGTTTAGCTGCCGACTGTAAATGTAATTATCTAGCGCTCGGCTCTTGTTTGTACTAGCCAGAGAGAGCGTATGCATTTTTAATCATCGCTCACGGAGGCACTGAAAGAGTGATGTACCACTCTACCTCCCCCGGAGCTGACAGGGCCCCTTCCAGCGCACGGCGATCCGCGGGGAGCCGTTTCGCGTCATGCCTGTAAAACGGAGCGCCCGGCGACGTCAATAACACTTAGAGACCGGTGCGCATTTCAAGTGCCGCGGCAAACGTTTCCTAGGCCATGTGAGAGCAGTTAATTAGTCTTGCCTTATATTGCCAGACGTGGCAGCCGTTTGGGTTTGGGGTCGCATAAATTTGCCGGGAACTTGGTGAAATCGTGGGGGTTTTCTCCTCAGCCCTAGATGATGCACTGCAAGCCTTCCTCCAACTCAATGGTCTCATCAACTCTTAAACCATAAAGGGCTGCTAGGTATACCTTCAGATGCACAAAATATGTGCACAGTTGTGCCACCGACAGACATTTGAGTTTTTATACAGCCTAACTACTGCCTTAAAGGGGCGTGTAGTGCACCTTTAAGATGTTTATTTTAACAGGGGTGACGTATCCAATTGGAGATTTTTGCAAACTGGGTGTCTTATGCTGATACCTGCAGCTGGTGGAGCACAAAACCTCTTTTGTGATCCTCTGTTAAGCTTAAAAGTCCATCTGGTAATTAAAAAAAAAAAAAATTTTGTTAGGAAACTGTTGGTGTAATCTTCACTACAACGGGAGAGGACTTCCCTGTGAAAATGGCTTAAACACTGCAGAGTTAGCATGTGGCACTTACGAATTTTGTGGGGTTAAGGAAGAATCAGAGGCCGATGGAGACGCAAAGCCTCCTGATCCTCAGTCGAGGCATCCGGCCGTGGAAGGACTTTAATAAGAACTTTACCTTCTGCCGAGAAGCCAGTGATATCCTTGGTAGTGTCTCACTTAATGGGACAGTGTGTTCAGCTGAGGGCGACCTTTGACACAGGCGGGCGGTTTGGAAGCCCGTAGAGGGAAGCCGCGTCGGGAAGTGGGGGATCTTGATCTGAGGCTTCCGAGATCCACGGCATCACAACGGTGGTTTGCTGAACCTCATCGGACGTTTGTTACGATCGATTCCATATAAGACGCTAAAGCGATCCGCGGATTGATCTCTACTCAGTCGATCTCTATTGATCGCTTCTTATACGTCGTATTTAACAACTAGTCGCCTCCAATTAACCCAAAACCTCAAGCCCTGACTAGTATAACGACTCCCTGTTCTGGCCGCCGCCAAAGTCTTTTAAGTTTGATGCTTGTAAGTTCATAGGTGCTCGAGCTTGTGTGTTTTGTTTACATCGCTGTCTGCGGTTAAAAAAAACAATAGTCTTTTTTTAAAAAAGCGCTTTTTAAGCATTCATTCCTGCATTCAAGCCTGAGCTTTTGCCTCAGGGAAAGGCTTCAGGGCAGGTCAGGGAACCTTAATCTGACTCACAAAACCGGCGTTGACGCAGTAACACTGAGCGGCCACCGGGGAACTCGCATGCGAGGCTGCATCAGCGTGTCGGAGCGCGAGACACTGACACGATAATTGCGGCCGGTCCAGCCGGAAAACAGACCTTAAGGAATCGTGACGGCACTTGGGCCGATTGGAGCCCAGGTCACCATTTTACGTGACGGGGTGTGGAGCAGTGTTTGGGATTCAGGGAGACATTTATGCACTTTATTCTGCTGGGATGGATAGGGTGGGGGCGGGGGGGGGTTCAGCTGAAATAAACAAAAACCCAAGTAGTGCACTGGAGGACAGATATGGAGGATGAATTGTCGAAACGTCATTTTACGCAGAGATGTGGAAATCCGGATGCAGCCGCTGAGTCCGTCACGCACGCAAATTCGTCGTGGGAAACTTTCGCTGTGCACCTGCTGAATGGGCTTGTCATCTCGCTTCTCGCCTGATGAGTTAATTTACTGTCATCCGCCATATGCTCGATTATTCAGCGGCGTGCCTGTCAATGAGCTGCGATGTTAATACCTTAGAACGATGCCAGTCGTTAGACAATGCCAGCCCTCATTACGGGGCACTAATCACGCTCGCCGAGGATCTCTCATTGTCTCTCTTTTTTATACTAGGGAGAAACAAAAAGCAGAAATGAAGGACCAGAAAGTCCTGCGCATCCTTCAGGTGAAAGACGCTAAGATACAGCAGCTGGAGGAGGTACGGTTTTGTCGGTGTGATGTCATACTCCAGTATTTTATTGTGCATACTGTTGAAGTCGCCCAGTATTATCAGTTTTCCATCAGGGGAGTATACAGAGGGCGGGGCCACAGGGTTACTGGCTGAAAGCTGATTGGCCTGCAGAGTGTCCACTCCCCTGTCACTCACCAATTCAAATCATATCATTGGCTATAAATTAGGTTGGCTGCTCTGTATGAGTTATGGGCCCTCTCATGCTCCCCACCTTAAAAGACTCCTGGAATCTCCCATGGTTCTTCACCATACAGATTCTCATTTAACTTTCGAGGATTCTGGGTCATTAATGGTGCCATCTGAATGGACCGTGTCAGAACCTGGTCTGAATCCTGTTAACCTTTTCGATTCTCCATCGGGTCCTGTGGGGGGCGATGACGTTATCCAAACCAATACAAACGGGCATTAACTAGTTTCCCGATTCTTCTGGGATATGGCGGTCCACCAGGTCTCGTCTCTCGTTCCCGTACTAACTTTTTCCAGCCCTACTCCTTTGCCTTTTTCATTACATAATTAGCTTTCATATTTCGAACTGCACAGGGAACACGTTACGCTAATTTTTCCATCCAGGATTGCATAGATTCCTCAGACCTTCTCTTAGACTTCTGAGGTTTAAATTGTTCTTGCCTACCTCATTATCAGCATTTGAATCCCCCCTCGGTCCCCCTACGTTCTGTATAAATCTTTATTAAAGCCACTTTTGCATGTTGAACGGAAACAGGAATAAATCCCATATCTGGAAGATTCGAGTGGTTTTTCTCCCCGTGTGGCAATTAATGTTGTTTCAGGGCTCAGTCGTCTTACTAAAGTATCAGTCTGGGTGGTGGAGAAGCCCAAAGTGCTGTCAGTGTGAGCTTCTGCAGGTCGGTCGCCGCGGGCAGCGCCCCCTATATGGCATGCGTGGAGCAGCTTTCAGAAGGCAAACTTTCTCCCCGGTTATATCAAGCTACAATAATATGAAAATGTGTGCTTTCCCACTTTGCAAAAAAAACGAGTAAAAATGATTTTATCTCGGAATCGATCCTTCAGGTGATGGTGAGATGTTGAGGTCTCAGATGGGCCCCCTGCCGTAAGGTCATGTGACTGCATTCTCGCCTAGGTAGTCGTGCCCATTTCAGCAGCATCTTGCTTGGAGGTGACATACTGGACTGCCCAGGGCCCTAAAGCCCTCCCAGCTCTCCTCCCTGCACCTTATTGATGACTTACCAGCGCCCCCTACAGTGACCTCGTAGCTTACAGCATTACGTTGAGAAACGGAAAAAGCCAATCGTCACTTGTGTTGACACGTCTGGCTAAACATCGCCCCCCCCCCTCCCCCTTCCCTCCCCAGCAAGCGAGCCGCCAGCAGCGTATGATCGACGACATCGCCCAGAGGAAGGTGTCTGCGGACCAGGAGCTAGGCGAGATCCGTCGGAAGCTCAGGGAGGCGAACCAGGAGCTCAAGGTCAGTGTCCAACTCCCAGTGATTCCACTCTGCCTTTAAGAAGCCAGGAGGAGGGATGACAGATCCCACAGGAAGATTAGGCCTCAGAGTCCGCGGGG
>JAODJW010000084.1:898694-909092 GCA_026777045.1 Hyperopisus bebe
GCAACCTGCTGCTCAGAGTAGCCTCCTGCCAGCAGAACCACGATCAAACCAGGATTTAAAAATGCAGATTTGTTTAATAATGCTCTCAACTTATTATGTACCTAAGGTTAAGGAATTAAAAACAAAAAAGTGTTAATAGTGGTTGTTAAATATATTAGATACTTTTTCTCAAAATAGCCACAGATTCCTTTCAGATTCCTGTGCTTTATTATCTCCTGGCAGGTGAGTTTAGAGGCTGCTAACATTGCCCAATTAGATACTCCGGCCTTGTGTAAATCTCCATGGAGATAAAGCCACCAGATGAGGCCGGTCTTTCGAAAGCGCTCAGGAGAGACCTTGAAAGTGCTGCCCGCGTGATAAGAATGCGCAAAGCGGAGCTTCTAGACCAATCCGCGGTTTTGGCGGTGGCCTGATTATGCACTCCATAGGTACTGTTCTTAATCTCGCATGGTGGTCATGTGACTCAGGCCCACGGTGATGGGGGTGGGGTCTGTTTGGGCCATTTCTGCATGTTGTTCAGGGATGACTGTCTCCTATAGACACCCACCCTGTGAACAGGGACTACCTGCGTCTACGCCATCCAGTACAGTGCCGTGTAAATGAGGAAAACCGTCAGCAGGGGGCGTAGCAGTTAAAATGCTTTATACAGCTGGATCCTGCCATCAGAAGACTATGCTATGGCTAAAATTATGCTAAAGACAACAGGCTATATTAAATGAAAATGGAAATGGGGGGGGGGGGGTAGCCAGGCAGGGTCTAAGGTCGCGCCCCCGTATGTACAGGCGGGAGCTGCAGGAGGCGCGGGAGCAGTACCTGCAGAGCGAGGCCCACGCCGCTGAGCAGGCCCAGCTCATCACACAGCTGGAGGGGCTCCACCGTGACGCCCAGCGGCTGCTGAGGAGCCAGGAGGAGGCGCACGCCACCGACAGCGCCGCCCAGCGCAAGGTGACCCGCCGGGGCGGAGACGCTCGCGGTAAATAACACCACGCTTCGCTTTAGCCCGAAAGGCCTAAGTCTGTGTGTGTGCGCAGCTGTACGCCGAGCTGAGCTCCTGCTTCGAGGCCCTGAAGGCCAGCGAGGCGCAGCTGCGTCAGAGTCACGCCTCCTCGGCTGCGCAGCTGCGCCGCAGGGAGCAGGCAATCCGGCAGCTGCAGGCCCGGCTCTCCGCCGCCTCCGGGGGCCCCACGCGGCAGACCAACTCCCAGCTCCTCCAGGTCAGATCTGCCTCCCTGTCAATCCCAGCCTATCCCCCCCCCCGGCTTGCGGACATGGCACGGTCTGTGTCTCTGTTCCATAACCGAATGGGTGCAGTTTCTAGTCCTCTGTTCTGCAGTAGAACTTTTTCGGAATCTCAGCCAACTCAGAGAATCGGACCCATCAGGGTATAAGGGCTCTGCCTCATCGCTCCGCGCCCCCCCCCCCGCGCTTTAACTCAGTGGGTTTCCAGGCATGAAAAATTCATTTAAGGTGAAGGACAGCGTGCATGCCAGCACCTCCCGCGGTCACGCCGCGGCCCTCAGCAGGACGGCCCAAACACGGGCGGATCAACAATAAGCAGCCACTCCTTTCAGGCCCTTTAGCTGCTGTTTGCTGCCGTCGGCTGCGACACGAAACACTCTGCACACAGGGCACGTGTAGCGGAAAGCCGGACTTTCCTTCCTGAATGTTCTCTCACACTGATTTCATGCACAATCTGCAGTGGCGTGTCATTTCATTAGAAGCGAATTAAAAAAAAATCACTCAACAGCCCGAATTCGGAACTGCCCATCCAAACCGAAAGAGTCGTTATGGTCACATGATCCATCAAGGAAATACCAAGTGGTCTGGTGATCTGTAAATGCCTGTTTCTTCGCCGTGAAGGATGACTACCTCTTCGGCAGCGGAGCGGGAGATGCTTGGAGGCCTCGTTTTGGCGGGGCGGGATGGGGGGGTCGGTGAGCCTGTTGCTGCTTTAATATTAAATCCTGTTTATCGAACACGTGTATTCGTCCTCCCGCCTGCTTTGTTTCCTAACTTCCCCGTCCGCTGACATCAAAGCTGACAGATCAGGTATCCCGAGGAACGGCGAGGTCACCAGAGCCGCCGCGTCCATAATTGGGCGTCATGCAATTTTGGCATCATCTGCAATTCCGTATCAACCCCCCACGCCGCAGCACCTGCTAAATTCTAACGCCGTCTTGGCCGGGAAGGTTTATTTTAATTTTAAATGTCCGCAAGTTACCGGCAGCGATGATCAAAGCGGGTCCCAGGCTGGTAGAGCACAGCGCCTCGCCTCGAGTTTGAATACGAGGTAGAGGCAGCTTTGAACACGCCGAGGTGCATCAAGGCCCTGAACCGGCGTTTGCCGCGGTTCCACGCGGTGCGTCGACGTCCATTCCGCCCGCCTTCTGCCAAGAGGAGCTGGGCTTTAACTCTTTACCGGAGGAGGCGTAAGGATCGGTGCCATCTGATCCCTGCTGGATTTTTTCAAATTATTATTTTTAAAATAAAAGTTTAATGACTCAGTGTTCCCGCTTTTATCCTGCTGTTGTTGACACATCTCCCATCTTGATCCCCCGCGGTAACCGTGCTGACAGGTAACGGCTTCAGATCCGCGGCCCTTTTTCGATCGCTCCTCTCCCGCCACATGTTGTGCCGCCGTCGGTCGTCCGGCATCCGCCGGCGATGTGTCACGGCTCTCCCGCGTTGCGATGCCCTTCGGAGGTCAGCGCCAGCAACGCCACCCCCGTGTCGGTCGGCAGACTCAGCCGGGAACCAGGCCGAGTCGGAGCCGTGAACTTCCTGAGTCCGTCCCGTGGAGGAATCCGCAAACAGAAGCCCTGATAACGATGTAACTGATGTAACCGTGAGATATTGAGGATCCAGAGACGAAGGGCTCTGGGTAGAGAAGGGAATCAATAAATAATGCAGGAGCTTTGCCGACATGATGCTGGGGCACGATCTCCACCGGAGGGCCTTTTTCCACCTGCCAGCCGGCCCCTCGCTGAGAGGTCAGGGGTCCGACCCGGGTAGCTGAATCGTGCACACATATACACCGCCCCCCCACCTCCCCCACGCACCCCTGCCTGCAGGCCGCCGCTTGGCGTGAAACTAGCTGTCACGCCCTGGCGATAATGACACTCCTGAAGCATATCAGTGCATCTTTAATACTTGTCTTGGTTCGTCAACAAACTGAGGGGCGTCACTGTGGAGAATTGGCTGGATTTGGTGCAGAAGGACGTGGACCATTTTAATGTAAGTGTTTAGGAATGTTATTGATATATGGTGAAATGAGAAAAGATTGAATTGCGAAACGTGGAGTCCTCAAGCTTTTTATGATCAGTTTGAGGAGGGGTTTGAAAATATATAGTTTATTTTTGGCAATTAATCAGTCCCTCCCCAGGGGAAACCCTGGTTTAGGGAGGAGAAGACTCGCCATAATAGCCTCACTAAAACCCCCAGGTGTTAAACTTTCTGTGTGTCAGGACAGGAAGAACAGAACCAGGAATCTGATCTCCCCGCAGCTGCAGTCCACTTTGTCACATCGCGCCCCCCCCCCCCCCCCCAAGCCCGTTATTAGTGGCAGCGAATCAGAAGCTGTCAGATGTATAATTGAGGTGACAGCTCCCTGCACGCTGCCTGTTACACGGCATTGGGGCTGTACGGCTGAGCGCATCCGTCAGACTCAGGACAGAACCTTCCGGAATATCGGAATCCAAGCGGCATTTCCGACACAGATGTCTCTTTGGCTTGAAACTTCTCTGGCATCAGATTTTGCACATTAGTGAAAACTATCGGCAAATAGCAAAAATTAAACTTTAAAATGTCGGTAAATGTTTGCCTATATGTGCTTTTCCCATATTGTATTTTTTACGTTTTTTCTATAGTATGTCGTTTACCTGTTTTCCCCCCATAGCCTGTTGTTTACATGTGATTTTTTTTCCCCTTAGCGTGTTGTTTACATGTGATTTTTTTTCCCCCTTAGCGTGTTGTTTACATGTGATTTTTTTTCCCCCTTAGCGTGTTGTTTACATGTGATTTTTTCCCCCCTTAGCGTGTTGTTTACATGTGATTTTTCCCCCTTAGCGTGTTGTTTGCATGTGATTTTTTTCCCCCTTAGCGTGTTGTTTGCATGTGATTTTTTTCCCCCTTAGCGTGTTGTTTGCATGTGTTTTTTTCCCCCCTTAGCGTGTTGTTTGCATGTATGTTTTTCCATGATCCGTTCTTTGAGCATGTGTATTTTTTCCCTAGTGTGTGAGGTTTCGCTCTTCCCATTCGTGTCCAGGCCCCTGTAAGGCTCGCGCTTCTGATGCCCACATCGGACTTTTTGGGAACGTCTGCCTTCCCCATTGGCTGGCAGTATCGATGACAGCTTTTTTTTCCAGTCAAATCGGCAAATCGGAACTAATCGGCCTGCAGTCATCCTTGAAAGAGGTCTCCGGCGTTTGGGATTTTTCACATTCTCTCAGGCTGCATCATAAACGCGAGGCGTGTGACGCTATATCCCGCCAAGAGGCAGGCTGCCCGCAACAACATTAATATTGTTTTAACTAACGCTCTGTCTTCTGCGTGACCTTAAAATGTGTTTATTCGTAGTGGAAAGGCCTCGAACCCCACAGTGGGTTCTGTTGACGAGTGTTTTCCTTCACGTCATTCAGCCACTTGGGGGGGCGTTCTCGTTGAATCACAGCACCGCATGTGATGTTTCATTGACACGCCCCATCCGTGTGCTGGTGGGAGTCCGGGTCGACCGGACCAGCCCGCACTACTGAACCGCTCCCGTTCCCTACTGCCCAAATCCGGGGGCCTTTCGCCTGGGGTGGGGGATGGTTCCTGATACATACACAACATTAGCCATGCCGCACTCATTGACATTCAGCTGCAGGGTTCTGCAGCAGGCCCCACGGGCCTCTGGGGGGCGCCATCACGGCCTCTGCCATATGTTCCCGCCACATATGTGCGTCTCTGCGCGTCTACAAGCCGCGAGATAAGCTCCCTAAAGAGCCTAATCGCGTTCAGTAATTACAGCATGGCTTTTTGCCTCCTCGGAAGAAGGGAGGGGATGAAACGCCCACCCCCCCCCCATCAGATAATTTGTAAATTGCTTTACGTGGCAAATGCCGAACGCTGGTCTGTTTTCAGGCCTCCAAAAATTATAAATAATTGTAACAGATGTGGCAATATGGCCGGGCTCCAGAAAACGAGGCCCCTGATAATTTACCCCACCCCTTTGACAGGCCAATTTAATAAAATGTGAACAAAATCTTTCTGCTAATAATTTATCATCCCCTCTCCCCATTGGTTAAACTTAATTACCCTAGCAGTTAACAAGGTCACGCCCAGATGCCGGGGCGGGATCGGGGACCTCGAGGTGACGACGGCCCGTCTTCTGTTTTACACGCAGCCCCCCCCAAAGCCCAGGTGCAGCCGCTGGCTCGTCAGTGTTTCCCTCGCTGCTCCCGCCTATCTGGAGCCCCCACCCCTGGGTTTGGGTGTCTGCACTATACTATAGTACTTTTCTTGTTCTTCCATTTTTTTCTTGGCTGTACGTATGACCTTTATACTAACACAGTTACTGTGTTCATTTTTTATGAAGCTTCATTTGCCATTTGTACAAGAATGAGAACATGTATATTGGAACATGTTACTTTTCACATATCCCGTCTAACTCTCCTTTTTCTTTTTTTAAAGACCACACACACACACCTATATATATATATAGGTGAGAGTTAAGCTTGGGGTTTAAACGCGGGGTTAACTGTGCATCCAGCGACCGTGAGCCATTTTTCAGGTAGTTAAGGATCTCATTCAGGCGAATAACAGAGAGACGGCTACTCTGCCGACCATGGGATTTAACCCGATCATAGACACAGAGGTGTGATCCATGGGGTATTCTGGCTGTAATTTCATATCCCTCTTGTTTATGTGATTTGTGTGACCTGGGTTTTGTAGCAGGATGGGGTAGTCTAAAATAAAATGATCACCCCTCATTTGACCACTGATTCAGTTAAACCCAAAACTGATTTGAAAGTATTGAACCAAAAACCTTTCAGGTTTGTATTCAGAGGTTCCACTCTGTTTGTAGCGTGTTTGTAGATCCACCATGTTTCTGGGACAGTGTTCTCTGCTGTGGATTCATCCTGGTCCGAATCAGTAGGTCTTGGCATTGCCAAGAATCTGCTTCTCGAATATGCTTAATGTTTTTTTTTTCCCCATGCCTAATTTTTAATTGGCTTTAAGTGAATTACCTACGATTATTCCCTGGAACTCTTGATAAACCTCACTTAAGAGCCTTTTACTGTTTGTAATAATTAATTAGCTGGGAGGTTTATAACATGATGCGGTTATTGACTTGTGCATATTCTTTGTGATGAATTACATTATGTGCGTGAAACAGGCTCAGTTCTGCCTTTCAGGAACCGCCAAAGGACCCACCTGCTCCCAGCAACCCAATGTCGTCCGCCAGCCCCATCCAGAACCAGGACACGCGGCCCCTCCCACAGAGACGTGAGGTGAGCCCGACTTGCACACCGTCAATCCTTAAGCATTGCCGATAACCTGAAAAAGTGAAGTGGAAAGAAATGGCATCACATGACCTATACCTGCAGCTGTGATTGGTGCAGTTTATGCTGAGGTCGTCATTCTTGGATCTGAGATTAGTTGTTACAGGAAGCTGAATCAGTGTGCCAGTCGATAAAGTACCATCTCGTCTCATGTGGTGCATACGTATGCATATTTTAAAATGTTGTTCCATAAGAACATCAGCTATCCTAATACCAGAGAGGTTCCTGGTTGGCCTATGAGGTGTGCAGAAGACTTGTGTTCAGATGAGATGGGACTCTGTATAGGGCTCTGACAGGAAGTTGCCCAGTAATGGCGCCTCAGTGAGCTGGACTGGTCCGCTGGAAGCTGGAGCACGTGTGTGAATGGGACCTCAGCCAGCTCTAGCAAGTGGGGTCACCACAGACCCCGGCAGATTTCCAGGCTTGGACGACTCTTCTGCTGCCGACTGGTTTCTCAGCTTAACATTCAGGGCTCAGCCCCAATGTGAGGGTGTCACGTGCTCCAATTCCGCCCCCTTGCTGGGGGCCAGTCCTGGTGCTGGCAGGGGTGTCAGACCGAGCTGCCATAATCTGCTGTATTCGTAACCCTGTGCTGGGCAATGGCCACAGATGCATCTGTGAACATTTCTGCTCATCAGGGGTATGGACAGCTTGCCCGACCTCCTGCTTATTTCATAATGTCCAGGCTCACCTGGGATTCCCACTCACGGCGGCTCCGCTGGTTCCGGATGGATGGTCGTGTGCTTGGGTGGGTCTGGGAGGCACCCCAGTATGTGTATTCACAAATTGGCCACAAAGGGCTGGGAAAGATCCGAGTGAGCCTGATACTCTCTGGCCCAGTCAGTGAGTCCAGTTCGGTCCGCAGGCAGGGCGCACTCACCCGGGACACTGACTGTGTTGGGTCTCTGTTATGAAGAGGCTCTTTGATGACAGGGTGACCCACCCCCTCCCCGGGGCAGGGCAGACCATTCTCCTTTAAATGGCTTTCTGTGGCGGCCTTTCAGATGTGGCAGCCTGCCGGGTTCAGGTCACCGCTTACCAGCTGCCAGGCCCTGGCCCTGCATGGCCACACAGAACATGAAATAGCAGCAGCACCCCCCACCCCCCCCGACGCATGCTCATGGATCGCTCAGCGGCCACCCGCTGCAGCGTCAGCATTTAACTCTCTCCCTCTGTTTTTACGGAACCTTCGCTCAGTCCTTCCGGCTTTCCCGCTCTTGATTTATGCTTTCCCCCTGTGCTGAGGCTCGGAAATATTACCCTGAGCCTTCTGACACCCCCCCCCCCCCCAGTTTCATTTCCAAAAACAGGTCCGTCAAATTATACAGCTACTCGGAGAGTGGGTTTATCTTTGATTAAAGTTCTTCCGCTTTGTAACTACCCCTCCTCCTGTTCTCGTTTTTCAGTGTTCTTCCATGTGGGTTGGTAAAGGCTCCACCCTCATGTGCTGATCTGGACTTCCCAGGTATGCTAAAGACGTGTGATGAGACTGCAATGGTCATATACTCAGAACCATACAGTCTTTATTGATCCGCCTTTTACAGAGTCACATTCCTGAGGACCCGCCTTTATAGAGTCACATTCCCGAGGGCCCGCCTTTACGGAGCCACATTCCCGAGGGCCCGCCTTTACGGAGCCACATTCCCGAGGGCCCGCCTTTACGGAGCCACATTCCCAAGGCCCTGCTGATAAGGATCCACATTCCGGAGGTCCCGCCAATATAGATCCACATTCCCAGTGCCTTGCCTTTACGGATCCACATTCCCAGTGCCTCGCCTTTACAGATCCACATTCCCAGTGCCTCGCCTTTACAGATCCACATTCCCAAGGCCATGCCTTTACGAATCCATATTCTCAGGGTCCCGCTTTTACAGATCCACATTCCGGAGGTCCCGCCAATACAGATCCACATTCCTAGTGCCTTGCCTTTACGGATCCACATTCCCAGTGCCTCGCCTTTACGGATCCACATACCCAGTGCCTCGCCTTTACGGATCCACATTCCCAGTGCCTCGCCTTTACGGATCCACATTCCTAGTGCCTCGCCTTTACGGATCCACATTCCCAGTGCCTCGCCTTTACGGATCCACATTCCTAGTGCCTCGCCTTTACAGATCCACATTCCCAAGGCCACGCCTTTACGGATCCATATTCCCAGGGTCCCGCTTTTACGGATCCACATTCCCAAAGCCCCTTACCTTACGGATCCTCATTCCTGCAGCCGACTTCTCTTCCTCTCCCAGCAGCCTTCCAGTTGTCCTGTCAAGTGTAACCCGGCTCTTCCTGGAGCAATTAGGCCGCCCCCGGCTCTGCTTTGTAATGAGGCTTCTTGCATTTCTGAATCTGTAACCCTTTAGTCTTCCCTAATGGGACATCATTATTGTGAGGGAAACAATGTAAATGTAAATGAACACGCTCATTAGCAAGGCGCGCTGAGCGCCGTTAGCAGCGACGTTAGCATTAGCACCGTAACGCCCTGCTTCCTATTCCTTTGGTGATCTCTTAAGGTTCTTTTTTAAATTAATATAATTCATTATTAGGATTCTCTATTCCACATGCTTTGATTCCACACGTTCTCCAAGATACAACGTTGACTCCCATTCAGGCGTGTCACCGCTTGCCTTCCCAGGATGCACCTGTGCAGCGTTCCAGGTCCCTGTCCCCAGCGAGCCAGCATTCCGAACGAAAGGTCAATCCGGAGTGCCGGATTCAGGAACTGGAGGAACTGCTGAGGTTGAAGGTGGGAGTGACTGGCCTGTCTGTCTCTGTCTGTCTGTGTCTGTTTGTCTGTCTCTGTCTGTGTGATTGTGTGCCTATGTGTGTGAGTTACTTACACCCCCCCACCTTCAGGCAGTGGGAACAACAGAGCTGAACTTCCAGCAGCCGCCCCCCCCCCCCCATAAACCCAGCCACTCAGGCATGGCCCCTGGTTTTTGCTCTTCCACATTTGACTTGTATTTTCACTATGATCCTGTAATGGTTTTGACTAAACAGTGCTGCCAGTTAGTTTGTGAATTTATCGTTCGGTGGATCTGGGGTCTTTCCAATCCCCCAGCTGCTGCATCCTCCCCACGGCTCAGCGTGTTAATTTATGGATGCTGTCAGGGCTGGGTGTGTCCCTTCCAGTTTGTCCACCGTTTCCCTTTAAGGAGACTCCCCTTTAAGAGCTCCGTTAAACACGCGAGGACTGTGCTGGATTTTCCCCTTTGCTCTCACCAAGGCAAAATCTCCTGAAACGCAGCGGCCGCGTTCCTCAGCCCCTCTGGATCTCTGGATAGGGTGGGTCAGCTTCGTTAGGCGAGTGGCGCCGGCGAGCCGGGGAACCTGAAAGGTCAGCGGAGCGGTGAAGTGCGTAACGCGCTGTCACGCTGCCGGGGGGCGGTGGGGGGAGCAGCGATCGCTCAGCCTTTCATTAGCGGGGGGTCTGTTTGCAGCCGCCGCGGGTGCCCGCGGTAAATCCATACCCGTCACAGCGCCGGCCGGCGGCTCCACTCTCTGTCCTTGTTAATAATAACAGGTTGTGTGTGAGGACCCCCATCTCCCTCCCGGCAGGGCCCTGCGTCCGGGCAGTGCTAAACAACCCCCCCCCCAGCTCGGCCCGGCTGCCGGAGCAGATACCGGGGTCGTATTTAGCGACCCCCCCCCCCATTAAGATCAGCTGGGCAGTGGACCATGGGGGGGGGGGGGGCTGTCAGGAAAATCCATACGCTCGCCCCGGGACCTACATCGCTTAGATAATACATGTGGAAAAAAATAAACTTCTTTTTAATATATTGACCAACAAAGCGAGTAGGCCCCGGGCCCCCCCAGCCATGAGAGCGAGCCGCTGTGGGGTTGGGGGGGCCACTTGGGGGGC
>JAODJW010000084.1:920815-931098 GCA_026777045.1 Hyperopisus bebe
ACAGCCTAAGTTACTCGTGCTCCCGCCTACACTTTCACTGTCAGGTGGGGGGGGGGGGGCATCTTTTATCATCATCCACCACCAGGGGGCGCCCTAAGTTTTTTTTTTTTTTTTTTTTCCCCACCTCCTTCTTTTTTTTTCTTTTCAGAACAACCCTCTTTAAGTATTTCTGGAAGACAAAGTTGTAAAAGGCTTCAACAGTCCCCTCATCTCAGGTGCAGGGATTTTTGCGGTTTGTAGTGTCCGAGCTCACAGTGATTGTGTTATGGTGGCACGCTGACAGGAGACTGAGATTGGCTCCTGAGGAGTCACTGCGGCACTGCCATCTCTGTGTAAAAAAAAAAAAAAAAAAAAAAAAGACGGGTACAGATTAAATGATCCTTTATTTGCCATTTGCACAAGTAAATTTGAATATGCCTTTTTGCATATTCTATTTTTTTCCACTTTTAGACCTAGAGCAATGCTTGGTCTCCGCTCTGGTTCAGGCCTTATATCTGCCACCCCTGGGGCTCCCTGTCTTGCTGTATGGCTGTGAGACATGGACACCATCCAGTGACCTGAGATGAAGACTGGACTCCTTCGGTACTGTGTCTTCAGAGAATCCTTGGGTACCGTTGATTTGACTTTGTGTCAAATGAGCGGTTGCTCAGGGAGTCCCGGATCCCGAGGAGTTTCACTGTGTGGCGGGTGCAGCAACGCGCTGCACCAGCGCATGCTCCCCAACCTGACCTGGAGCATTTTGGGGAGGGGGGGTGAGGGTCTTACTCAAGGGCCCATCAGAAATGTGACTATTCTGCTGAAGCCGGGACTCGAACCTGCAACCTTCTGATCACAGGCACAGAGGTCTAACCTGATTAACCACAAACTAGCGGTGTGTTTGTTGGTTTCAGATGTCAGAATGACACTGGGGTCACTGTGCTGCTGACTGCTGCGGCCACTTTCCTTTATTCTATCAAAGCTATTCTGTACCATGAGCTGAAATGGGTTCCTGCAGTCCTTTCACACGACCTCAAATTCGAGGCCTGGATCATGACCTACTTGCACTCCCATGGAGGGTAGCTGTTTGTACGGCTGATTGATGGTTGTCAGTTCTTATGTTTGACTAATGACATTATTTCATTAAAGATCACCCTTTGTGGTTTCTGGCGGGTCCTTCATGTTATAATTTTGGCGGTGCAGCCTCGTAAGAGCGCGACTGGCTTTCCTCGCCCGTCTATGACGGCCCCTGTCATCAGCGCTGTGGTCACCGCCGCCGCCGGCCAGAACAAAAGGGGCCTTGTTCGGCGGGCGAGTTCAGCACTGTGCGCCAACAGGTGCCAAGCCTTAAGTGCCTGATTAAAAGTGTCTGAAAGTGCGTGCAGTTCCATAAATTGCTGGCAGCCCTTCTTTGATCGTGACCCTCTAATGGCACCCAGCGCCTTTTCTTCTCGCCATCTCCGAGCCGCAGAAATTAGGCTTTGTTCATCCTTATTTGATTATTTGACAGGCTCGCTGAAGGGCACCAAATTAAAGGATGGGACCATCGGGAAATTAGCGGCGATTAACAGGCACTTCAGCACGCCGCGTGAGGCCTTGGGGACTGCAGAGGCTGCGGAATGGGGACCGGGGCATCTGCGGTGGCCCCGCCCCCCTCCGAGATGCCTCATGAATATTAATCGAGTCAGTGGCAGGGGTATTCTTGGGCCTATGAGTGCCACAGACCCAGCCATGCCAGTTTGGGCTCTGCTGAAGGCCACGATGATGTCCAGGCGCGGATCTGAGGGAACGGTGGGGGAGCAGCGCCTCCGTTAATGATGAGTTTGGCAGCGGCGGTGAGAAAAATGATCTTCGAAATCGATAAAAAGCAGCACAGACACAGGAAAGGCAGGGAGGCAGCGTTGCCAGAGTCACTCATGTGAAGCTCACTTCTCAACTCGTGTTCTCATCCAGAGTGTCACACCCTGAGCTTTTTAAATGACGGGATGCTTCCATACAGCGTTTCCCATACTTATTTTTTCTAGGTAATAAGGCCACAAAACGCCGACCCTCATGTGGGGGGGGGGTGTTAAAATGATCTCCCCCCTCATGCTCTGGCTCCCCTGCAAGTGGCACAAAGTGTTTTTCTATATTCCCCAAAAACAACAACCCCTTAGTTTATGATATCCTTTGATAGTCGCCGTGAGCAGGAAGTCATGTGATTCTGTAATTCTCCCGTTCCGCCCGTAACCTTAAATCTTGGGAATCGCCATCTTTTCATCGCAGTAAGTAATGCATTGAAAAACTGTTCGAGATTAAATCCTCGCCGCCATGAGCAGACATTCTTTTCCCTCCGGACAGAAGTTGACCGCTGACCTGGCAGCCCTAGAGCAGCAGAAGGCATCCTTGGAGCAGGCGCTGCAGCAATCAAGGCAGCTGCAGACCCCCGGCCTGCAGCCCCCTGGCCCTGTGGAGAAGAACCTGGAGGCGGAAGTGAAGCAGCTTCAGAGGAGGTTCAAGGTCAGCGAGCAGCAGAGCAGCAGCGGGGGTCCGCCCGCCCCGACAGAATGGCGCCATAAACGCTCACAGCCACTAACGCAGCTAAAAGGAAGTAATGCCTGTTATTTGCCACCGGGGCTCCTTCCGACGTGCCAGTTAGCATGTAACGCGTGAAAGCGTGTCGCTTAGAGAGGGGGGCGTAATTGCAGCGCGGTCGACCGGAGACGCCGGCCGCCTGCCCACCCACCAGCGAGTCACCTTGGCTGACACTTCAGGCGCTAACACGCTTGCTAAGCAGCCACTCGCTGACGGGGTATCATCAGCGACGAGTGCTGTCAGGGCGCCCTGAAGGTCGTGGGTTCGCATCCCCCTGTGCGGCATCCCTTGTTCTTAGTGCGGCGCATGATGTGTCAGTTGGACACCTAGTTGTGCAAATCGGCGAGAGATGTAAACCTTCTCCGCCACTTGCCTGCAAACTGTGACATAATGCAGTTACAATGTTGTTAACAGATGCTTTTATCCAATTTTTTATGCAATGGAAAGCAGGGTTAGACAATTCATGGAGGAATTGGGAGTTCAGGGCCGCAACGGTGACATCACTCTGCCAACCTTGGGATGTGACCCAATGACCTTCCGATCCTAGGCACGGCACCTTAACACACTGAGCCACACACCGCTCTGGCCTCAATCTTGTGACGGCTGTGCTCCAGCTGTCCTGGGAATGAGGCCCTAGAGACTATAGGTTCGATTCCTGATGCAGCTGCTCCTGGATGGGGAGTGATTGAAGGCCTGGGGAGGGTGGTGCAGTTTGGTTTCAATAATTTGTTGCAGAATTACTGAGTAGTTACTCTCTTTTTCCCATGCTTGAGCGACGGCCCTCTTAAAACAAGGATCCTTGTCGCCCTGTACCAGCGGGCTGTGGGCTCTCACCTCCCTGCCAGCGTGTGCAGCCTATAAAACTGCTGGTTTCCTCTCAGGATGTACCGTCTGCCCCAGAGCGCTTCCTCCATTGCAAACCATTTCCAGCAGATGAAATTAATGCGAGACACACGGCCCAGCAAAACTGCTTGCGGTGGAACAGTTTGTTTCTCTAAAGTAGAACCGTATGTGAGGCCCCGGATGGTTCTGCGACGGTGTTCTGTACTAGCAAGGGCCCCGCTGCCTGTGTATACCCGACCCACACGGTCGCATGCTTAGTCTAACATTTTTATTCCCGAATGGTCACAGGTTCCAGGCTCCTGGTTCTGACTGTCGGGTGTGGAGTGGTACTCTTCCCAGTTAACGTGATTTCAGCTCTTGCTGAGTGCTGGACTCCATCACCATGTCTGGAAGCCTCCCCATGATTTGCTGTGTGTGTGTCTGTGTGTGTGTTTGTGATTATGTTTATATTACCAAATGTACCCACAATATTATAAAAGCCTGTTATTTTGACATTGTGAGGACCATTTTCCAGGCCCCCACAAAAATCTGTGAATGTGTGTGTGTGGTCCACGTATACCTTACCAGATGTCCTCACAATGTGATGAATCTCAATTTTCTAGAGTGCAATCAAAAAACGGAAAATGCCAAAAGTGTCGTATTTTGTTAGGTTACTTATGGTTAAGGTTAGGGCTGGGTCGTCATTGTTGGAATTAAGGTTTTACTCATAGAAATGAATGGACGGTCCCCACAAACCTGTGTGTGTGTGCATGTCTGTCTGTATGTGTGTGTGTGCTCGTGTGTGTGTGTGTGTGTGCACGTCTGTCTGTGCGCGCTTGTGTGTCTGTGTGTGTGTCTGTCTGGGTGTGTGTCTGTGTGTGTGTCTGTGTGTGCTCGTGTGTGTGTGTGCACGTCTGTCTGTCTGTGCGCGCTTGTGTGTCTGTGTGTGTGTGTGCTCCAAAAAGCAGCCTGCTTCTAATTCCTAATCTCCATTTTTTTTTTCCTTCCTCTTAATTACTCTTCAGAGCTCGTGTTCCGAAGTGGCCAAGCTTGGCTCAGCCAATCGGGCGCTGAGGGTGGAGCTTCAGGAGAAGGAGGAGGGAACGAAGGAGCTCCAGGAGAAGTATGAGGCACCTCCCCCTGCTGCACAAGCACGCACGCGGGTCACACACCGGTCAATCACAACCACGGCGTTACACCCTCGCACGCGCGCACACTCACGTCGCCCCCCCCACCCGCCTCGCTCGTGCTTTTGGCCATGTAGCCGTGGAGACAGTGCAGTTTGTCGAGACCGCGCAGCCCATAGAGTTCAGGGGAAGATCAAGGAGGAAATTATTGATTGGTTTCTGGTCTTTGCTGCAGGAAGTTCGGCCAGGAGGGGAGGGCATGTGGCCGGACCCCAGCGAGCGCGCAGCTTAGCCCTGCCCCTCTGCAGCTCTGTGCATCCACGTCTAGAGCTTTATGTTTTTTTAACGCTGTTTTACTCTGCATAGCGGGCTGTGCCTAACCGTCGGTCTCACCTCATCACGTCCCGCCGTTCACCGCCAACCATAACACGGGCCACCCACGCCTTCCCTGCGTCTCGCCCGTTATTCTTTCCGTCTGCCGAAAGGGACCGGCAACGTGCCGTCATTCGGGGCAAGCGTCTGCTGATGGACTGCAGATGTGGCCGCAGCACGGTCTCCATGCAGTTGAGGCACTGTCGCAGCACGGTCTCGTTGCGGTCGCAGCACGGTCTCGTTGCGGTCGAGGCATGGTTACAAAGCGGTCGCAGCACGGTCTTGATGCGGTCGAGGCACAGCCGCAGCACGATCTCAATGGCGCCCAGGCACAATTGCAGTATGGTCTTGGTGCTGCAGCGGCATAGTCGCAGCACAGTCTCAGTGCAGTCAAGGCTCAATCAGGGCCGTTCTTTATAGGTAGCCGTCAGTGCTGATTCTTAGATGCTGAACAGTATATTTTTATACAAGTATGTCTGCACAAACAAAAAAAATATATATATATATATTTATATATATATATATATATATATAAAAAATACACAGAATAGAGAGCACGCTTCTTTAAAATGAATTTCAAAGCATGCCAGGGTAGCTCCAGTGATATCCCAAGCCCAGACCGTGCTTTATTTATGAACAAGGCACTTTGATCTCCTGTCAGTTGTCTGTCAGTGGCATGCATGTTTAAATCGTCTTTGTTTCCGTGTGATGGCTAACAAGGTTAGCCGCGGAGCCCGCTGCCCGCGCTTCGTCGCGAGCGTGTGCGGGATGCCGATTCGATCCGGGCTCAAAAACAAACACACGCTTCATGCAGGTTCGTTTAGAACATGGATCTAAAAAAAATGGCTGAATTGTTACTCTTTTGTGGAATTTGTTGCCATCAGATTTTTTTTTTTCTCTGAGGTTGTGTTCATTAGCGATCCAGTGCAGGGGTACTTGGACTTCACTGCGGATCTAGAAGCTGAGGTGTTTCAGCATCCTAATAATGATAAAATCCGCCGGGCCCCCGGGCCCCTGTCAACCTTGGTCATGTGACACCCAAGGGGTGGATTTCTGTCCATTTTAAATTCTTACTTCTGTGCACATTGGTACTGGGAGTCTTTCCGGAGTTAAAATAAAGCAGCCAGGTTTTGGTTTATCGGCGTAAACATGCATTTACAATAAAATTTGCACCTCATATTAAGGATTTCTTTAAAAAACAGCCATGAAATCAGTCAATTTTCCCCCTTTTAAAAAAAACATGCAAACTGCCCTTGTCATTTAATATTCCCCAATATTTTTTCATTGCAGGATCGCGGGAATGCTAACGACGACCGCGGCGGCGGATGCAAAGAGCCCCTGGGCACACATGCTAAACACGTGCCGCTCTGTGCGGCAAGATCGAATTTCCTCCTTATGATAATTTCACTTCGGCACTCAGGAATAATCTCTTGAGCTTGGGAAAATATTCCACCCCTCAGTCTTTTCCACGGCAGGGGGGTTCGGAGATGGCACACCGAGCCTGTCGTCGAGGTTAAATTAAATCCCAGAACGGTCGCATTCGCCTTGCGGTAATACAGCTGACACATGTTGGGTATTACCTCCGACTGTCCCGTTCCAACAGGACTCTGTAGGGCTTTACGTTTCAGTTTCACCCCCGGTTCCTAATTGGTCGAGTCCATAGTTAATTATGTGTTATTCTTACGAGTGTTTTTTTTCCCCACAAGTTGGGGTTGGAGGTAAATCTTGCCCCCTCCACCCCCTACCCAAGAAGTTGTGATTTCTTCCTTAGGCCAGTGTTTCTCAAGCTGGTCCTTGGGGGCCTCTAGCCAGTCCACATTTTTGCTCCCTCCCAGCTCTCTGGCAGACAGTCCACATTTTTGTGGCTGGGATGGAGCAAAAACGTGGACTGTCTACTTCTAAGAGTATGAGTACAGAGTTATGTTATTTATGTTAGAGTTATGATGAAATACAACGCTGTTGTATTTTTAAAGGTTACCAGTGGCCATAACCTGTGCCCACCCCCCCCCCCAGGATTTCACACCTGGAGCGAGACGTCAGCATGAAGAAACAGCTGGTGGAGGACCTGAGGACCAGGATGAAGATCCTGCAGGATAGCGAGAGGAGTCGCAAGGAGGCCGTGGAGGACCTGGAAAGGAGAGTATGTCAGGACGGCGCCCCCTTTGGGCTAGCATTGGGGGTGGCAGGCAGTTCTACCAGGCTGAGATTTGGGGAGTGGGTTCACGTTCAAGAAGATGATTCTGAAAAACTCGGGCAGGTAGCTCCCTTAGGTGTATGGGCTGTGCAGTAACCATGCTGCTTGTTCATCATTAATGACATTTGCGCTGGAATGCGTCACTGAGCGGGTTTATATTATTGGACGGGGCACGGGGCAGGGTGATTAGCAATTAGCACTACTAATTAACTGCTGGACTCGGCGCGAGAATCTGACCCATCAGGCCGAGTGCCCAGCGTGAAACTGGAAAGTTCAGCCAGCACAGATCGGACTTTGCCCCGCACACATATCTGTATCCGCGTGGTGCAGAAGCCCTTTCAGCCACCAGCGTTAAACAGAGAACGCAGAGATGCATTATGGGAGTGGCTCTCATAACCCTGTCAAATGGGCTAATTTTGAAATTCTATGCAACAGTTTTTTTTCGTGATTTGTTACAAGCAGTCTATATTGACAGTACCTCTCCCACCCTTCCCTCTCTCCTCCCTCCTTTGCTCCACCACTTCCCACGGTGTGTACGACAAGGTGAAGACACTCTCTGATGAGGCAACCAACAGGAAGGCGTTCGTTGACTCCCTGAAGCGGCGGCTCAGCGTGGCCACTAAAGAAAAGAGCGAGCATGAACTGTCCAATCAGAAGCTCCGCGCGGACCTGGACAGGAAGGTATGTGTGTGGGCGGTGCGCTCAAATGAGAGATGGGCCCGTCTATGTCTGGCGTGATGACAGTGTTGGGCGGGGGTTTAGGAGCAACGGGCGGAGACCCTGCAGGCACAGCTAGCGGAGCGCGAGCGGGCCCTGGCCGAGCTGGAGGAAGAGGCAGAGAGCCACATGCGTGGGCTGGCAAAGCAGAGTTCCGAGGCTCTGGAGGGGCTGCAGAGGGAGCTGGGCCTGGCCCATGCGCAGCTGGAGCAGCTCTGCATCTTCGTCAAGGTGGGTCCATTAGCCACACATAGCATAGCATAGCATGGCGTAGTGTAGCGTAGCATGGTGTAATGTAGGGTAGCGTAGCATAGCGTTTCCTCAGAATAACCACAGAGGTCCAACATGAACACACACTGTGGTGTTTCTGCTAGTCTAAGGGCAAAGGTCATGGTAAGAGACTCTGTGGCCGTCGTTTCCACTTACTGCCATTGTTCTCTCTCTCTTCATCTTTTCATTTTCTGCTTTCCATCTCCAATTTGTCCCCATACTCACCCTTCGAAGTTCACGCACAGAAATCCCGTCGCAGAAACCCCAGCCTTAATAAACCCCACCCCCCCCACACCGGCCTAATTCTGAAAAGGCTGGGCTGACTGTTTCCGATCCGACCATACCAAGTAAATTACAGGGACGGCTGCACCGATTAGCGTCGTTGCCGAGGGATACCGGGACCCCGATGTCTCCCGATGGTCCGGCCCAAGGTCGTCTTCTCTTCAGAGTTATACCGAATGATATGGAGGATTATTGCGGCGATCAATAACGGCAGAATGAAGCAGGGGGGAGTTTGCTTTATTGACTTTCTCACGTGCAGTGGCAGCGTTAACATTTAATTGTCCTTTTGTATGTAGAGCGGACGCTTATTGTATTGCGGCCGGTCGGAGTCCGAGAGCTGGGCCCCGCGCCTTCCCACCCGCATGGGCGCCGTTTTAAAGGCTCCTCTTGGCTTAATTATTTATAATGTTGTGGAGAGACGGTGCAGATGTGAGCTATACAAACACAAATAACATTTTTCCCCCTTTCCCAACAAGCGTCTCTCATGTGTAATTCTGCATCGGTTCAGCAGAAGGTTTAAAACTTTGGACGCTTAATTTGCAGAGCAAAACTTCAGGTTTCATCCGGGAGGAGAGGTGGGGGTTAGTGAAGCTAACAGTGCCCCCCCAGGTGAAAAGGAACATTCGAAACACTATTGAGTTTATAAAAAGCTGCCCTACAGCATAATGACCGCAACTTTCAGTATGTGTGTTGGTTTATGTGTGTATTTTTATATACTGTCTATATACAATCTATATATATTTAGATAATCTTCTGCATGATGACCATGATGTCTTTTGTTATATTGAGCTTATGTGTTTGCTTATATTCTGTACACACATGCATGTTCTGAGTCTTTATGAATATTTGATATATTATTTTTGTTTTGCTGTTTACCAGACGCTGGCGAGTGAAATTCAGAAGGATGTCCAGGACGTGAAGTCTCAGCTGCAAGAAGCGAGGAGGAGGAGGAGGAGGAGGAGGAAGGGTCTGAGCGGGAGCAGACCGGCGCTGATCCGAGCGCGCTCCATCGCCGCCAACATCCTCAAGGTGTCCGGCGCCGACCTGGAGGACATCCTGGACACGGATGAGGTGGGCTGTCCGAGCAGCTCGACCGCTGCCTATCGGAGACACAGGTGACTGTGTAACGTGATCTTGTAGCCAAGAAGTGCAGGTTCTGGTATGATACAGCCATGGTGGTCAAGCTTCTTGTACACGAAGCTGACATGTTGTTCTGCCTAAACCACCACCCTGAATGAGCCTTAGTGATGTCAGTGATCTTTCTGTCTGTAATAAGGGACTCGGATGACCAGCATCCCCTGGTACACAGCAGAAACTGGGGAACAGTGTAGCTCTCCGTGCAAAGCATGTTGGGAAGCGTGGTCCTCCAGTGCTTGTTCCATTCTTACCTGGAGAGCAGGAGTGAAATAGCAAGGCAGGGTGATCGTGGCAGTCCAGTAACCGCTCTTCAGCGGGTCCGAGCTCTTTGTCGCATTTGTCATTTGCGGTTGGTGCTTCGCAGGAGGACACTGATGAAGTCAGAAGGGACATGAAGAGAGAGCAGGACTGGCTGGAACATGTCACCAAGATCCTGCAGCATCAGGTCAGGCCCCCGCCGTCTTTCCAGTGGGGGGGGTTAGGGCCAGCCTCCTGGCCCTTCCATCTCCTCGCAAGTTAACAAAAAGGATCTTAGCGCAACAGCTGCTGCGTTTTATTAGACGCATGGGGAACGAAGATGGAGTAAGCTAATGTCATTCGGTCACGGTGGGCTGTGGCCGTTCTGACTGGATACCTGTTTGTGTAAGCGCACGTGAGGACATGCTGCCGTGTGGGAGGCCAGCCACAGACGGAGGCTCGTCTGGGGTTCGGAGGGGGCTCAGGTTTCCGTTAACAGTGACCTTTCCCAGAATGCAGTGCCGTGCAACCATGCACCAAATGGCAAGAGGTCACACATTTCCTGGGGGGGGGGG
>JAODJW010000084.1:931223-968036 GCA_026777045.1 Hyperopisus bebe
GGGGTGTCCACCTGTGTACGGGTGGGGGGTTTGACAGCCAAAGAGCTCCACCTGGCCACAAGGCCGGCTAAAATCTGCAGTAAGAGCAGGGAACACAGCGTGCTCGGTTCCGGGGATTTTGGGGGGGGGGGTTAGTCCCAGCCCGGGATGTGCCAGAGGCGACGCGTGCCCCCCGGTGACCTTTCCCCTTGCTGCCCCCCGCCTCCAGTCAATCTCTGTTTTCCTGTCGGGCGGACAGGTCCCGCGTGGGGGCCCGCAGAGGCTCCCGGCAGCTTGTTAGCTGCAGCCGCCTATCGATCGGCCGGCCTGTCGATGCCAGGGAATGAGGGAGCGTCCTCCAAGGGCCCCGCCGACGGATTCCTATCGACGTCCGGCCGGCGGGAGGCCAGGAGGGCTTCTCGCCGCATGACAGGCATGGGGGCCGGCGCCCATCCCGGAGGGGGCCGGCGGGTTCCCCCCCCACCCCCCCGCCTTAATAAACATGCTGTCTGCGGGGACAAGGGCCACTTCTGTGTGTGATTAAGGCCAGTTTATTGGCAGGTGTGGGCTTGTTTCTGGGGGGTTTTTCTGCACAGAATCAGGGGTGGGGGGGTTAGGGGGGGGGCTAGGGTCTCCAGGATTCACTGTCACATTCAGTTCCCCACCCTCGACGTTGACGGCTTGCAGATGTAGAAGATTAACGGCTCAGGATCGTCCCGGTGATTTATTGCTCTCATTTAGTGATATCAAACGTCCGTGGGGGGGGGACTGGATCTCTCACCTCCTTGATGGGTATCAGCCCACTGTCTGTTGGTCGAATGCCTCCCCTTGTGGTCCGGGCCACTGCTTTACCCGCCATGTGGTGATGATGCGGTTCCAGTTCAGGAAAGTGGCCCTTTGTCATGTGATGTTTGCTTTTACAGGTTGACGAGCCAGCCAGGCCCAGTGCGGAGCAGCACCCTCCCCACATTCCCATTCCTCTTCCTTCCCAACTCCTCATCGCACTTTGTCAGTCTTTATTGCAGCCTCTGCTGTCTTCCTTCCTGTCACGGCTAGCCTTCTGCACTCCTGTTCCCGTTCACCCTTAATGGTCTCTGCCAGTGGGGGGAGGGGGGTTGCATTGTCAATACCGGGCCAATCAGTCGAGCCACGGGCCGGGGGGTTTGCAGACTCCTGCCTGCTCAGTGTGAGCGGGATGGGGCTGCCGTTTGGGTCCTGTTAGGGGTCCGCCGATACCCCGCCTGTTCCCGATCATTCTTCTCTTGCTCATCCTCCCAGGCTCCTTAAGCACCACATCCACATCCCCACGTCCCATGTCAGTGCTAAAACCTGCATGATAAACTTCCTTAATTGAAGCAGTGCTCTGTTAGCCCCCCCCACCACCCCCAAGATGGACCCTTGAACCTTTTGAGCGAATAAGCAGGTGGTCCTTATTGGAAGCACGCTGTGGCGTTTTTGGTCAGGCACCCACCTGGACGGACAGCCATACTGTGTCATCATTGGTCATTAGCCCTCTGATGGGTCCTTCCAGCCTCGGTGTCACGCCCTGACCCGCCGCAGTGTGGGCCTGTGACTCGTGGTGCTAATTCCCCAGCAGTGCTGCTTTAATTGCCTGGGATTATTTGCAGGATCCTGATGATCAGCCAGGGGTGTGTTTAGTCATCTTTATGAAATCCGCGTGGGCAGTTAGATGTAACGTGTGGCGTCATCCTCCTCCCCGTCGTTCTCAGGCTCTTTTCAGGGCACTCTGTTTGCTCACGGCAGCGTCTGTACGGTGATTCACTCTCTGCTTTCCGTGCCACTGAAGCAGCTTGATCAAAAATGTGCATCCATAGATCCTCGAGGGAGACCCTACTCCCGCTCTCCTCTGATCGTACCCCCTTGCGTGCTTTCTCTTGTACCGTGGGCCCGATTCGGAGACGCGGTCACCTGCCCACCGCAGACGCTACGGAAGATGCCCTCAAACATCTGTACAAGTTTACATCTGGAGGGCTGGCGCCTTCTCGTTTAGATTCTGGTCCATTTCACCCCGGAAGGATCGATGAGTGAAGGATCTTCCGATTGATCTCACCTGCCTCGAAATTGTTTCTCACGTCTTCTGTGTTTATCCATGATTTTTAAATCGATAAGTACAGAGATCGCAGCCCTACAGCATTCCTCATCTGAGATGTAGCGTATTGAGGTCAGACCTAACAGTGCAGCTTAAAAATAATAATAATATCAACCAAAACCTTTAATCGCCGTGTCTGAAGTCCCAGGTGTCCAATTTTTCCCCTATAACTCTCCTGTGGTCCGGAGCTGGGAGTTAAAGGCATCTCCACGCCTGCTTTGTAATTGCGATGAGGCAGAGTAGATTATCCTTCTGCTGGCTCCTCTCTGATTTTGGCCAGCTGGCCCCCGGGGGGGTGGGGGGTTTTTGGAAGCCGATACTCAGTTCACCCGACAGAACTGTTAGCCCCTCCAGCAGGAAGGTTGAAACACGCATGTTTCAGTCCACATGAAATAACGACCTTGTCATCTAAATAAAAGTACATGTTAAATAGCCACCGCTATGTGATCCGTGCGAGCCCGCGCCAGTGTCCTGCAGAATGTTCTGGAAGTTCTCTCTAGATCCCTCCACCGCTTTAAACGGCGTAACTGGAAGCATAGCCTGGTGAGGCCAATCTGCTCAGTAGATGCGAGTTTGGGAGACGGCAGACCGTAATAAAGCACAGTCTGTGAAGGCAGGTTTCTTTGTTTATTTTCGGCCCCTGCCCGTAGGAACGCCTCAGGCACCATGACAGCGGCGTTGTTAAAGATGTCCCGGGGACACCTTTACTCTGAGCACGTCGCCCCCACCCCCGAGGCAAGACCCAATCGTTAGACACACTAACAAGAGTGCAGAGAAAGCTGCCCTAAACGCCACCTAGAGGACAGATCTCAGCGGCACGTGTTACGCCATGCCGGCGCTGGAATCTTGTTAGATGGCTCGGCCCGCGTTTCACTACGCCCCCGCCCCACCCCCTTCCAGTCACGTGGAATCACGGGGAGCCCCCCCCCCACACCCCCCAGACGCGCTGTGACACCCGCCAAAGGCTCATCCTTGCTTTCATTTACATTCAGCTCCTGCAATTTAACGTTCTGAAAACGTGACGAATGGCATTGAAGGGGAGCCACATACTGGAAGCTGAAGGAAAGAGTGCATGGGTGGGGCTGTGGGCGTGTCCTCCATTGTGGCTCCTCCCCCTTGCCCAAGCCCCACCCCAGTGTGCCTGTCAGTGAGGATAGCAGATCGCCTGATATTGTGCTGTTTACTGGACAGGCTTATCTCTGGTATTGCAGGATGGCCGTCTCCTCCATTTCGAGATTCTAAGGGGGTTGGATTTTCCTACCTCTGTTGCCAATGTCTCCATGTTGCATCCGGGGCAGGGCTCTGGGTAAAGATCCTTTGCCCCACGGAGCAGTGGACGGCGGCTGGCAGGACCTCCCGCTCGCTGCCACCTTAAAGCAGCCTCCAGCACAAAGGCGCGATCGCATGGCAGCCTGAATATTTATACGTCACGTATCTCTTTGATCCCTGCCACCGATTAGCATAACGTCC
The DNA here is from genome assembly GCA_026777045.1 of Hyperopisus bebe. Lineage (NCBI taxonomy): Eukaryota > Metazoa > Chordata > Actinopteri > Osteoglossiformes > Mormyridae > Hyperopisus > Hyperopisus bebe. Next base: position 934,783 of record JAODJW010000084.1, read on the forward strand.
TCGTCGCAGAAATACAAAATTAGCCAGAGCGTATAGGTGAATGCCCCCTCCCCCACCCCCCCGGAACCGTCAGTGCCCAGCATCGAGGCGTCTTCCCAGATGCCTGAGTTTGCACTTTCCGGATCCGGAGGCCGGACCGGGCTGGGCTGGGAACGCACACTCGCCAGGGTGCCGCGAGGCGGTGGGGGGGTTGTGCACCCCCCACCCCCCAATGCCGTCGGGCGTCGGAGCGCGAACCTCGCAATGGCTTCAGCGTTCGTGGCTGGCCCCCGAAACGGGCAGCCACTCCAGTTTGCGAGGCTTCGGCCAAGGGGGGGGGGGCGCATGAACTCTGAGGACTCCCCACAGCATGGGTGCCGGCTTATAAGCGTGTGACTGTTTGATCTCTGTGCTGCTCCTCCAGATCCCTTCCGCGGCCCTCCTGATGGACGCCGTGCTCGCCAAGATGAAGGAACGGAAAGTGCTGACAGAAGAACTGGCTTCTCTGAAGGAAGGCGTCAGCGGATCTGCCTGACAGTGGGCGGGCGCGGGGCCGGCGCGGGGCCCCCGTCCCCCCCTCCTCGCCACACACCGATTTCTGTGAGGGCGCCCCGCGCGCCGCCACAGCAGAGGGAGGCCGTAAATGAGCTCTGCCCCGCGCCCCGCCTGGCCCCCGCTGTGCCGCGCGTTAGCCATGCGCTAAATTGGCGATTCGGCACCAGCGGACCCGACCTCGCACTGTGGGCCGAGCGCTCAGCTGAATTCGAAGGGTTTGGCTTTTTCACTCTTTGTATTTTTTAATAAAACATCTGAAAAGGGAGAAATGATAAAATAAGCAGTATGTTTTGTGCTTTTTAATACATTTTAGTTAAAATGCAACATGTCACAACTTAATTTTCTTATGTATTTAAAGGAAAAGAGATCTTATTTTTATGCATGTCATTGCTTTCAGTTTTTTCGATTCGATTTTTTTCTGATTTTAAAACCTAAGTGGTCATTTTTACACATTTCTTATCTGTAATCGGACCTCAGATTCATCTAATAACTTGGAAAATGTCCTTTTTGATACATTATGTTCAAATAAACAAAATGCTTCCCCTGGAGTATGTATGCCATTATGCGTCTGGTGCTGAATTACTCTCCTCTGCACAGTCACAGCTGCCAAAACCGGGCCGATGCTCATGACCAGGGTTTAATGAACATTGGGGTCTAAAGTGATTTTATACCGGCAAGCGGGTCTTTGTCATTTGTCAGTGGGATTGCTCTTTATACCTATGAGGAAATAAATGATTTAATTTTGTAAGAAATCACAGGGAGACACAGTGATTTGCGACGGTCATTCTGTTGAGTATTAATCACGCCCCTAAACATGCGGGTTGCCAGGTTATGCCTCTGAATGTGACCCCTCAGTTCTCTCAGGTGGGACACCGCCTGCTTCAGGACCATCTTAGCCAGAGATGAGGTTAATCAGGGCAGAAGCAGCCCCCTCAGCCTACACTCTCCCCCATGCATGCCCCCCAGCTCTGCAGTGACACCCCCAATCCAGTGGATTACACCCAGTGCTTCCCATAGTTGATTCTCCTAATGTGACTCGGTGACGACGTCTGACTTCTCGTTAACCGGGACGATGCCGGTGTTTGGGTGTAATGAAGATGAGAAGTGGAGGTCATCCAGGGTGGGGGATTGGCCGATGGACGAGGCACCAGAGCGGAGATGTAATGGAGCTCACAAAGATGATTTCTTAAAAGTAAGATATCATCTTTATAAATGTCCAATCCGATACACACCAGTGCCTGATACTGCCTTTTAACTGTGGTACTCTAGGTGTAATTTCAGTAAGTATAATTTTAATATGTCAGTGAATTTCACTGCTGACAGCTTGTTCCATGCTAAAAACTGTCTAAAAACCTTAAATGCTATCGAATGGCTCTACCCCCACCCCCTGCAGTATGATCAATGATCAGCATGCACCTTTAATAGTTTTATTTGTGAGCTTAAAGCTTTTTTTTTATCTGGGACCATGTTGTCCTTCGGCATCAATGTGCTTTGAGACTATCTACACATTCTTTTGTTTTTTTTTTCCTCTTCTTTTTCTTATTTGATTTCACTGTTTCTCTGTTTTTTTCATGTACAATTAACAAGCCCGTGTAAAATTATTCGTTCAGGAATTAACAAGAATAACTCAACTTTTTATCTCATCAGATTTATGCTAACGATGCCTCCTCCCTTTATCTTTTTATAATAAAGGATTAGCTCAAGACTGTCTTTCCTGCAACTCGGGGACCAATTTACCCGGGATCCTGGAGAAGCAAGCCCTGGTGGTTAATTATCATTAATTAACATAGTTTGCATCTTTTCTTTCTTGAATACCCCTGGGCTGGCTATTGTCAATATTTGTCCCACATAAAATTGGGCTTTGGACTTACTGTCCTCAAGCGTGGGTCTGCTAATGACAAACATTAATAAATTGGGGCATGGCTTTGAAGGGACAGCAACTTGGGGGGGGGCTGGTCATTGTGTGGGGGAGCTGGGGGCAATTCCCTCATTTAAAAAAAAAAAGGCGATGTTTCTCGCCCTCTCCACATCCGACCGGCGCCGACACTATTTATGTGACATATTCAAATGCATGCGCCCCCCCTGGGTTTAATTAACCTGGTCCTTCCCCTCTTCACAGTGCAGATGTTAGGGGCACTGAACGAACACTTCAGATCCGTTGTGATAGCAAATATAATTCCACATGCTCTATAGGAATGGAGAATGAGACCCCCCCCTTCCACTTTCCACCACAACTATCTCATTAAAAAGGTCTCCTCTGGGAATGACTTTGATCCGGAGATCCCAACGCGAAGTTTCTGCCTGGTCTTTATTCTTTAAGACGCCATGATCACGGTGTCATTGTTGTTTTTTTATCCGTCTCCCGGATTCAAGCGCTGCTGCTGGGTTCTTGAGATGCGAGGTCAAGAGTTGAGGCCCTCGGCGATCAATTGGAGCTACATGCGGCTCTGGGGAGTCGGGGAGGATTCAAACGGAAGCTGGGAGTCGGATGTGGCTATACGCGCCCGGATATTTTTGTTTGTTTGACAGCGTGACCGGGAAGAAGCTCTGGGACCGTGAGATCGCCAGCGTTCCTTCATGGACGCCTCTGGCGAAATTCGGCCCTTGTCCGTTTCACAGTTTTTGGATAAGTCATCTCGTTTCCATCGGAAAGTGCCGGAAACCCACAAAGCCTGGCAGAGACCCAGGCCTGTGTTGCACTGGCGTTCTGTGGTTTTCCCTCCTCCGTGGTCAGAACGTGGAAGGTCGAGCCGAGATGACCCGTGATTCTCAGTCCGATACTCATTACCGCCAGAGTGCTAACGGCCTCCAGTTCAGAGCCCCGCCAAGCTCTCCCCAAGTCCTCGGGATGCCATAATGAGCGGCGAGCATCGCGTGCTGTTTCTCCCGTAGCCGCCGTTATCGCGTAACCCTCATTTAGCTTGGGCCCGGCGGCCTGACGACGGCGCCTGATGAAACCTGTTTACGTGTGCTCCATTGTGCTGCGAAGTCTGGATAATTCATGGCGAGATCAGGAGGGGATTGGAGTGCCGTGCCCACGCCCCGCTGCAGGGCCTGGCGTCGGGTGGCATGCTGCGGCGGTGACCTCTAGCGCTCATTACCCCGTCCAGGCTGGAGCGTTCAGAGAGCTGGTCTGCAGCTCCCCAAGGGCAACCATCCTAAGGTGATCCTGCTGAAATATTTATCCAACCAAAGGCCCCGGGGCCAACAGGGGGCTTTCTCACTGCTGACAGGAGTCAGCAGGGTGGTGCTGGGACTGCAAGGGTGGAACCTGGATGGATGGATGGATGGATGGGGCCTTTGTGTGCTTGAAAATGGCATTTCATCGTCTCTCTCTCTCTCTGCACACTTGCCATCATGCCCTCCAGGTAAGATGGCGTCGTTCTGGAGGAGCTTATGAGGAATGCATGAGTGCGAATACGCTGCATGAGTGCATTGAATATGCAAAATTTTGATTTATGCTGCAGGTTGACAGTTCAGATTTCAGCTAATCAAGCAGATAAATCCCCAGGCTGTTTTGCACCTGTTGTCTTCAGTTCATTAAATAAGTTAGTCACCGTCTTGTTTTTACTTTTACATTCACGGGATCTTGTGCCACAAGATGGCGCTCTGCATTACAATTTGATTTGATTCTTTCCTACGGTAATGGATTGTGGCTTTCAAACTACGCAGCCTAAACAAAGCTATTACAGTGCCGAAATGAGGATCCTGAATGAATATGATTTAAAATCCTCGGTTCAATATTAAATCAGATGTTAACAAATTGGCATTTATCCTCTAACATAACGACATACAGAACGTCAAACAAATCAACAGGAATAAGGGGTTCAGATTCCAATGCGTTTCCTGTTCTTACCGCAAGATGGGGCAATATACAAAGCTTTCATTTGTTCATGAATTCAATTTACAAGACTGATATAGGCCTTTTTATTAACATGCGAATTCTGTGTTTAAATAACTTGTATTCCCTACATTTCATGTCTACTCTCTGGTTTCAACATAGAAATACGCAATGATTTTATTGATAAAAAAATACAAATACTATGTGGCTCCAGTACAGTTAAGGTCTTTAAAGACGCTTCTGCTCATTGCTGTAATTTTGACTCCATTATTTTATACCTTATTTTTGTGCATTTAAATTTGTTTAGATCAGTTCCATGTAGATCGTCTTTTCAACGCTGTCGAAATTTTCTTGCGTAGTATGTGTTTACCAATGTGCAATTTTTCCCAGTAGGGGGCAGCATTTGTTCAGAAATTGCAGTCTCCAGTTCGATGAAAGTTACGTTCGGAGTTTTTGAGGCAATTGTAGTCCTCTAAACTTTAAACTTTAGGCCTATTGAAAAATACCCGCTTTATTGATAGAAAGCAGTAGGTTTAATATTATCCCTTCACAAGTAAAACAATGCCTAGTAATTGTTTCAGTTTGAACAAAACTCGTAAAGCAATGAAATTAGTGTAGATTTTTATCATTTTTATTTTTAAAAAATCGCACGCCTCACTTATCTGGTATATTTTCAGATTTTTCTGCCGATTTCGAGAAAAGTGACAACGGATGAGTGCAAAACTGAATGCAAAGCCTAGCATTTGCGTACTGCATGAATTAAATGAGAGTTTACCATGAGTAGTGTCCTCGGCAAGGAATTTAGCGAGAAGAATCTAAACGAAGCTTTGGGAAAGTGAAGGCTAGTATGGCTTCAAAACGTGCAGCCAAATTGTGCATGTGCTGGGAAAGGATAGCCAAATGATAAGAACCGCAACAGAGAATGATAAGCAGCGCTTCCAGCGTGAGCTGGAAGTAGAACATGGACAGCGACCTGTCTGATCGCTGTCCACGGTACTGAAACACAGTATATTAGGCTATGTAAACCCAGCTTTAAGGGTGATATTCGGTGTTGAGATTTTAGTAATAGTACTATTGTATTAAATTAATATACTTCCGATTCATTAATTATTACCGCATTTCTCGATTGAAGATTTTATATTTAATACGCTTACGTCTAAATGACGTTGATGCGGCTGATTTATACAAATGCAGGGGTCCAGATTACTGTCAGCCGCCGTATTACGCATACGTTTTAGTCTCGTACACGATGTCCTCATTTCCCTAGATTCAACGCAGAAATCCTGAAATGCTAAATAAAGACATTCTACTAATATCCCCCGCGTTTAAAGCATACCGGCGCGAATTAAGCACGCACCGAGGCCGGCGGTCACTGCTTTTCCTTTAAGAGGCTGGACCCGGAGGGGGGGGTGGTTAGGTCCACGTCATCGGCGTGCAAAGGCTGCCGGTGACATTCAGTAACCCGGTCACAGAAGCAGGCAGCGCCGTGTATGGAGATCCCCGCAAGCTGAAACGCACCGCCAAGGCTTCACTGCATCCGCGGGGACGACACGAAACACGGCGCACATCCCTGTCTCAGCACCATGTCTGTAGCCGGGCTGAAGAAGCAGTTCCACAAAGCCACTCAGGTATATGCGCGCTATGGGGCTTATATATGTGCGTGAAACGTGCGGGGAATACAGGCAATCAGTTTCGGATGACATCGCTCGCCGTCATGTTATTAACTGACTGGAAAATTCGGGCAGCAGCCATTTACATCGAATATTTTAACGACAACCTTATTAACCGGTTATTTGTAATATCTTTTATTATTATATATTATATTCTCCTGGCATGTTAGATCTCTATATTATCATTATTATTATTATTATTATTATTATTATTATTATTATTATTATTATTATTATTATAACGTTGAATTAAACTGCGGAATTATAAATGAGGATGCGTCACGATCGACACAATTGGTGGAATGAAAATGTCACAAGAAACGAAGCTTTCTACCCTTCAGATGACATTCAGTAACTGAAAAAGTAATGAAATACTGTAATATCGGCAGGCATAGAAAACGTGTAAAATTATACAGGCACTTCTTGTGAACCGACTCCATTCGGTATAACAAGCTGTTTTTAACCTAAGCAGAAGGGCAAGTTATGTGCTATTTGCGTCTGTCGCAACTGCAAGTCCCACTTCTGCGGTTTGCGGTTGTTGTTTATTATTCTGCTATGCGGTTTTTTTAGGTATTAAGCTAACTGCTCCCAAACTGGGCAGATCCGTTTTGTTGTTATACATCTATGCTGCGGTGTTTGTGTTTTTGTAATTGCTTTTCTCCTCTTTTCTCCTGGAGGAGCAGGGTTATTTGGGACACCGTGTCCATATTATCAAACAGCCTAGGTCATAAAGTAGGCTGATAATCGATATATAGAATATCCAGTATGTTTTTGTGATATTGAATTTGTTAAATGGAAATCGGGACAAATTACAGCAGACATCAATAGGAAGCTATTGTATAGAAGTCTATTTATTTATTGCATGGTGTTAAATAATTAAATAGACACAAATCAGACGTCACACTGCCAAACGTGACGTAGAGCCTGGGCGAATTACAAGTCCCAAGCATACATGTGAACAAGGACACGGCGACTTGAAATTCGAACCGAGCAGTATTCATTTAAGACAAGTCAGCCTGGTTTTCGCCCTGCGTCCATCCTGTCCGAGGGAATGCGCTGTCATTTCGCTGCTGAATCCCGGGGCTCGGTGATTCTGCTTCGTTTTTCACAGGCGATTTCAGAGAGATGCATGCGCAGAGGGGTGCACGTGCTGTCACGACGGCGGCAGCGGGTTGCACCGTCGCAATTGATACGGAGGGTGATATTTAAAACGGGCCGCCGCCGTTGCGTGCATCGGTGGCGCCTCATGAGTGCGTCGACGCTGAGTGGTGGACATGAGGATAACGGCCTGCAAGAGACCCCCATCCCCCACACACATTTCTCTCCGCAGTCACCCCAGACTGTCATATCGAAAACAGTAGCCTATACACCGTGCCTTCTTGAAGACCTGGGTGGAGTTCTGGTCCTTGCCTGTCTGTAGGCCCCCGACTCCTTGGTGACAGAAAGGTTCACGCTGTCCCTGAAGCTGTTAATCCCACACAAATCTCAGCTGTCCAGCAGGACACTGTAATCTGCTAACACTCTAGAGCTGCATTGAACAGTGGAGACAGTGTGTGTGTGTATGTGCGTGTTGGGGGGGGGGGGTGAAACTTAAATTTAAGGACAAGTTTTTTTTTTTTCTGGTGGGTGTTGATTTTAAAGGACTAAATCTTGGCTCATGTGATCTTTCTGTACAGAAACACCCACCTCGTTTATTCTCCTAAAGCTGTATTTTGACTTTTTGAGTGTAGAAGTTTCTTGCTTTGATGTTCTTCACCTTGATATTGACCTACCCTCAGAATGGGCATGAGATGCTGACTAGAATGCATTCCAGAACACTCCGCTGATTTTACAGTGGAAACAATAAAACACTGCAGAACTCACTGGTTAGTCATCTGGGTTGACAGCAGCGAGTTTGCCAACTTTGAGCCTATCTGTATTTCTCACTGAAACGTTTGTGAGTCGTGTGTGTAGAGCATGTTGTGTTACTGGGAAAGAGATATCCTCTGTGTTCTGCCAAGCTGGGCCATAAAATCCGGTCGACCGTATCACAGCAGTATGGCGGACTCTCCCCTGTCCAGGCCTGTTGTGATAAAGGAGCAATTTCAGATAGGCAGAAGCCTAATAAATCGCTGTTATTGCAAAACGCACGTCGTGGGAAGGGGCACCCTGCGATCCGAAGGTCGGCTGGGAATCGACGCGTGACGCAAACTGGGAAGCGACTGTATTGCCTCCCAGTCCAGCCAGAGTATCCGATGATGACCTTTGCTCTGTTTTTGCATAGCATAGGTCTTGGTATCTAAGGTGTCCGAGGCTGAGAATTCCTCTGTCTGTTTACTTGTGAGCTGTGTGGATGTTGCACTGACGCCATGGAAACTCTGGAAGCCCTTTGCACGCTGAGTGTCCCTGGATAAAGTCTCTCAGCAGGTGAAGCTCAGAGCCTGACATGGTGCTCATGTTTTTACCATAACAACAACTCACCTTTACTGCACTCTGCCCCGGGTGCGAGGCTCCCCGTCACCTATCTCCAGCCAGACTCTCCTGTGGCCTCTCTTGCTGGTCTCTGCTTATACTTACAGACGTCACCATCACTGTTTATTTACCACAGTGATAATGGTACAGTCTAAGTCGCCTCCTGCTTGGTAGGTTGGTACGCTCCAAAGCATCGCCATCATCCTTTTTCATTGTCATTTTTTATTTATGGTTTAAAAACAAAGCAGATAATGGAATTAGAAAAGAGTGTTTTCATCAGATTTTGCAGGGCTGCATGGATTGTGAGACAGGAACTGCTACACAATGTATCAATTTAATTGAAGCGAAGCAAAGTGTCTCCAAATTGTATTGTCAGAAAGCTATGGGTGCAAATTTGATAACATGGTGATACGCTAAATGATTTAAAGGTGATTGACTGATTATAAATTAATGTAGAATTTTTATTCTGAATGATTACATGATTAAAGGGAATTAACAAGAATGTGAAAATACAGATCTGCGTCTCTCCCTGATCTGAATGTGCGATCATGAAATAGCTTTCTTTACAAAGGGTTTCATCTTTCAAACTGTGTGCCGTACACAAATATATTTTCCTGTCACCTGGCTGTCAGGGACGAGGCGTATAATGTCCTTTATCTCTGCTAGGCCAAAGATTACGGCTGAGTGATACGGTTTTCATCTCTGAGTATTTATTTCCGGCTGTACGTCCTAAGATGAAGTGTCTTGGGTGCAGTGCGATCCAAGAGGCAGCAAACTGGATTTTGTGGCTTTGAGAATGTGAAGCGTACCCCAAAACCCGTCCCCGGAAATCCCGCATGGGTTGTCCCAAGGTGAGCCCGTGATGACTGGAGTTTTTGGTCCCCTGTTCACCGAGCAGGTGCTCGTATCAGATTCCAGCTCTCCGGCCTTGCTCTGGCAGCCTCTGAGCGCACCTGAGAGGTGCTTTCTCACCTCGTGAATTTTGGCGTGTAATCCCGCCTGGGGGGGTTCACTCTCAGGACCAAGACAAAGAACTTCTCAGCCAGTAGCCGCAAGAGAGGCATTTATAGACCTGAAAACTGGACAGTGCCTTGCCCAGGTGGCTGAACTGGTGGATGATTTTTTTTGAGTTTTGAGGTCCAAGGGTTTGTCATACCAGAGCTTACAGACTTGAATATTCTTCTGCATTCCTACCCCCAGAACGCTGTCTCCCGCACCGCTGTGCTTGTTACTCCTGATGTGTCAGTGTTTGAAGGCAAAATGGAGCGACATCTATTATCATGACCCTGGAGACACTTGCATAAACCATCGCCAGACGCGCAGTCTGCCTCAGCGAGCACGACTCCAGCTGGCTGCTCTCCGAGTTCAGCACACCGCCACAGGTTCAAATAAAACCTGCTGTATTTGCATGTTTCATTTACGGTGTCGTTTTCTGCGGGACCGTCGTGGAAAGGCAGAAGTGCTGCTTTTGACTCTGCTCTCGGGGAAATTTACAGCAGAACTGTCATGTGTCCAATCCACTCGCACACAGCCGCCGATGCCCAACGTCAATTTGCCACTCGTCACATAATCATGGCTCTAAATGCTCTCATTGGACGTTTACAGGTCCTATCACTTCCTGATTGGTTGGCAGGCTGCTAACTGCTTCCTGATTAGTTGACTTCTTGTATATAGCTTCTCTGACTATATCAGAATCTACAGCAAATGAAAGTACTGGATGGATGTCCTTTTATGGTTTGGGGAACCTGAACTCTACTGATTCATCTTCTATCTCTGAGTTTTTTTTTTCTGGTTTTGCCATCATCTCACACTGTCTCCATCGGCCAGTATAAGGAGCGATGAATATGGACGCGTAATATAGATGCATCTCTCACGAAGCCTTCGAACGCACATTGTGGTCTGGACTGAACGGTAACGGGGGGTGGCCCTGTGCCCGATCCCCACAGTCTTCTGTACCAGTTCTCCCAGGAGTCATGGTTCATTGTTTTCCAAGGCGAAGCTCCCGGACCCCCATTCGCTTCCCACTTGCGGGCGGTCTGCTTTAACGTCCACCGTGAGCCAAGCAGCGTCTCCTCAGGGACTCTTTAGTTGCCTGGAAGAGGATTTCCACAAGCCCACAATCTTAATTAGAATTAGCGCTCAGCCTTTAAATACTTCCTGCTAAGTGAATATCAGCTCTTTCAGTAGGTATGTAACATAGTACTATTAAACAGTGATGTAGATGTTGTATAGATACCATATACTAGATCTTTCAGATTTAAGAGCACACATCTAGGTTACTATTCATCTTAGAGGCTCAAAGATTTCTACTTGCCAGTATCTCTGTCATTAAATAGGAAATATGTAAAATAAATGTATGGGAAGTATCACTTTTTTAGCAAATGTCTCGCATAATGGCCTCTCGCATTCGGGTGAAGCAGTCAGGCTTTTAGATTCACAGCTCGCGGCGGCATTACGGTGCAATTCGATTATGCTGCACCGCTTGGGCGCGTGAGGCAGCCTCAGGGTGGATTCCGGAAAGCCGCGATGCCGCGTGCAGGTAACGCTGCCGCAGCCCCGCGGGTACGCCGCATAGGGGCAGGGCGATCGCATTATGGGCTGCCAGACAGGCTCCCGTGTCCCTGCACAGGCTTCGTGAAGCAGAGGCGATTTATTTGACCCATTTAAGCGAAACCTGAAATGCACAACTGTCGCATAATAACCTGCGCTGTCCTAGAGATTTTTAGTGTGTAAAAATTCACAAATACGATGGACATTTAAGCTTTGGGGAAAAGCCCTAAGAGTTGGGTATAGGATGATTTGAGAGTTTAACCTGTGGTTATTGTTTACAGTAAACACCAGCTGAGGGCTGGCTCATCCTGCTGTACCACTGCTATAAGCTCACAGTGGGCGGAAACTTCTAGAAAACCTGTGGTGGAGTGACATGCAGGTCTGGTGTCTGAGCTGTGTCCCTTCTCATACTGAAGCCTGCCATGTTTCCCTTCTCACATGTGGGGAAAGTTACGGGATCAAATCTACCAGATTCGCCTTTTCCGGACCTTTCCCTTCTCTCCATGTGTCCAAGCCAAGCTTTTGAGAACGGGGCAAAGATTAACTATAAGCAGTACGTGTGGGCTAATCAGCCGGCTTCCAGACACCTGACTCGCCGTCAGGAACGGCGACAGTAACGGACACTGAAGACCAGACGCCGTGTGTCGACGTGGCCACACGCTCGACCTTGACTGAGTGTATCATCATAACACCAGCTGGTCATCTTATTACCCGGACTGACCATCCGGGGTGGGGGGTCTCACCAAGGAGGCCTCTATGACTATCGCAGCACAGCAACACTTTAACAAAGTATTTTAAAAACAGGGAGTATTCATCACTGTATCTTTGAGGATTCTGATCAATGGCCGATACCTAGTTCACTACCAGTCTTAATAAAACACCCCATTACTTTGTATTACACTTACCGATAATATCACCGATTTATACAGAGTTATTTCTCACTCGAGGAGGAGGGTCACCGGGACTGACCCAGCAACCTTCTGTTGAACAAAACGTGGTGTTCTCTCTGTTCGGGGCTGATGTCGCTCCCTTTTCATTGAACAGGAGCTTAGTGAAGATTATTCCCCATTCCCCTCGCCTGCTCAACCAATAGCGTGCTCTCAGGACAGGAGGAAGATGCCCATATATGACACAGACCAAGACAGAAACAAAAGATACGCGGGTTACACAAACAGTACCCTCTGGGCCCTTTACTCTGCTTTTTTATTGCCCACGGCACTATCGGGAATTCCCATAAATTCTTCAGGTCAGCCCAGGGTTCCTCGAAGGCGGTTTGTCACATGAACCAAGTCTGCCCGGATACAATGTTTTAATTTTAAACCTTGAGCAGTGCTTTAAAGGGTTTTGAGCTCCTGGTTGTTGACACTGTGTATAAATAAACATCCCCCCTCCCCCCACCATCATGAAGATCGTTTTGCGGAGCCACGGTATGATTCTGCTCTCCTCTAACACCCCGACGAGCACAGAATCGACAGCCCTTTTAATTGGACGGCAACTCTGGCCATGGAGAGTGGCTGACATTTTCGAGCACCCCCCTGTTGTTGTCGCGTCGCTGGTGGCCTCTCTGCTCCTAGTGGTTGGTGTGTGAACTGTGCTTCTTGAGTCCAGCGTTCTTGGACCAGAGGAGAGCCTGAAAGAGACGTTGTCTGGCCCCTGTACGGATGCCAACATACGGTGTGAGAGTGTAATGTCTACATGAGAAGATTTTTGCCAGATTACGGTTTGGGTTTGCTGTTAGTACAGGTGCCCCTTGACTCAGAATGGGGCTATATTCCCATGAATCGTAAGTGGAAAATATCATAAGTGAAATATGAATATAATACTGAATATATAACCACTGTCATTGAATAAGTAAATAAATAATTACTATAGCTAAATACCAGTAACTGAAAAGCAAATGAAGGAATACAAGTTTATTTAGGTAAACAGGAGAATAAAAACAGTGTGCGATACTTTGTTACACACAGCCTGAGATGTTTACGTTGGCGATGGCTACAGAGACAGGAAACGTGGCTGGGTGGATGCTGCCATCGCCTGGCATCAGCAGGAAGTATCGAATGGCATATGGAAGAGATCAGAATTCAAAGTCTGACGACTACTGAATGTCCATTGCTATCACACCACTGTAAAGTCAAAACCATTGTTAAGTGAGGAGCTTCTGTATGCTGATTTATTTAATATAAGTTGATCAAACTGTGGTAAACAGTATTAAAGCTTTGTTAGGGGTTACATTTGGTGCTTTGGGCAGTGTGTGGTTCAGTGGGTTAGCATGCTGTGCCTGTGATTGGATGGTCGCTGGTTCAAATCCCAGGATGGGCAGAGTGATTTTAGCTGAGCGTGACCCTTAATCCCTGCTTGGTTCAAGGCCTGTCTGACTGTGCTTTCTTAGATCGGCATTACTTTGAATCACAGCATCTGCTTAATAAATAAAATGTAATGTAAACGTAACCCAGTTGAGGGTGGTTAGAAAACTGCCAAGCTTCAAACAAACAGCAGATGTCTTATTTGCCCCTCAGGAGCACAGAAAGACTGCCTTCAGATTCCCCTAAATGCAATGGAGTCTTTGACTGCCCAGCCCCCCCACCCCCACACCCCCGACAAATGAGGGCCAGCAGCTGTTAAGAAAAGACATTAATAATACTGTAGAGGGAGAATCGTTTGCTAGGGGCCTTGGCGGAAAATCAAGTCAGCTGTCAAGGACTGCAATTCACTGGAAAATGCCCAGCATCCGGAGGAAAGTGAAGGAGGGAATGGGAGGGAGCTGTCCGTCACGTTCCCATCACGGCAGGTACCGTGAGGCGGTTACCGTGACACCCGTGTAGATGGTGCGGGGTCTGTGTACAGCTCTCCTTCCCAAATGGTCTGGTTAGTATGAGCTGCAGAGTTCTGCGCTATAGTGATTCAGCCAGTTTTCTCTCTGAGCTCCACTGCACTGGGGGTAGCTGAGAGCCAGCCAGGGGTGGGGGGGAGGATTTCCGCGGTGTGTAGAGCGAGCCTTCACTGGTTCCCCCAGGTGACTTCATTTTATATGCAGATAAGCGTCACCTCCCCCCCCAGGGAAGGACATGAGAAAGGTCAGGCATTCAGGCAGGACGGCTCACGGGTCCTTGGCCCTCGCTGAGTGACATGCTGCTCTCCTGGATGAGTGTCACGCGCCCGTGTGAACATGCCCTGTCAAACACATAGTATTCCTGCCAGGAATACCAATCGCATGGTACGGCGTAGGCAATCTGCTGCTTCTGCCTGCCGCACTTTGTAGTCAGAGCAGGTCTGAGATCAGCTTCACACCGAACAGAGTAAGATTTCAGTCTCTCGCTACAATGAAGTGACCCAGATAGAGGGAAGTTACATTTACATGGCGGGTAAACAGGGTTCTGTATTTAAAGTATATGTGGTTCTAAGTATGTTAGTAGGTAAACAGAAAGAGATTTTTTTGTATGAGGATTGAACGTCTCTGTGTTAGGCTACTGTAAATTATTAATCATGAAATGGTGACCCATCCCTGTCGTTCCCCTGCCGTTAACATGAAGCCACTCGCATGACATGAATCCTGGAGGTTAAAGGTCACCTCTCATTCACCTCCTGTGTCCCCCGCCCCCCGTTCCCTGGTGTCAGTGAGTCATGGAGCAGTTGAGCCGCATCTCCTTGCCGGCATCAAAGGCTGATTCCGAGGCTATTTTTAGCGTGCCAGAAGACCTCGCTTGAACAGCTCCGGCCGAGGGTAATTCCTCTCCCACGTCGAGCATCTGGGCATACGCAGCCCAACCAACACGGCCGCCTATGTTTGTCTGACTCGCTGTGAGGTTCCGAAGCAGATCGGTTACATTAAAACCACAGTTTCGTTTGCGTCAGGAGGAGGTGAACCGTCCTTAGAGGCGGTGCGGGTGAGATGTCCAGGTCCACATTAAAATAGGAGCATCCTCCCCTCCCCTAGACACTGGCCAGCCTCCTCCCTGCCTCCCGTCCAATCAGATCCCTCTTTACATTCCAGTAGCATGCAGGAATCCCACATACTGTAGGCTGGACCGCCACCGCTGCCTTACGTAAGAGCTCGGGGATTAGGGACACCGCGTGCCCATGTTACGCAGTCCTGCCGATGATGCATTCGCTCTCCTCCTGTTTTTCTTGCTGATACCTTACAAGTCATCAGAACTGATTCCGGAGGTATTTTGAGGCTGTTTACCATGGTGTTGTTTGTTTACAATGTATAGTATAAGAAAGGGTTGAGTTTTGATTTGGGATGATGGATTTCCTCTTACCAGATATGGGATGGTCTTAAATAATATGGGCTAAGTGTATGGATTGGATATTTCTCATATTTCCGGTGCTAGCTGTAAATCCATACAGCCCTTCATTATCTGACATTGGGTTTGCTGTTAGTACAGGTGCCCTGAATCCAGACTGATTAATTTTTTGGATTTTAATATTTATCCCAAGATGTGCCAACCGAAAATAAATCGCCCTGTTGAAAAGGGCCGTGAGAGAAGCGACTTCCAGTAAATCTTGTCACATTAAGATGACTGATGACTCACTTCTTCTGTGCGCCGAATTTCTAGGTCCTGCAGTGTTTCTTGCAGAAACATTTAAAGCAAAAGTGCTTGTGAATATTGTGTTTCTCCACTATCCAGTAAAACGTCATATGATGTTTTAGTACTAAGAAATAGATACTAGCTCTCAGGAAGTATAAAACTCTCCATCCCACGTTAGTCAACAATATAGAAGTATATTGTATTCTTTTCTTTTAAAATCTGTAACATTTACGTGTCATTTGTTACCCACAGAGTACAGCTATTTCCAGACTTCATTGTCTGTGCTTTTTACTTTTTATAAACCTCCGATTGGTTCCAGAGGAGAGGTGTAACAAAGATTAGAGTGGGCAAAGTCACACTATGCGCCGCGACGGCGCCAGGCGGTGAAAATAACTGAAAAAACCTCGGGGAACGGTGCGTTTTTACGCGTGACGCTAGCCGCCTCAGTCACACTCAGCCGTGCTGGAAGAGCGCCGCCCCGGGGGCTTATGCAAGCACTTCCTGCCGCATTTTTTGGAAAAGCAGGGTGCCCCTGCTGTGAGCCCCATCTGACGCTGCTGAGTGCAGGCGAGGGGGGAGGGAGGTGGACTGGCTTGCAGTAGGGATTTTGAGGCCACGATATTCGGCTCCCCATCACTGCAAGCCCCCATCTCCCTGCTCATTACACAGTAATCATATCCCTAGTTCACTCCCTAGCTAACTGGCATAGTTAGTTGTGATATTTACACCCAGACTGCACACTTTTGGATCAGGACTGGAGAATTGAGGGGGGGGGGTTGTATGGGTAATGGGCCAGGACCAGATGAAGGCGTTGCGGACCAGGCAGCTGCGTGACTCACACTGTGTTCTCCTGCCCGTGTGGCACTCCTATATGGGCGCAGGCGTTTACTGCTTCCAGAACATTCTTGTTACCCCTCCCGTCGCCCTTCATAGTACAAGGCTAAAATGTGTTCCCCCCTTCGGCTGGGTTGTCTTCTTCTGGAATGGACAAAAGGCGATTAAAGGCAGGATTAAGAGGTTTTCTGCTCTAGGAAGCAAATGTAATTCTGAAACGCTGCCTTTTCTGAAGTTACGGGGCTGCGTTTCTGACAGGTAATGAAGCTCAGCTTCAGGGAACACTGTCCAGACTCATTACATGGACACCCTAAATCATTAAATAGCTCGAATGGCCCTTACTTCACTGTAAAGTTTTCCAAAACTGCAGTGCACTTGAGTCTGTGAAGAAACGACTCTGCACTGTGCAACCCAAAGATGCTGCTTTCCTAAAGCACACATGAATTTACCATGTATTCTTCACATCCTGGGAGAGAATGTAGTAATATAAAGCCACCAATGAAGTAAAGACATCAGCTTTGACTTGGGCTTAATTCCCCTATTCTTCATATTCTCTGAATGGTTTACGCTTCTGTCAATCTAACACTTGTCCAATTGAAGGACTCTGAACAATTGTGTGCCAGCCACTAAAACATCTTGTTGTTGGTGTGTAATGGAGCATATCCATTTTGACTGGCCATTTAGAGAATGAAGGTGGAGACACGTAGAAGCAGAGGACAATGACCCATGGATTCAAGTCTTGTGCTTTTAAATCAAGGCTACCTCGTTATCCAGGGGCTGCTGGTTGGTTCTTTAACTTGGGGACTGGAACCCATTGCCTTAATTCATAAAGCACTGCTTTGGAACGTCACTGTTAGAGCTTCAGAGGTGTAGTGTGCCCTAAAAAAGCCCCAGATACTCTGTTCCAGACACAACAGGTACTTTAGAAAGTGAAAGTATTTCTGTTGTTTTGGAGCAAAGTATCACATGAACAAATGTTGAGCTAAATGTTGATGCAAAACTGTTAGTAATAAAATCCAGCTTACTAGCGCTGGATGTGAATCTGCCCTGTTTCACGTAAAGCCTGGATTAACAAAGACAAGCGTAGACCCCCCCAGAGCCCCCCCCAGTGGTTAATCTTTCCATCCTATGCCAGCGAGCTCCTCACCATGGGGAAAGCTGAGTGGTGCCCTGAAATGGAACGGTCCTCACTGCGTTATCTAAAGTCCCCAGAGAGGAGTCGTTCTTAACCTGTGATTTACAGATGCACATGGTAACAGGCTTCTGACACAGATTAAAATAAAGGACTAGCAGGGCCAGTGGGCAAAATACTGCAGTATGAGGCCTGTTTGGTAGCAGGGAGGTGGATCATTGGCAGTCTTCTGTCACAACGCTCATCTTGTTCATGAGTGATGCTCTTAGTCACTCCTTGACATCATCCTTTGAGAGATCTCAGGGGCGAGTACAACGATTTTATGTGAAGACACTGTTTTGTTCCATTGAATTGCTCTTGGATAAGAATATATTCTAGCTGCATGGATGGACAGATGGATATAGGATAGTTTTCTGGGTTACTAACCAAACAATTTTGGTGATTATATGTACCATGATCTACACCACATGAGAAAGTGGAAAGTGGACATCCGTCCCTGGGAACCAAATAAAAAGCTTCTCTGCTAACCTGCTTTTGGGCAGAAATACCTCTAAGGTTTCTATGTGGGTTAATACCAGTTCAATTTGAGCTACTTCCATTGAGCTCAGTGCCTCTTGCCTTTGGGTTCCTGGTTCAGTCAGCCCTAGCTACCATGTCAGAATGCATTAACTCCCAAAAGGGGCCGACGGAAGCTGCCAGGCCAGTCTAACCTCCAGACATTACCAAAGTCATCCAAGTTCCAAGATCACGTCCTTAACATCATATTCCCTTTTGGGATAAATTGTCCTTAATTCTGGTCTGGGGCCTCTCTGGAACGGGACAGCCGACAACATCAGAGTGTTAATATCTCCAGGGTGCTGCATAAGAGCACTGGGATAAATTTTAGGATTTAAAATGGTTCCATAGTGCTTCTTGATTATTTGAGTCCTGACTTCCTGTTTTTTTTGACAATCCAGAAAGTGAGTGAGAAGGTTGGAGGGGCAGAAGGGACCAAACTGGATGATGAATTCATGGACATGGAAAAGGTAGGAGCTCTTCAGCTTGTTTTCAGCTCATGGAAGTTTTACTTACACAAAAATGTTCTGAGGGCAGAAGGAAAAATGATTGGTTCAGAGAGATAACCAATCAGGTTTTAGAGGGTGGTGGGTCCAAGCAACTAGAGGAGGCGGGACCAAGACATCTGATTGGTTGGACCCACCTTTTGGCTTGACTGGTTATCTCTCTGTACCAATCATTTTTCCTTCTGTCCTTAAGAACATTTTTGTGTAAGTGAAACTCCCATGAGATCACCTTTGCAGAAGACAGTCATGGTGAGCAGGGAGTTCTGGGTTCCCTGTCTCTTTACTCTAAAAGGCACCTTAACCAAAGTGAAGGTTAAGTCTCAGTCCTTATATGAGAATGACACTGTCACTTTTGATCTCACTTTACTTACTCATACATTTATACAGTAAAACTAAACAATAAAGGACAGCACATTTTGTCAGATCCATGTTATGCTGCTGGGTGGTTTCTCCTTCTGAGAAGTCCATCAAGCCATAGTGACATAATTTCAGTCGGAATTTATTTTGGATTTGAGGGCATTTTGGGGACGTTAACACGTCAAAATGTCTCACACATTGTCTCTCTTGTCCTTGGCTGTAGAAAGTGGACGTCACCGCTAGGGCGGTGTTAGATATAATGACCAAGACAACAGAATACCTGCAACCCAATCCAGGTAAGCCTTGTCAAATGGTCAACGCAAAGGACCCGTAAACTTATGCAGCATATTAGCGTATGTTCTCTTCGGGAACTATAGACATAATTGATTCTACCTGTCTGCCTCCTCACAGCGTCCAGAGCCAAGATGAGCATGATCAACTCCATGTCCAAGATCAGGGGTCAGGAGAAGGGCCCGGGGTACACGCAGGCCGAAACTGTGCTTGGCGAGTCCATGCTCAAGTTTGGCAGGGAGCTGGGCGAGGATTCCAACTTTGGTATAATGATGAATGACTTAGGTTTAACTTAACTTCCATATCAGAATTAGTAACTCAGATGGACATTACAGACCAAATCATAGACAACATTAACATAAATCAACTGCAAAACTCTGCTTTCAACCTATGTCCGGCTTAGATACTGAACATTTTAATTAATGGAAAACATTGTTTCATCATCCTATGCCAATAGAAGGAAATGTAGAAATATTTTAGTCTGGAAGCATCTCTGCGGGTATAAACCATGGTGGATGACCTCATTCTGCTCAGGGTCTCATTGTCCATTTCTTTTCCCCAGGGCTGGTTCTCTTAGACACTGGCGAGGCCATGAAAGAGCTGGGGGAGGTGAAGGACTCCCTGGACATAGAAGTGAAGCAGAACTTCATCGACCCACTGCAGAACCTCTACGACAAAGACCTGAAGGAAATACAGGTGTGGACCAACAAGGCAATAAGGCTGCTGCTCCTGGGTCTTTTAATGTGTCTACATATTCAACGTAAAAATATTTTAATTAGGAATAAAAATGATCAGTGTAGCACTGTTGTCTCAAACCTCCAGGGTTGGGGCGTGAATCCCAAGCCTACTCTGTGTGTGAGACACCTGCCTGTCCTCTCCACAATACAGATGTTCCCTATTGTGCTATCTGGCATTTCTAACTCGCCTACAGTGTGTCACCATGTGTGTCAGTGTATGCATGGATGTGTCCTGCAATGAACCGCACATTCAATCCCAGTCTTGTGCCCTGTACCAGACATGTAACCCCCACCCCTCCTCTGGAAATTGACAGTTGCCAATTAGGCACTTAGAAAAATTACGGGTTTTAACCACGCCCCTGAAATTTGCTTGGTTCCCCCCCACCCCCATCGGCAAAATCTATTAAGGAGGACTACTGTGGGTAACCCCCCCACACCAAATTTACTTCTGGCTATGGGCCTGTCCTGTATTACCTGACATGAACTCCAGCCACTCCCCCAGTCTGGTCCAAAATGACTAGTTCAAGGATGGTTACTTTTGAAGTAAGATGATTGTCAACAGCATACTTTAGAAGATAAGATACATGAATTCAATAAGATTATTGAACTAATTGGCCAATTATCAGATGGTTCCTCTGCAATAATGCTGCTCAGTGAAGGCTAATAAGCCAGAGCAAGGAATCTTACCAGCTAAATATAAGTATGAACTGAACCATGGGGCCAACAAGACACTTGACTAACAGGAGACAAGATGGGCTCAGACTTAGCCAGAGCCCACACTGACATGTCCCTGTCATTGCAGCACCACCTGAAGAAGCTGGAGGGTCGACGACTCGACTTTGACTACAAGAAGAAGAGACAGGGCAAAGTGCAGGAAGATGAGATCAAGCAAGCCCTGGAGAAGTTTGACGACTCCAAAGAGATCGCCGAGCAGAGCATGTTCAATTTGCTCGAAAGTGATGTAAGGATGACATGTTTCTCTAACTATTTTGGCCTTGTGATGCCCTAGCCTGCCATCTTCATGTTTGGCATCTTTCTTACTTGTCAAAAGGCCATGTTTTGCATCCATTAAAGTCTCTTCCCTTTCAGCTGAAACCATGGCAACTATGGCCCTCGCCTTGTGCGCTGGCGTGAAGTGATGATGTATGTCCTTATCACACCTTGTCAAGCAAAGCTCTGATTGCCTGAAGGTCTGTTCTGAAGAGTTTAGGAGAGATTTTATACTGCTCGTGATGCTTGAAATCTTCCACAGTTTGACCTACCGGTGGTACATTCTTTTAACAAGACCTAGAACCTAAGGATGCTGTGATTGCGTCAGCTGACAGGGTTGAGTCACATGACAAATGCAGCATGGAGAGATGCTTTCCCACATTGCCCAGGGTATTGGACCTTGGCATGAAGTGAGAACACAGCCAGACGAACGTAACAGTCCACCTGTGCTTCTTGTATTTGTTTTAGCAGATCGAGCAAGTCAGCCAGCTGGCCGCACTGGTGCAGGCCCAGCTGGACTACCACAGACAGGCCTCTGAGATCCTGCAGCAGCTCAATGGCAAGATCGAGAACAGGTCCGTCCTTTAATGACCCTCCTCAGAGCAAGGCCAAGTCCAGGGTGTCCTTCCACTGTGCCCCAGTCGCCCCCTATTGCTAAGAATGTCCTGATCCACATTTTTGGTACCCAGATTCTATCTGATCCATTCAGTATAAATATATGGCAATTCTGAGTCTGGATCCGATCTTTTAATAAACGTGTATATATACATACCCATACAGTAAATGTTGGTGGATTCTTTGTACAGTGGTACCTCAGAACTCGAAATTAATCCATTCAGAGCTCCGGACTGAATCCTAAAAAGTTCGAGTTCTGATTGAATTTTCCCCATAAGAAATTGGTTCCTGTCCCCAAAGAATTACACCGAAATATGTTTTTTTTTTTTAGCATTTAAACACAAAATGAACCGGACAAAACAAGAAAAGCATATACTGTACTAAGGACATCTAAGCACATTTATCAAAACAGTAATTTGTAAAGTAAGAAAATAAATGTATCCAAACAATGTGTAAAGTAAAAAAAAAAGTCCTGCCCCGATTGTCCGCTCCTTCCGTGTGCCACGTTGAGCTGCTTTGAGTCGCTAGTTCGAAGAATTTCCACACGACTGGCATCTCGATAGTTTGCAGTTGCAAGCCATGTGTCTCAGGCTCACTGTAATGTGTGACAGAACCTTATAATCTGCACAACCGGTGTAAATTTGGCAGAGAGGGTAAATTAAATAGAACGGGCTTTGGATCGGACTGTGGTAGCCGATACACATCGATTAAAAAAACGCCTGGATCGGTTCAAAAAGCTACTAAGAGAGACAATTAAGCATAGATAATGGAGTCTTGGAGAGTGGTGAAGAGACACTCTGGCTGTCTTTGCTTAACCTTCTTGCTTATATTAGGTAGATGACTCCTACTGGCTGAGGAACCTTGTTGTCGTGTCTGTTTCACATTGCCTGAAGGATAAGAGATGCTTCTGCTAAGCCCAGGAAAGAGTATGCTCCCAAGCCCCGTACCAGCATGGACTTCTACACCAGCGAGAACCAAAATGGAGGCCCGGGCTACCAAGGCTCCGCCAAGTCTCCACGGAGGTCTCCAGGTAGATCTGTGTGTTACAAGCATACTTACCACCTGACAGTTTTAGTTGTTTTAGTTTTATGCTGAATATTGACAAAATATTGCATCCATAGCTGAACAAGAGCATCGTGCTAGCAATGCATAGGCTGTGGGTTCGAATCCCAGAGTGCACACCTAAAGTAACCCTTCAGACTACTGTAAATCACTTTGGATAAAAGCATTGGGTAAATGTACAAGAAAAAAAGGTCAGGTAAAGTAGTATTCACGAGAGCATTTTCCTTCCAACTTTGAATTACTTGAAGTATTATCTGAATAATTCATCTGCAGCACCTGTCATACTCTTCTGCATTTCTGGGACGTGTCTTCCGTCACCATCGTCCTCTTAACCCTGCTGTCCACCCCCCGTCTCCTTTTGGTTACTCAGCCCCCATGGACCAGCCCTGCTGCCGTGCATTGTACGACTTCGACCCAGAGAACGAGGGGGAGCTGGGCTTCAAGGAGGGTGACATCATCACCCTGACCAACAAGATCGACGACAACTGGTACGAGGGCATGCTGCACGGCCAATCCGGCTTCTTTCCCGTCAACTACGTGGACATCCTGGTGGCACTTCCGCACTAATCACTCTCCGGCACGGTGACCCGGCTCACCAACGGGGCAGCTGTGAAGAAGTTAACACCTTCTGCATACAGCACAGAATAATAAAGATAAAACATAATCACACCTCACCATCAAATTAGTGTACATGTGCAGTGCATACAATCATTTCTTTTCGTTACCATTTCTCTCCCCAAAAGACATCCACAATGTCCCCACCCCACTTTTCCCCGCCTTTACTTGTGTTCATTTGTTTGCACCATGCGGATCACTAGTGTATCCTTTCTTCACATGATCAAAAATGATACCAGGAACTTCCAGGCTTCGAAATGAGACATTGGGGTGTCGAAACTACAGGATTCAAGTCTGAGAAATGCTTTTGAGATCGATACATTTGTGTCTATAAATATGAACCAAAAAAATGTAAGGGTATTCAGTTTAGCTCTTGCATGCTCGATAATCCCTCTGATAACGATCCCCACCGCGTTTCACTTGTTTACTTTATATCATTGCGGTCTGTTATTTGCACACGGAACGTAATTGCACCTCTTCTACAGAGCGTAATCACGTCTGTGTCCCATGTATTAATATGCTCTACCTTCATTCCTGAAATGACGCCCCGCATCATTCCTGAGTTCTAAGCACATTCCACATGATGCAGGGGCTGGAACCTGACCAGAATTCAGTCAGGACTGATTGGAATGTAAGTCCCACTCCCACCTGCATGGCAGAGACTCTGGAGCTGTTGCCCATGAAATTGCAATGAGTTAGGAAAAGAGTAGGTGCTTTTATGTGAAGATCCTTATCAAAAGGTAAAATTTACACTGCTTTGCAAAAGGTGTCAGTACCACGTGGTGTGTTTCTGTGCATTTCTCCTGACCACACGTATTCGTATGGGACAGTGATAGCGTACTGTGAATATTAATTTTTTCAGACATGGAACGAGATACTAATTATATTAAAATTTGTAAGTGATGTGCAAAATTTCAAGAAACACTGTCTTAAAGCAAATAACAAAACATGTCAATGGTTAAAAATGATCTATTTGTGAAACTGATCTATGTATTGTATTGTAAAGATATCAGATTTTTGATTATTGACATAACTATGTACCCTGCAGCCGAAAAAACAATGGTTTTCTTTCACTGGCTGCGTGTTAGCTAAGCCAAATACTAGTTCTACCATCATCCAGCATTCAAAGTTTTGGGTTATTCTCAAAGTAAACTGTCAAAGAACCATTTTATATTTAAGGGACATACAATCAGGGGTACCATAAAGGGGGGCGGGGGGGCAGGGATTAAGACAATTAGGACTCAGTGACAAGGGCCGTAAAAAAATTGGAACATGATTGGATTGGTCTGGGTTGGGGGCCTAATTTCATATGCTTTGAACTCTAGTGGCGCCCCTGAATACAAAAAAAAAATCAAGGATTATAGCAATGACTCAACTATGTACAAAAAGCATTAACAGCTGAATCACGACGTCACCTGTTCTGTGTGTCTCTCGTTGATCAATGCTTGATACTCCTGGGTAAATTCAAGCATCTTGGAAAAACATTTACTGTATATTGGCTTCTGACACGTACTCTACTCTTTGAGCATGTAAATCAACTTCTAAAATGGGTTAATAATTAAAAATCGTTTTTGTTTAGAAGAGCTGGGGGGATTGTGGTCACATGATGCAGGGGAGGTGGTTAATTATGATTATTTCGCTCCCTGCTTCTCTCAGGTATTCGTTTGCTTTATCATTTTGGACATCTCTTAGTAAAAAGGAAATAAATGGAAAAATCGGAAGGGTGTGTAGTACTGATGGTAAGAAATGAGAAAGCAAACGTCCAGGTGTAGCTGGAAATGACATCAGGTCTGGGTTTGATATTTTCCTACCTGAGGTTATGTTTTTTTTTTTTTTTTTTTTTTAACTTTCAGTATTTTTGCCCTCAATGAGGATTGTACAGCTGTTTTCACCCCCTGTCCGCATGAGCGCATACACCATATTTTATTTATAGAAGTGCATTTGTAGACGTGTATTCTCTCTCTTTCCCTTGTCCTTGGATTAGTATTTTATTTATTTTTGTATTTTTTCCTCTCAGTCCTAAAGTGAAAGAAAATATATTGCTTGATGTGACAAATATGTGTATGTTACTTAATGAAATAAACACCAAGGCAGAGCTACGTGATGTGACACATCGACTCTTCATTGGCACTCCGTATCAAACGTAGTAAAATGAAGTAGGTTCAAGTTGGGATGTGCAATACCAATAATTTTGTTTTTGATCCAGTTTGAACCTATACCAAAGTTGGCTGATCCCAATCCCCATATTCTTAAGTCTTTTGTGTGCATTAAATGCAAATAGTCCATCCCTCCATATTCTGTACCTGCTTGTCCTACTCAGGCTTGTGGGGGGTCTGGAGCCTATCCCAGAAGCCAGGGGTATCTGCTGGGGAACTAAATGAAAATAGTGCAAAGCAATTTTGGGAAAATATCATAATGCAGTAATTTAATTTTTTGCAATATTTTTTCACTGTACCGTGGTTGTTAGCACTGTTGCCTCCCAACTCTGGGACCAGTGTTCGGGTCTCCATGACGGCTCCACGAGTGTGGAGTTTGCATGTTCTCCCCGTGTCATTGTGGGGCTACCTTGTTCTCTGCCTTGCGCCCATAGACTCCAGACCCCCTGTGACCTGGAATAGGATTAGCAGTTACAGAAAATGGATGAATATTTGATTATTTATAAAACAACAACAAAAAAGAAATTTCCACACAATAAACCATAGCCAAACAGAACTTATCACTTTTGTTAAGTTTCTCACAAACACACCAAACTGTGAATGAATGAGTCTAATATGAAGGAGGAAAATTATTATGAATGGCTGAAAGCGCAAGTAGAGCTTATGTAAAAGCAGCGGCAGTACGCTTTATACTGACTGTTTTACATATACAAGATATACAAGATAATCATTAAAACTGCAAACCTTTTTAAGTTTTGTTTCCTAAGACTGAGTAAAAAAAATGTTTACCGTATTTTAAATAGAAGCCTGTAGCCCAACACTAGCGTACAGCCCATATATACACGCGTTATTAGGTAGACCACCTCATTCTGCTAACAACCAAAAAACTGATTCATGAAATTCATTCATAAATACCCAAAATTCATTTGAAATACCGCCGGAATAGTGCTGTATGAAATACTGTATTTCGGACAGCACTTTGGCGAATATTACATTTTGTGTCGTTACCATCTTGTGCTTTTAAATAACTCCACAAGTTACGCATTTCTTTCCATCGGTTTCCCACGCTACCAACTGCACGTGCACCTTCCCTCTCCCACAGCTCGCGTGAAGCCATAGTTTTCAGTCTGGAGCAGAAAGAGCAAGCGAAAGGAGAAGTAGTTCCTATTCATATTGACATATTGACCTGGTAATAGTTCATATCCGGCTCCCTATAATAATTTAAATATTTAAAACATTTAAATACCAGGTAAAAATCAATATTTTAACGTTAGAATCGATGTTAAAAATGAACCATTGTGATCGAAAGAATAGATATTTCTGTATTCGCACATCTTTAGGGCTAGGTAACTGCAATACATTAGAGAACATCCTTCAGTTTGGTGTTTCGGAAATATTAAAAAAATCCTTAAGAAAGAAAAAGTAAAATTCATTTTATGCTATTTAAAGTAGTTGGCAATATACACTGTTTTAAAAAAGAAACCATAAGATTATGGGAAAATAAATAATTAACGAAGCTCTGAGAATTATCTGACCTCCGGGCGAGGTGAATCATTCTGGAGAAGCATTTTGCACAGAAATTAACCAAATGACGGCAGTCTACCATATATCCTGGTCGAAAAGGTAGGCTTTTAATAGTTTATCTGAACACCCGGATAAAGTAGTTTACCTGAACGGTTGTTAACTTACAAGTTAATATAAAGGAGGACGCTGCAACGATTGAACGAAACGCTAAGCGGTGCTGTTACCCACCAGAATGATCTGGTCTATTTATTGACAACCATTTTTCCTGTACTAGTATCTATCCATTTCTCAGTCACTTATCCTGGATAGGATCTCGGGTGAACCTGGACCCTATTCCAGGCAGAATATGGCAGGGGACACAGTCATACACTATGGGCGAATTAGAGACACAAACAGCGCGAGGGCGGTTCGGTTAATTAGGTTTATAGCCAAAACGTGTTATAATTAAGACATCTATTAAGTGCATTTAACATGTGGGTTTATGAATCTGTTGTACATAGATTTCTTTCTCTAAATTCTCTAAATGCACACACAAACAAAATGTCCATCCTCAGTTTAGAACATGATTCTTTTTTTACTGTGTATTTATCGGCTACTATGCTGTATAAAATAGCTAATTTCGAATAGGAGAAAATGTTTTTGTTGCATTCGAATGCACGAAAAGACAGTTTAATCAATTAATTTTTATTCAATATTCAAAATCTCTAGTTGTGATGCGTGTTACTCCCACGGATAGCAGCAGTGCCTTCAGTTAATATAATTCGTACAAGTAATTTATGAGGCACATTTTGTTCCGGCTGTAAGAGATTTTCGTAAACTTAAAAACAATAATTTAATCAATGCACAGCGCCATACGAGATATTGGTGGCGACTACTCTTGTAATAAGGACGACAGGCAGTCCGGGGTCACGGGAAGTTGGATCACATTGGGATGATGTCATAGAGAAGATCCGTGCAAGTGATCATCTTGGGGTATATTAGCTCGTTTTCACCATTTCCTACTGTACAATGTATATGTGTTGAGTCTTGGTTGACAATCCCTGGAGTGAACAGAGCTGCCAAAAAAATGGGTAACCTGACAGGGTGAGGAGAGACATGGAGATTAAGTGTTACTAATACCACAATGCCTTTCTGATTCTATACTGTGTTTCGACATGAACATTTGTGTTGACAGCATGGTGTAAAGTTGAAGGGGGGAAAAGGGTGTTTTGTCAAGCTGAGAAAACGATAAGCCTGCACTTGGCTTTGTACTGTGAAGTCAATGTACAAGTCGTTCTTATATCTGTAAAAAGAAACATTCACTGTTCATGTCGTTTCTGTGAGATGTTTTATTTGCGGCTCCTTGGTGCAGACAGGGGGAACATTCTGCCTGTTAAATCGCAGCCTTCGAAAAAGGTCCCAGGTTTGATAAATGTCAGAGGGATTATAGTGAACAGAAATTGAAGCATAGAATACATCTTAAAAGCAGGGATTCATTTAACGATGTTTTCCAGAGACCACTGATCTTTTCTGTGCTATTGTTGTGTTTATGTGTTCCCATGCTGAAGTAATATGTTGACCATTTAATTGCTCTTTTAGCTGCTTGGAAAGTTTATGGGTAAATTTGCTTTGGTGAGGAGGTGTTTGACATTATCATGGTTGTAGTCCATTGTGGACATGTGGCTCAGAGGGCTAAGCCTCTGCGCTTGTGATCGGATTGGCACCGGTCCAGCCTTGATGTGTCTGTGGGTCGGTCCTTGAGCAAGACCCTTAACCCCCCAGCTTCCTGGGTGCTGCTGGGGATGGCTGCCCTTCAAGGCCAGCTTGCTCTCATCTACAGAGTTGGGGGAGGTGTGAAAAAAATGTGAGGATCAATAAAAAGTATCTATAACAATAATAATATTAGTAATATCTAGTAGGAAGAGTATGAATGTTTGGTGTGATTAGCCTCTGTATACATTTATAAAGCAATATGACTAAAACTGCAAAAATCTTTAAATTGTATCTTTGAGAATGTCTGACTCTTGAGAAATGGTCAGAGGAGCATTATTTGTATTCTGTCCTTTCACTTGCA
Organism: Hyperopisus bebe; assembly: GCA_026777045.1. Lineage (NCBI taxonomy): Eukaryota > Metazoa > Chordata > Actinopteri > Osteoglossiformes > Mormyridae > Hyperopisus > Hyperopisus bebe. The sequence continues at coordinate 963,785 of JAODJW010000084.1, forward strand.
GTGTCCACCTTAGAGTATATAGACTCTATGTCTTAGTCCATTTCGGAGAGTGTATCTGTCATTTGTTTTGCAGCGAGTGTAGTCACCCTCGATTTATGGTAGCCAATGGATGACTAATACATAGAACGTTTATTTCCATGACAACCACATCATGTGATGGGCGTGTGTGTTTTGTCCTCCTCCCTGAGTTCATGTTCTCACACTTGACGCAAAAGCTGTTCTGTCGGTTTTCCATGAGGTTGCAGTGTTGAGTATAAGTCTTATCTAAAGTCATCGAAACTTGGAGCTGCCTGAAACCCCTGCAGAGGTGTCCTCTAAACAGAAACGGTGATGTTTATGAGGCTGCGTTTGGCAATTGGCGTTTTTATGAGTGCAGTCATGCATATATAAATGCCACAGGAAAGACAGGAAAGGCAGCCATTTCCCCAGTCAATGAATATCAGTCCTATGGGTTAATATACAGTTTAGGCTCAGAGCCAGTAGTGGACTTGGCAGATGATTGAGTGCAAGATTTTATTTTTTAATAAACTTGTTAAGATCAAGATTCAAAGAGTGACCATCATCACTTTAGTGCCAGTACGGTCACTAGGCACCATGAAGTGGGCAACCAGGCAGTCAGCCATTAAAAGTCCTTTTAAATTTCAGCCTTTCTGTGCCAAAAACCTACCATGCCAGTGTCATCAAAACTGTAGCATGAGCTCGTTCTTCGCAAACTTTTGAAATGAAGCCATTTGTGTTGCCGGAACGCTGGTAAAATCACGCCAAACATTTCATGCTTTTACTTCGAACAGTGACAGCGATTTGTCTGTTGGCGGAATTGCAGGCGTCCGGCTGGGTAGCTCCACGTGCGATTTCTGGCAGTAGGGTTGCTATGGTGACAGGACGTAGTTTCCTAGAAAATTAGGCAAACTTTGCTCATTTTATCCTGCTTGTGATGTCATAATTGGGACATTTGCAGCGATTCTGTTAGCTAAGAATAATTCGGTTGAATTAATCTAAGAACCCATAAAACTATGGAAATCTAAAGTTTGAAATGGTCCGGACTTGAGAGATGAGTGCTGGTGGGACATGTGCCCCCACCCCCACGTGTAACGAACATCCAGGGAATGCCACACCCTCCCGCACATCTCCACCGGTCACGGTCTAACACTTGGTTGACTTGCGGCACCCGTTCTCTGGCTCTTCCCCCGCGGGTTGTATCTCTGAGGGCAGGCGGGGACGTGGTCCCGGGGCCAGCCGCTGCAAGACACCGCTAGCTAGCAGCCCGGTTTTGTGTCTCCCTGACTCACTCATCACAGCCCCATGTCATTGCCTCTTCTTGTTGCATCATTTTTCATCTCTGAATGGTGCAGCCATGTGCCCCTCACTTTAACCAACAGGTGCCATGAAACGCTCAACTCAGGTCTGAAGCTCCTGCGAAGTTTTTATTTAACCCCTGTTCCCCTTATGGACCCCTGCATGACGTCCCTGTCAGAGAGCCAACTGTCGGAGATGTACGTGGGCTGGGCCGTGTCATTGCCTGTCTCTTCCCACCCCCTCTGCATAGTTTTCCTTTTGAGCACCAAGGCCTGGCTCTCAACACTAGCCCGGGCTCCATAATGCCCCGTCTGTCAGCACCTGAGAAAGACAATAATTAGAGATGATAAATGAAGCAGAAAGACGGGTCAAACGACTATTGAATCATAGATACCAGTGGCAGGCGAGGAGGAGAGCTCCTTTCTGCTGTCACAAGGGCTGTTTTTTCACGCGCGCACACACACACACACACACACCCACATTGACGACTGCGTGTGTGTTAGAATGTGTAGATACTAACACCCTATCCACCTGGCTACCAGCCAAATCAGTGGGCTTGGCTCCCCTTTGTACAAATCAGAACATGTGTCTGCCCCCCCCGTGCCCTCCTTCCTCACGCTGGAAGTCGGGCAGGTTAGAAGCTGGGGCGTTATGACTGGGGGAAAATAGTGGCCTTTGTGTTGGACACCAAGGGAATTAGCGATCACCTGGAGGTTGTGAGAAAGTAAATGTGTCTGACAATTTGCAGTAGCTCCAGGGCGACAAGGCTTTGCACTTAGTGTGTGTGTGTGTATTCATACTGTGAACTGTTTTGGTTATATGTTACCTACTAATGATGGGGTTCACTTTTATGCACCTCAGTGCAAATTATTTAGCAATAGAAAGTGGCTTAATTACCACACCTCAAAATCTGTAATTAGTTTTATTGGTTGCTTATTCCATTACTGAAATAAAAAAAAAAACTTATGTAGTAGGGTTGGATTTGGACCAGAGTTGGCAACAGATCTTACGGGCATTCAGGAGAGGTCCTGGGGTACACGCCGATTCAGGGCTTCATGTCAAGTCGGCCAATGAGGATGCAAATTACTCCATCGTATATTTGTTGAGCAAATCCATTTGTTGATTCAAATATAGTGCCATGCATACATCAACAAGTGAGGCGAGGAATGCAAAGAAGGGAACGCACAGAAAACAAACGGGGACCTCACAACGCACTTGGAAATCGCGGCGTGCTGCTCTGATTTGATACCCACGATGTATTGTTTCTAAGCACACAGGTGCGAATAAGAGTCTATTACCGGTTCTCACAGCTGTTTATGGGCGGTCTGGTGCTTGCCTGCCTAAATTTGTCCTTATGTGCTCTTCACTAGCATAGCTACTTCCACGGAATGTTTTGTTTTCATTGAGCACATATGCAATGAAAATCCAGCAATTGCCAGTGCTAATTTGTGTTCCTTTCATTAAGTAAGCAGATCTGTCTGGAGGATTTATAGCTTTGAAAGTGGTCCAAATTGTGATTTTATTGTTGTTGTTCATATTGTTGTTGTTATCATTAGCTGTAGCATATTTGTCATTGTTATAATTGAAACCTGTGCTGCTTGTGTTGGCCCCCGTCTGCTGTCAGTTAGGCAGTTTTGCAGTTCCCCTGCATTTTATTTTCCTGACGCATGAAGCTATGCATCACTTCTCGTCTTTAGGGCTCTCCGTTTCATTCTCTGGCCCATCTGCGCCCTCAGAGCAGAGTTTACCTTTAAGACCCAGCGCTGTGCGTTTTTGTCTAGCACCGGTGAAAAAGTATTGCGTTACGGCACCTCTCACACAGTAATCCCCGCCAAGCAATCACACCCTGGGCTCCCATTGTGTAGCAGACAGCGTCCTCCCTGCATGACTGACTCCCTGGCTTCTGACATGACATGGCGGTGACCCCCACCCAAACACTCGTCTGACTTTTCCACGCGAACAAATTAAAGGTTACTTTAGGCACCCTGGTTAGTCAAATCCTGCCTGAAGTAACCACCCTGGCCACCTCAGGCCTTCACCTCCATGGCGTTTATGTAAAGCCTGAGGTGGACATCTGGGAGGGGGGGGTGTTGGCAGAGTCACTCCTTGCCCTCACAGACTGGGAGAGCTGGGCAACAGGCAGTACAGTGCTTAATGATGCATTTATCTGGAAGGTTGTTGGCTCAAGTCCCAGGGGTGGTTCTGCTGTTGTACCCTTGAGCAAAGTACTTACCGTATTTCCTCCAATAGAATACCCACCTTTGCTTTTGCTTTCAAAATAATTGATCTTTTGCAACTGCAAACAGCTCCTTTTCTCGGTGTATTTATCTAAAAGGCTTAGGTTTTGTAACTTACACATATATCAGTTGCATTGGTACCTTATTGGTAATTCGTGGTTTATTATGAAGTACCATGCTGAAAAGGGCAGTAGCGCTGCCGTCTCTGGGAGTTGACCCAGCACGTTTTGGTTCACTGCCCAGCCGAGTCTAGGAGCCCTGGAGCTTCACAGAGGCGCCCAGCCCATTGGCATCCATCAGTCTGCGGTCTCCAAATGCCATTCACAGTCATTGCTAAAACCTGCCCTCCTTCTGGGGCACACAGTTCACGTTTTATTTAACAGCAAGGTGGGGTTCAGTCTGTCAGAGACTTCTAGGGGAATTCCCAGCTTTTGAGGTATTACCCCCCCTCCCCAGCACACAATGGTGGGGCCGACTTGAATAGGTCTGCTCCGCACACCTGCATGCTCTTCATGGTCGTCGTGGAGAGGAAGGCCTGTTCATTAGCAGCTTAGCGCCATTGTGAGACTGCTTCCTCTTCCGTGTGAGACCCGGCTCCCTCACAATGTCCCAAAGCCCTGAGCAGATGTCCTGGGCGCCAGGGAACGGGGGTGGGGGTTCTGTGTTTACCGTGTGCCGAGCAAGCGCACCTTGGGGCGGGCGGGGGGGGGGGGGGGGGG